>CM021100.1:108210358-108347422 GCA_007115665.2 Sequoiadendron giganteum | reverse complement strand
AATTCTTCTTTGCTTTCTTCATTTTCCCCTTTCCCTATTTGTCTTGGCTTTTATTTATCAATGGGGATTTCTTTACTTTCCTCTTTAGGAGCCCTCTTCTATTATTTTTTGTCAGATTGCTTATCATTTTTCCTTTTTAATGTCTCATTTGGTACCTTTTTATTTCTTACAAACATTCATCTCGGGACACCCTCATCTTTGTTCACTATTTTGTTCCTTAATCGATATTTGCTTCTAGCTTCCTCCATCGCTGCAATAGTCAACCTCTCAATATCTTATTCATTCGGTCTCCTTATATTGCATCTATTAGTTTGACATGATGCAATATGGGGATTTTTCTCATTTTCAATTTCTTCATGGTAAGAAAAAACCTGTTGCTCTACCATATGAATATTTTATTTTTGATGGTCAAAATCATACTCATATCCCTCCTCCTCTAAAGATGAATATTCCTGCTCCAAAGAAATAAGGGTTTGGGAAGTTAAATAGAAATTCTTGTCTTCACCACCATCATTTTCTAGTGTATCTTCTTCTAGTATTGACTGAGCTGTAACACAATGCTCTGGGGAATGTGGTGTGTAATAGACTGAGCACTAGGGACTCTTATCTACAATATATGCTCCTTTCCATTTTAATGGATCCAGTGTTTCTTTATTTCTTGGTCTATCATTTATTGGCTTCCCATCCTTCTAATTTGAATTATAAGGCATTTCATGCAACCTTGGTCTTTCATTCTTATATGTATTTTCTTGTCTATTTGGGGGAGCATATGGGGGAGCCCTAGGGTTTTCCCTTTTATAAATCATCCCTGCAGCCTTCTTGTTATTCTCAATTGTGAGTGCTATCTTTTGAGCTTCATCCAAATTCCTAGGATCTTTGTTCCTAAGCTCATATCATGTCTTGGGATCAAAAGATTTCAAGTAGATTCTCAATGCAGTAGGGTCAGCCAACTTGGATCCATGAGGTATCTTATTATGTAGTTTGGAAAACCTCTGATTGAATTCATAAGATGATTCATTTTGATGCTTTTGGATAATTACCAACTCATGCAAAGAAAACTCTGATGCACATTGATTCCCATATTGCTGGAGAAACTGATCATAAAATATATGAATAGAATCAATGAATGTTGTCGATAAACTGTTAAACTAGTCCCTGACATCCTTGATCAATGACATCTTAAATAATCTCATCTTTACATCTTCATTTTGTATATCTAGATCTTGAATAACTACTTTAAAGTTTCTCAGATGCTCCTCAGCTATGACTGCACTACTTCTTGTGAATTTGGGGACTAGGTTTCTCCAATTGTTATCCAGAGGGTAAGGGTATATCTGAAATCCAGTCAAATCAAACTACCTAATCATGGTTGTATATTGTGGAGGAGGATTTTGGTAATGATGATGCTGGTACAATGGATTACTATTTTCCACATATTGTTGACCTTGTGGGGTACGTGCTGCTGATAAGGAGGTGGTTGTACACCCTTATGTTGTGGTGGAGAATTTTGATGTCCACATTGGTTCCTTGGTTGATTTTGGTGGGCTTGTGGGGAATTTTATGGTCTCATATTGTTGTTTTTATGAGGGGGCATATACTTAGGTGAGTCAGCCATTGGCATTTTAATTTGAGCCTTTTGCAACTTTAATTTCTCAAATTATTTCATTGCTTGAAGCCTTTTCTCATACTCTATCCTCAATCTTTTTGTTTCTTGTCTCATGCATTCCCACTGTACATCTACCTCATTTTGGGTCATAATTTCATTATTTTCTTCAGATGCTTCCTCATATTCAAGTCCCTCCTCAAAAAGTGTTGTTCTCTGCTCATACTCAAACTCTCTCCTTTTTTTAGCCTCAAAATCAACCATGAACTCATCCTCCTTCTCATGGTTCATTTTCCATAGGGGGTTTCTCTTCTCTTCTGGAGTGTGAAGTTCTTTAGATGGGTTGTTTTCATTTTTTAATGCATCATATGAATTATTTGTTTCCACCGGTGGTTTCAATGTTTCTTTTTTTTTGCTGGGCCCCGATCATCATACACTTTCTTGCCCTGATCATTTTTAGAATTCCACTTAATTTTATCATTAGCACCATCACTATCACTGTACAAATATCTTCTTCCCTACATGTTGTGAGTGATCGTGATGGCCTAAACTCTAGGAGGATTTCTTTCTGATCTGTATTTTATTTTATTAGTCTTAATGCATTTATTCATTCAGATTCACCACCCACTTTTTAAAAGTGAGCAAAATGTTATTATTTCACCTAGCGGAGTCAATTTTTCAATTTTCTTTAACTATGAATTCTCTTTCAATGACTCTATATGGAAAAGTTTCCTGCCACCAGACTTTCCTCAAGTTTCCCCAACAGAGTCACCAATTTGTTAGGTCTCAAAAACGTAGGTTTTGAACCACGAGAGGTTTCCAAACTCTCACAACACTATTGGCTAGCTAACAAGTCCAACTAGTATAGTTGAACCTCTTACTCTTAAGGCTCTGCTAAACCTAGGCAGGTGTACCTATATGAATGTTGCATATTTTGAACTATGCTTCCTACTTGACTAAACTATCCACAAATGGCAATTTGATAGTGGAGAGATCTGGTCTAAATTTGGTATAAATTGTATATGCAATATCGAGGTGAAACCTGATATTTTTAGTTAATAGATGTTAAAAAAAGTAAATAAAACTAAATAATGAAAATATAGGAAGACCAGTGCCTTATTGGGTAAAACGAAGTCAAATGAAAGTCTTAGATGAGTGGTCTCTATCTAGAAAATTATCTAGTTGTTTGGCATACAAAGATGGGTTTATAACTGGTATAAACATCCAAGAATGTGACTAAAAAATCCTACTTGAGGTAGAATATCAATCCTAACTATTTGATTCTTCTTAATAATCCAAATAAAATTCCCAGATTACTGTAATCGTCTGAAAGGAATTTAATTCTTATTTAAAAAACCTAGTTAATCAAATCACACAGATACAACAAATGTGTATTGGTAAACTAAACATACACTAGATATTTAAATTTAGATAATCAAGAAACATCAGATTGGAGACAATCAAATAATTGCATAAATCCAACAAACAACTAATACCAAAATGAAGCTACCAAATCAGCAATCTTTCATTATCTTCCTCAAAATTTATACATGCAACATAGTCTCCTTGAATGCAAACATTTTAAAAATATTATGTTTTTTTCCGGAATGTATCCCTATTCTAAAATATTCTAATTCTCCCTCTCTTTCATATTACAAAAATGGATATTTATATATCAACCGCCTGAAAAGATGTGTCCCTTTAGAAATGTCTTAAGCATGAAATACTAACAACATTTAAAATTAACTAAGCTCTGTTAATCCATAAATGAACTCTCGACATGTGATCTGTGTAGTCTCAATGCTCATGTGTATTTGCATCTCCTAATGAATTGTTGATCATGGTATCCATTATCACCATTCGTTCGTTCTACTCACATGCTTCATCCAATGTTGCATCTTTCGCAGTGGTTGTCATTAAAATCTCCTGGAGTATTATTTCACTTTCGCTCTTCCATGTAGCCATTTATATTAATTTTCCTCCATCATCATAGAACATAGTCAATCCATTTTCGGTGGCTTCTATCAGTGATTTTGCATCCTCTTGTAACTCTTCAAATAATCCTCTGTGCTTATCCATAACACAATTAGCATCCTCAATTGATGCATTGTCCTGAGTATCTCGCTGTTTTATTTCCTCAAGTTTCTTTGGATTATACCATCCACCCTTTTATGTTCTTTATTGCATCAAAGTACTGTGAGTGTTTTCCCCAAAGTTTATTTAACCAATTGGCTAAATTGGTCTGCCTCGTCTTGATTACTGTTGTAAGTGTGTCATTTTTCCCTTGAGAATATGCACTTGATCCCTCCCAATGGTCCTTCATCTGTGAAATTTCACCTTGGGTGAGAATATTTGTTGGCCCTGTTGCAACATCCACTAAGTCTTTCAGACGCTCATTTTCTCTCAACATTCTTTCGTTCTTTGTTTTGTACATCTCCTTTTCTTTGATTAATGCCTGTATTTGGGATTTATTCAATTTTTCTACATTAATCCCAATTTTTGTTGTTGCAAATGGATCAGCCTCCCCAACCTTTAAAATCATGACATGGCCAAATGCTTTTTCAGTATCAATGACAATTGACCTCTTGTGAGGTGGATATAAGGCCCAGATCATCAATTTCTCTTCATTAGGATTGTATTTTGATCCTTTATACACTTTTGTCACCTTTTCTATTCTGAGATTGTGTGTAGTATTGTTGTCCTTTAGGAAATTGTCGAAGACCAATGTAAAATTGAGGTGTAATACTGGGAAAATCATGACACCAGCATTTTCCAACATTTCTCTCCCTTTCTCAGGGGTCATACTTGTCATCTCTTTCTCTACATCATCTCTCAAACTCTTCATCAAATTTTTCTTCATTTCCTGGTGTTACATAGTCAACCAATTCTCTTATTTCCTTTCCTTTTTGTTTGTATAGAAATATTTTGAATTTTGAAGTTTTTACAAACTCATCATCTACTATAAAAGATTTGTATTCTTCATGTCTTGCATATGTATCTACACTTTCCTCGATATTTATTTCTCTAGCAGAATAGGTATAACCCTGAGTTCTTGTCCTTGATACCTTACTGTATGAACCCCGTGACATGTTAGCCCTTGATTCCTTTTCACTAGAGGACAATAGTTCCATATCCAACAACTCTTGATTATGTCACCCAATCACCATATCTACCTCTTCTACTTCCAAATTTCTTATCATATCATCAATTTGGTAGGGCACATGATGATATCCTCCAAATCTTATCTTTTGTTTAGCCGAGTGGATATACCCTTCTGGATCAAATTTTTTTCTCAATGGCCCTCTCTTCATGTTGTACTATAATAAACTATCAAGAATTAGGTTATATCCTTCCTTTTATAACACAATAAAGTCACCAAAACATAACATGTTGGGCATAAAAGATTGTTTTCCAAAAGAGCTTAAATTCATGACACTGGAGAAATCCATTTGCCTAACAATTTCTAAGTAGGAAATCTTGTCTGGAACTTTTCTAGGCAAGATAAATGGAGCATCCTCAAATCCATAGACCCTAATCATGGTAGCGTTCTCTAGACAATACCAATCCCCCCAATTGTCACTGATTGGTCCATTATAATCTTTAGGTCTAAGAAACCTTTTAATCTCATCATACAAGGAATAATCACATGGATGATTGTAGAATTTATACAATTGTTTTACAAAGTATTCCTCAAAATACACAAAACTGGAATTAGAAAACTTGTTGTCCCAAACAACAGTCCATGACTGAATAGGCAATGGCTTGCCTTCTTTATCAAATTGTGAAATTATCAGCTCCTAGGGCCACAACCCTATTTCAGTCCGAAGTATAACACCAAATGCATCAATAATGAATAATACCTAAGGTTCAAGATAGAGGCTCCATTTTCTATTGCCATTAACCCAACATCAAGTTCCTTAAACACATATGAGGCATAATCCAAAGTCTTGGAGTTATGATATTGAATATTTACTGCAATCACCATAGGAAAAATTGCCATATACTCTGTAAATTTCATTCCCAATACCTGTCCCACCAAAAACTAGTTGTACTTCATATAAGGCTCAAAAAGATCCACATGAAATAGTGGTCCTTCATTATCCTCTATTGGAATCGGTTTTCCACCATGCTTAATTCTGTCTAGGGGTAATCTCCAACCCCTATAAATGGTTTCCATCCTTCTGAATTCACTCTCGAGCTCTTCCCCTACAATATTTTTGTTGCACATCCCCTCTAACTTAAAAAACTCACATATTGCATTTTCTGATAAATGTATTTATGGGTTCCTAAACAGGTTACATATGGCCTTATTTTTTGGATTATAATGAATGGCCAATAACTTCACTAGGTCAACATTGACAAAAACATTAGGGCAAACCGATTTTCCTAAATTGAGCTTCCATGGGTTACATACTAGCTCAAAAAAATTCCTCTAATAGTAATGGAAGCTGAATAATTCATAGCCTCTAATTGGGGTCCAAACATCTCCTATGAATTTGCATTTATCATCTAATTTATCCACTTCTGCCCTAAGTTGTGTGGAGCATCTAGCTTTAGGTCCAGAACCGGGTATCTGGTCTATGAGATCTTGGTTCAATTTTCTTTCGGTGCCCTCCAACTGAATTTCGATTTTCTTCTTTTTCCTTTTGATTGATTAATCTCCCCATGTTTTCTACCTTTTGATTTCTCTGGACCAGTGCTTTCCATTCTTTGAAATTTACAAGATTCAAGGGATGAGGAACTTACTGTATTTCTCCTGAAATTCCAAGTTGAACGAACACACCATTCATCTGCTCGTTCTTCTCCTCTCCTTTGTTCCTAATTATGTGAAAAAATTATTTTAATTCAGTTCACCTAGATTCACAAAATCTTTTATGTTTTCATGGTGCCATTAGTGTCTTGGCTATGACACGAATGAAGTGGGCTCTTCAAAATTCTCGTTGTCACATCATGTAGCATATCGGAAATAAAATTTAAATCTTTAGCCGATTCTTTTGTTCAATGTTCACATATCCGATAAGAAATATTCTAGTTCCCCCAACACCTCAAGTCTCCCCGATAGTTTTCCTTTTAGTTTTTTATATCACCATGACCTAACGAATCAGGACAACAATTCTCTACTTTATTTTGAAGGTTCTTTGTCTCATCGAGATATTATTTTTGTCAACTCAAATCGCCGAGGCAAAGTAATTGTCTTGTCGATGAAAAAATACTTGTTGTGACCTTCCTTAGATCTCCCCGGTGAGGTTTATCTTACCGATTCCTTTTTTCTTCGGCTAGACCATGCACATTGTTCCCCTAACCAATTTTTAGGTCCATACATGTTGTCACGCCCAATCCTATCAGTATAACACAGGAAGTCACTAAGAATCCCCGAACTCTTCTCAACATTATTTGTCTCATCGAATAAGTCTTACTTTGGTTTATCGACAAGATCAGTAAAGGTCTTGGGTTGTCTTTTGGAACCTCACTCTAATGACTCCAGTCTGGCCGATACATGTTCTTGTGCTCCAAGCGGTGGGATAAGTATGAGCTTGATATGACCTCACACCATCATGCTGATAGCCATTGTCCTACCGATAGAAATTGTGAACCCATGTAATCCCAACATATGTCCTCATCAACATGACACAACTAGTTTCTCGTCGATTTACTGAAGGGAATGTGCATTACTATTGGTGAGACCTGCATTATCTTATGTCGATATGTTCCATATATAAAAAAATTTAGGGTTAGATAAAATTTATGTGATTATATGATTAAAATTGACCCAGACCTTGGTGAGTATGCTATATGAAGAAAAATTTAGGACTCTTTGGGACACTAATGAGCATGAATGGCCAATGAGAGTTTTTTCAAAATTTTACAGTTCCAACAAAGCTCTCCAAACTTCTTTTATTCAAAATGAAAAAAGACAAATGAAAGATAGAAATTACTTTTTATCACTCGCATACTTAACCCTTTTAGTCACAATAAATTCATTTATCCTAACTCATTCGGTTACATTGTTATGCACTATGACAGAAAAATATTCTATGGATCTTCTATATTCCATAATACTTTCTCCAATAGGTTCAACAACATCTATAGCACATAAATGCACTTACTGAAATTATCCACATTCTAGTGTCAATTACCGGCATGGGGTTTAAGATATTTTCTTGATAGCTCCCCCTAGGACAAAGGCTTGAAACTAATTCTTGGATGAACTACCAGAAGCGGGTTCTAGTACCAGTGCATTTTCTTCATTAGAGGCACTCTTCTTCAACCATTTCTTCTGCCTCTGTTGCTTGACCACATCTATAGTGAATTTTCTTTTTCCTTTCACATCCTTCTGCATGTTCCTTCTTTGATTTATTGAACCTCTTATGTTCCAACAAAATGTAGCAATGTGACCAAATTTGTTGCAGTTATAGCAAACAACATTTTTCTGTCTAGACCAATTGTTCCACTAATTTCCTTTTGATTTGCACTGGTTAGCAATATGCCCAAATCTATTGCATGTATAATATCTAACATTTCTATGAAATTTGTTCATCAAATTTTTGCATTCATTTGACTTGTGACCAAACTTATTTCTATTAGAAAACTAACCTGAGAATGATGGACTTCTTTGATTCATCCTACTTCTACATTGAGAATCCATATGTCCAAATATTTGAGCATTAGGTTGTCTTACCATATACCTTCCATACTTATTCATCTGATTTCCTTGTCTGAATCCCCTTTGCCCGATATGGAACTTTCTCCTTCTTCATATCCAAGACCTCACTTGTCACCACTTGTCCTTTGGCTGCTAATTAGCTCATCAAGCTTGGCTAAGCTAACTTTGAAATTTTCCTTGTACTTATTTGCAGTAGCAATTTCATCTCTGAGATCATCAATCTACTTTTCAATTACTTTCTCATTGTTTTTAGATTGTTCCAATTCATTTTCCAAACAGTTGCATACTTCAAATTTTTCTTTCAAAGACTGTGCTAGGTTCTCTTCATTCTTCTTCCTATCTTCAATCTCCTCGGTCATCCTCATCATTATATATTCAATTTCATGCTTTAGGATTGTATTATCTCTGGTAATATTTTCACATTCTTCCATCTTTTCCTTCAAGGCTTGAATGATTTGTTCTTCTTCAATGCTCTTAATATCATTCTACTTAATTTGATCACAAAGTTCCTTTCTCTTCTCTCTGGACTTGCTTATTTTATCTTTCAAAGACAATGAATTTCTCAGCATCCATGAGGTTTTCTTGCAATTTATGAACTTCAAACTTTGAATGATCAAGATCATCTAGGTCCACCAAAAGTTGTTGTTGAAGACTTCTCAAATCCATTGAAACACTTTCCAAGATCTTCCCAAGTTGTTAGACTTCTTCTTCCGAGGAACTAGCTCTGATATAAATTGTTGGAAACAAGATACACTGAGAGGGGGGGTGAATCAATGTTGTGCAAAAATAAACATTATTAACCTTTATCTTCAAAGCACTTGTAACAATCAACCAAAATGCATGAACAAGAAGAAAACAATCACAAGAATTTTTACGTGGAAACCCTGTTAGGGGAAAAACCACGGTGGATGGCCAATCCACAATATGATCTGAGTATACTCAAATAAAGTTTACAATGTGGGGAATGCACTTGCATTTATGTGCACTGTCTAGAGCACAATGCTTAAAGGGAAGGCTCACTGCCTTACAAATAGAATTAGATTAAAACCATCTGAGTATTTGAACTAAGAAAAATAGCATCTACATATGCTTGTTTATAGTTTTGATTAGGCACATTATTCAATCTTTTGTCCTACAGACTAATTATGCACTTCTGATCTATTCTACTCACACTCGCAACATTTATCCTTCATGCACAAGTGAAACTATGCATAATCGCTCTCTTGCTCTGCTCTTATTCTCAATTTTCATCAACACACTACATACATACTTAAAAATGATACAGATGATCTCATATATATATCTGAAACTTGGAATTCAATTACAATATATCAACTTCAATAGAACAAAAGAATATTTACATATGTCAACTCAAATCATGAATAAAGTATAATGTGCATCCACAATGGTCGGCCACAACATAGCTAGGACCATAACAAAGATGCACAAACAAAAAAATACTTAACTAATTTCTTCCCATACATCTGTGACATGATACATTCATGAAGTCATTTCTAGTACTATTAAAACAAAGAATTAGCCAACCATATCTTCTAACTTCCATACAGATCAATACGAGGCACTAATATTTATGGATAACACTAAGAATACACTCATCAAACTTCATTGAGATACACAACATAGAATATTTACTAAAAAAATTATGTGAATCAATGAAGCCAAAACTACCAGATGCTTTGTACTTCCTTAACTGTTTGCAATCTGGTTGTTGATAGGATAAATTCATGATGCATGGATCTAGTCACATACTTGGGTTGCCATCAATGAAAACACCAAATGATATTCACGGTGTCTCTTGCCAACAATTTTAGGGTTTGACAAAGAGAATGAGGGAAAATTCTTTGTATTATAACTAAATGTGGAAGTGGCTCGATACAGAGGTAGAGTGAAAACAGAGATATTTGATAGACTCTATCAAACAAGCTAGACAATGGTGCAAGGATCAAGGTGAACTGGAAGCTCACTAGTGAATTCAACAAGTAAGGGAAGTCCTAACATGATGAGAAAGTTGATCTAGATGATGGAGTGTATACCGAGGAAGTAATTTCTAATTGGTGAGGAAGGAAGAGAATTAGGTATTGTCTATGTGTCGAGTTTGTAAGTGTGTAGTAGAGTATGAAGTTGGTTAGTACATTGTGTGTTGAACAAAGAAATTTATAGCTAATAATGTAGTACAAAAGAGAGTGTAGAGAAGAGGAGAGTGCAGAACAGAGGTATGTGTTGTTGAGAGTGTAGCTACAACATAGTGTATGTTTTAGTAAGTGCAATTATGTATTATATCTATTGATGCATCTCATAATTGTGTAGAACCATTGATATGCATATTTGAGCTTGTAATGTTATAAGAGGTTGTAGCCTCATTTGTACTAAGTTGATACTGAGAGTAAGGGATTGTTGTCTCTTTGGAGTTGTGGCTCCTAAATTAGGGAGTAGGTGCTTCCATGGCTTCTAGCCCTAAAACATCATAACAAATATTTAGGTTGTGAGGTTGTATTAGGATAGTAGATCCTAGAAGCATTTCTCACCATGGTTTTTCCCATCCTGGGGTTTCCACATATATCATGTGTTATGTGATGCGTTGTGTGCTTTATTATATTTCTATATCACATGTTTAATATTTTCACATTAAGGGTTAAAGAAAGTAGTCTCCACAATAATTTTTAAGAGCTATTTTAATATCCACTGACTCACCCCCCCTCTTAGTATATTTTTGTGTTCCAAAAATTGGCATTAGAGCCCTAGGTTCCCTAGGAGAAGCTTAATCAGCTCGTGTAGGTCCTTGACTTTTTGAACACAAATGCCCAATCAGGAAATCACCTCCTCAACCAAGCCACCTAAGTTTGATGGAACAGATTATGCCTATTGGAGCTCATTAATGAAAGGATATTTGGGATCCTTAGGTTTTTATGTGTGGATGTCAATAGTAAATGGATACATACCACCTTCCACACCCCCTATTGATTTTGCAACCAAAAAGGACTTTGAGAACAATAAAAAGGCATGGTTCACTATCATGAACAATCTATCTAGGTCTGTGCACATAAAAGTTATATATTGTAAGAATACACAAGATGTATAGGATACAATAAAGAATATTTCTGAAGGATATGACAAGGTAAAACTATCAAAGCTACAAATACTGAAAGCTATATTTGAAGGTATAATAATGATAGAGGAAGACAAAATTATAGACTATCTTATGAGAGTTAATTATATTGTGAACTCTATAAAAGGATATGGATAAGAGATGAAAGAGGATGTGGTTGTTTTAAAATTTATTAGGTCAATGACATACAATTATGATTCTAAGATCTCATCCATAGAAGAAGGGAGAGAAATAGACAAATTATCTCTAAATGAACTGCATGACACGACCTATGAGATAAGGATGAGAGATGAAGAACCATCTTGAAAAGAAGTTTCTTTCAAAACTGTCAACAAGGAGAAGGATGTGTCTCCAAAAAGGGAAAAGGCAATAATGATTCCAACCGAGGATGACAAAATTGATGAAGAAGAGGAAAAATTAATTAGAAGACTAAGAAGAGGTTTTAGAAAATCTAAAGGTAAGCTGCCCTTTAAATGTTTTAAATGCGGTAAAGTAGGTGATTTTTCTACTAAATTTCCTTACAATAAGAAAGGAAACTCTGAACTAGAGGTCGATAATAAGATGAAGAAACCCTACTACCTTAAGAAAAGGAACTTTCAAAAGAGAAAGAAAATTCTACGCATCCAAGAATATATTGATGTATCAAACTATAATAGTTCAAATGATGAATGAACTTGTTCCTTTATTACTAGAAATCATGAGTTTCTCTTTATGGAGAAGAGTCTAAGGAGCAGAAGATTGAAAATGTTGGAGATCTTCCTGAAGAGGGTGAAGAAGAAGGATTAGATGATCTGGACGGAGAACTCATTTATGCTCTAGATGAGATAGATGATCTCAAATATGAGATTAAGAAGTTAAAAAGAGAGAACAAGAAGCATAAGAAACTTGCAAATAAAGAGTTGAATAAACTAAGCAAGGAACTAGTAGAGTCTTCCCAAAAAGTGGTAGATTTGAAGTTGAAGCTAGAAGAAGCCAAGAGATTAGAGGATGTGATTAATTCCAAGCTCTAATCTGAAGCAGATAGATGCATGAAGCTTGAGAAAGAGATTGTTTCTTTGAGAAAAGATCTAGAAAATGAAAAAGAACAAATAGAGAAAGGAATCAAGTTGAAAAGTGGCTCAAACATTCTAGATGTGTTACTGAGTTCCCAAAGGCCTATAACTAAAGAAAAATCAAGCTTCGGTTTGGAAAAATGGAAAATTTCCTTTGTTGATGCCTCTATAAAGCTATATGAAAGGTTTAGAGCAGAAGAAAAGTCTAAGTGTGTCAAGAAAAATGACTGCAATGAGAAATTTCTACAGAAGGAGAAAATCAAGGATGAAAGGAAGCCTGTTGTAGACAAGAAGGATAACCAATTAGATCCTATTCACCAAGAGAACAATCAAAGTATCAAGAGGACGGATGTTGATGGGTTTACTAAGGTGAGAAACTAAAGAAGATGCAAATACACAAGACCCCCTCCTCCATTATTAAATTCCATGACTAGGTATTCCACCTAATTCTATGGATATTTTTATTCATGTAATCAGTTTGGTCATAGGGCTAGGGAGTGTAGAATCATTCCTAAAATGAGTGAAAATTTTGAAAGAAGAAATTCATTTGCTCCTTTACTGATATGAATATAGTCTACTATAACTGTAATAATTTTGGTCACATAGCAAAACATTGTAGAACAAAATTTACAAGACCACATGTAGAAAAACAAAGAATCAGATAATAAGGAGGAGATAGTAGAAAATATAGAAAGGAAAACTAAAAAGGTGTGGAAAGAAAAGGGAGAAAGCTCCACATAGTCATTGATTTCATGAACAACTTTGCATGAAAAGAAGAAAAATCTATGGCTAATAGATAGTGGTTGCTCCAAACACATGACTAGAGATAAGAGTTGTATGTTGAAGGTTTAAAGCACAATTTTTTAAGTGTAAGCCAAATGTGTGACAATGGTTATAAGGTAACATTTAATTTAGAAGGTTGCAAAATCATAAGGAATGGAAAGATATTTGCACAAGTGTTGAGAACCGACTACAATCTTTACAACCTTGCTAAAGTAAAAGGCCAAAGTTATCCAATTGTTCAAGCTGATGAAAGTTGGTTATGGCACAAAAGACTAGGCCATATATAAATTTTGACAACTTGGTAAAAGTGAGTTCAAGAGGTTTGGTCAGACATAGTCCTAAGGTAACAAAGCTTGCAAACATCATATGCAAAGAGTGCCAATAGGGAAATCAAACAAAGAATAGATTTCAAAATAACGAATAATCAACCACAAAGCCATTATATCTTGTTCACACTGACCTATGTAGACCCACAAGAACAAGAGGACTAGAAGGAGAAATATATTTATGTTTCTAATAGATTATTATACAAGGATGACATGGCTAGAATTTCTGAGGGACAAGTCACAAGCATTAGAGAGATTAAAAATATTCAGAAAGATGGTTGAGAAGGAGATAGGAAGCAAGCTAAAATGTTTAAGGTCAGATAGAGGAGGAGAATTCATAGCTGGTGAATTTTTTTATTATTGTGAGGCACATGGAATTAAGATACAATATTCGACACCAAGAACTCCATGGAAAAATAGAGTGATAGAGAGGAAGAATAGAGTTATGCAAGACATGGCTAGAACAAAGTAAAAAGAGGCTAGATTAATTGCTATGTTTTGGAGAGAAGCAATCGACACTTCAGTATACATTCTAAATAGAGTCCAAATTTGAGTACATAGTGATAGTACTCCCTATGAATTGTGGTATGATAGACCTACATCTATGAAATACTTTTAAGTATTTGGAAGTAAGTGCTACATCAAAATAGAATATGAAAGGAAGTAACTAGGATATTCCACTCAAAGTAAAGCCTACAAATGCATAAAAAAAGGCTAGACAAGATTGTGGAAAGTGTCAATGTGAAGATTTATGAAAGTATAAAACATATCAAGTTTGATCAAGATAGTTTTAATGATGCATCAGACCGTGAAGATAATGTAGCAAATGATGATGAAGAACCTAAAGAAATAGATGTTGATAAGGCCCATGCAAGTATATTCAAAAGGACCATCCATCAGATCAGATAATTAGGGATAAGAATGAATGAGTTCAAACCAGAAGGAGAATTGCAAAGAACAAAGAACAAGTAAATTTTGCTCTCTTATCACAAGTTGAGCCAATTTTTTTTTTTTGAAGCCAACAAGGATGAGAATTGGATAGAAGCTATGGAAGAAGAATTAAATGAGATTGAATATAATAAAACATGGGAATTGGTACCTAGACCTCCATGCAAAAATGTGATTGGCACCAAATGGGTGTTTAGAAACAAGCTAAATGAAGATGGAGTTATGGTCAGAAACAAAGAAAGGTTAGTGTGCAAAGCATATGCACAAGTAGAAGGATTTGATTTTCAAGAAAAATTCTCCCCTATTGCATGGTTGTAAGAAATAAGAATGTCCCTTGCATTCTCAGTCTACAAAGGATTCAAAGTATATCATATGGATGTAAAATCTCCATTCTTGAATGGAAACTTAGAAGAGAAAATTTCCATAGAAAAACCAAAAGGTTTTCAGCTATTAGAGGATGATGATTATGTTTGCAGATTGAGAAAGGCTTTATATGGTCTAAAAAATGAACCTAGAGCATGGTACTCAAGACTAGACTATTACTTGCAGCAACAATGATTCAAAAAGGGATGTCCAAATAGTAACCTATATTTCAAATCTGAAGGTCAGAAAATGATTATAGTTGTTTATGTGGATGACTTAATTTTTGGTGGCAACAATGATAAATTGTGTAAAATATGTGCTGCACACATGCAAGATGAAATTGAGATGTCAATGTTAGTAAAATTGTCATTTTTCCTTGGTTTGCAAATTTTACAAACTGATAATGGAGTATTCATATCTCAAACCAAGTATGCAAAGGAAATGCTCAAGAAATTTAGCATGGAAGACAACAGACCAGCCAGTACCCCCGTGATAACTAGCTACAAGTTAAGCAAAAATAGATTTAATCACTTGAGGAAAATCAAAAAGTGTATAGTTCAATGCTTGGAAGCTTGTTGTATTTAACTACATCAAGGCCAGATATTATGCAAGTAGTATGTTTAGTGGTAAGATTTCAGGCAACACCTAGAGAGTCACATGTCAATGGAGTAAAAATAATTTTTAGATACATCAAGAGTACTATTGACTATGGGCTATGGTACCCCAAGAGAAAGGATTTAATTATAACTATATATATAGTTGTTGATTGGGAAAGAAGTGTTGATGATAGGAAAAGCACCAGTGATAGAGAATTATTTTTGGGAAACAAGTTGTTTTCTTGTATGAGAAAGAAACAAGAATCAGTCGCTCTATCCATTGTTGAGGCATAGTATGTGGCAACAACAACATGTTGTACTCAAGTTCTTTGGATGAAGCAAATACTCAAGAACATTAAGGTAGAATACAAAGAACCCATTTCCATTCTTTGTGATAATTCAAGTTCCATAAACATATCAAAGAATCGAGTGATGCACTCTAGAACAAAGCACATGTCCATTAAGTATCACTTCATAACAAAGAAGGTTGCAAATAAGTAATTCAACATGGAATATGTTCCCACCAAGGAACAGGTAGCTGACATTTTCACCAAGCCTCTGCCTAAGGAACAATTTGAATATTTGAGGAAAAAATTGGGAGTCATTTCTCCCGTATCATTTCACTAGTCTCTAGTGATGGAGCATATGTCCAAGGGGAATTTAAGCCATATCTCAATCATCCCTAGAAATAGATAGGACAAATCAAGTCAAGTATCAATGGTTTTACAAATTTCTAATAACTTGATTGTTGGATTATTCCATATTCCCATCTTCTCTTTCAATTTCCTTTCAAAGGGAGAGTAATGCGTTAGAGGAAGTCTACCCTTTTCCATTGATTTCAAAGGGGGAGAGGTTCATGAGAAAATTCTCATTTGATCAGGATGAGCACACCAAAGGGGGATCATTCATTTTTGTGTCCAATTGGTCCATAACTCAAATAATTACTGATCTCACTTGATTTCAATTCGTATCAAATCATTTCAACCGATTGGTATGATCATTTAGTCTTTCCATCAATGAAAAAGGGGGAGATTATTGGCATATTGTTGTCATTGATGTCAAAATGGGATCAAGAGTGAGATGGAACTGATCCTAGCAAGGGAATTATGTCATTGATGTAGATTGAGGATCATGGCATGTTGAGGATTTGGCTTAGGGAAGCTGTGCAGATTGCAAAAGTTGCTTAGTATGTTGCATTGTTGTTATGATATTACATGGTGTTCTTCTAGGCATCTGAAGAAAAATCAGAGACCATATTTGATATTAGTTTTTTGAGAGCTTCTAAAAAATGTGATGTGCAGGTCCAGAGGATGTATAATAACCTCATAAAAGAATCATGTTTTCTCTCGATCAAAATTAGGGTTTATTGGTTAAACCCTAGGGTTGCATTCATGGGCCAAAAGAGTTTTTCTATTTCATTGTTGACTAGTTATAGTAGGTTGCAGGTAACTTAAGTTACTACTTAAGCCTTTGAAGTCATTTGGGGAACCAACCTCTTCACCTTACATTTACCGGCTTAGAACTTATTTGGTGTGTTTAATACTTCCTAAGTCATGCAAATATTTTTTCTCACTTGATCAGCGATGGAGGTCAAGTCTTTGACATTAGATGGTGCCTACATACTCCATTGAGATTTCAATGGGACCTGATCAAGACCCATGGGATCAGCGAGCAAAAGTGGAGATTATCCATGATGGTTGAATGTTGATCGTTGATGAAGATGGCTGGACTTACAAAGGAAACACATGAAGACATCAAATTTTGTTGGGACTCAATAAGGTGGTGACAATGATGGATTGTGATGAAGTCTAACCGATGGCAGTTTGTGATTGCCTTTTTATACCAACTTACATCATTTTTGTGAGTTGCATAGAAATGATGTGGATGATAAATGGTAACAACCCACAGACCCCACAAGGTTTGTGTGGGCCTGTTGTCAAAAATCACAAAATGCACAGGCTTTGGATGCGTGTCTTGGTGGACGTCGTGTATGGAAAGCGGTGTATGAAGTATAAGATCAAAGGAGGAGATTTAAATGATCACTTATTAGATGATCATGATTTAAAGTTGCATCAGTGAATGGAAAGCATAGGATCAGGACACAAAAGAAGAGGATTAACGGCTAGAATTGAAAGATAGGAATCTGAAATGACTACAAGAGTGTGAATAAGGGTTTCAACTGGTAAGCGACATGGTAATGAGAAATAAATGCTCTATCTATTTCAACAATAATTGTAATGAGATTTGATGCACAAAGTGGCAGATCATATGATCATAAAGACAAGTATCAAGATCAGATCGAATGGTTAGGAGAATTCATTCAATGCATAATTAGATTTTAGGGTTTGACAAAGAGAATGAAGGAAAATTATCTGTATCATAATTAAATGTGGAAGTGGCTCGATGCAAAGGTAGAGTGAAAATTGAGATATCTGATCGACTCTATCAAGTTATTTGGACAATGGTGTAAGGCTTGAGGTGAACTGACAGCTCGCTAGTGAATTCAACAAGTAAGGGAAGCCCTAACATGATGATCAAGCTGATCTGGATGATGGAGTGTATACTGAGGAAGTAATTGTTGGTTGGTGAGGATGGAAGACAACTAGGTATTGTCTATGTGTTGATTTTGTAAGTGTGTAGTAGAGTGTGAAGTCGGTTAGTGCATTGTATGCTAAATAGAGAAATGTACAACTAAGAATGTAGTAGAGAAGAGAGTGAAAAATAGAGGCATGTGTTGTTGAGAGTGTAGCTACAACAACATAGTGTAAGTTTTAGTAAGTGCAACAATTTATTGTATGTATTGATGCATCTTTGGTTTATGTGGAACCATTTATATGCATATTTGAGTTTGTAATGTTGTAAGAGGTTGTAGCCTCATTTGTACTAGGTTGATGCTCAAAGTAAGGGATTGGTGTCTCTTTGGAGTTGTAGCTCCTAAATTAGGGAGTAGCTGCTTCCTTGGGTTGTAGCCCTAAAAAATTGTAACATAGATTTGGATTGTGAGGCTGGATTATGACAGTAGATCATAGCAACATTTCTCACCGTGGTTTTTCCCATCCTAGGTTTTCCACATATATCATGTGTTATGTGAGGTGTTTTGTGATTGATTATATTTTTGTATCACATGTTTAATATTTTCACATTAAGGGTTAAATAAAGTAGTCTCCACAAAAGGTTTTAAGATCTATTAATTCACCCCCCCCCCCCCTCTTAGTAGATTTTTGTGTTCCAACATAGACCAACCTACAAGGTTGTGAAAATATAGACAAAACATTGTCATCTACACAACCACCAATGATGAATAAAGAACATATAAAACTTGGACTGAGCAGACATATCATCTTCATAAAATTAACTTGAAAAATGCAATAAAATATAGAGACATAAAATTAACTTCTTACCATACATGCACTGAGACTTAGAAAAATCAAATATTGACAACTCTAGAATACTGTGGTAGAACTTATGGATGGATACATGGAGTATGCATACCCTCCAATTCGACAAAGCTACTCTTCAAACTACAAAAGAAAAAGCTTCATCTAATGAGGAATGTGGAGCATTTGACAAGGCTCCTATGTAGCCAACTTTGTGCCTTAGACAAATTTGAACTTTTTCAACCAAGGATTTTGACACCCAACCATAAAATTTGACTGATGATGCACAATGGTATACCAGTGACAACATATAATTATGAACTTCAACAGATAGGAAAATCTTACATCTCTTTTCCATACAACCATGAAAAATTCATAATGCATATGATATCTACAAGGGTTGACGTCAATGATAACACCAAAAAATATTAAAATCAATGACAACACACTATCTACATATTTTCCAACAATCTCCCCTTTGTCATTGATGATAATGCTTACTAGATCTTCTCTTATCTCTCCCCCTTTGACATCAAGGTAAAATGATAGATGGTCTTTACAAAACATATGAACTCCTATCTATACGCACTTTAACATTATACTCCCCCTTACTCCAAAAATATTTTCTATATACATATAATTCTTGAACACTTATTTACTTTGCATATTTACATACCAAAAAGTTACAAAAAAGTATATTAAATCACATACTTAGATTTTCTTAGAGGGAAGAATGTTATTATATATTGACTTCAACTAAATTAAGGAGTTGTCCCATTGTAAGTTTTCAAAAGTAGTGATTTGGATTTGGCTCACCAGATTGGAATGAATATATTTTGCTTCTTCCAAGGAGGATGGAATATGATTATTTTTTTCCACTCCTTTAGCTCCTACCAAGAGACTTGTTAAAGATGTTAGCTTTATGTTTATAACCTCCCTCAATTATTTTCCTTGTATTTTTATCTACTCCCTCTTATATTAAACTTGTTGTAGTTGTGAGTGTATTTTTTCAACTTGTGACCTGATGGCACCATCATTTTCCTTCATTGGATCATAAGTAGTAGCCGAATTTATAATCTACACTTCCATAACATTGGCCTGATCCTTAAGATCTTTGGTTATAGTAGGCCATTGCAGAAAAAAAATATATATCTTTGCCTCTTCTATACACTTTTGGATGTCTTCAATGCAAGTTTTCAAATTCGCATTTTCCTTTGCACATTTTTCGAAGGCCTCAACTAATCTTTTATTTTTAATTTTCTCCTTAGCTTCCTTCTCCAAATAAGTAATGAAAGGAAGCTAAGGTAGAAAAAAAAATTCCTACACTAATCTTGAGAGGAGAAAAATGAAAATAAAATACAGATCTTTAAAATTTATAGACACTTAAATAGAAATAAACCCATATATCATTCATACCACAACATAGTGATTTACGTGGGGAAAACCCTTTCGAGAGAAAAACCCCACACTCCAAAAGCTGCCTAATATATTATTCATAAATCACAAAGATTACAATATACTTATAGAGCAAGTTTCTCACAACAGTATCACCAACTAGAGATCCAGAGGCAACATGACTGCTATCAGACTCTTGGAATACATCACAATACACAGTCGTAATGTAATTCCCTCATAAAATAGGATTTCATTTTAGGGTAAGTCAAGATAATAAAATATCGATCATCAGATCTAAGACCTAATGATGAACATACCTTATGTATCAACCGTAACTTATGCAATTACAAGGTTGAGACACATTTTCTAAAAAAATCACCCACTTGTCAAACACCTTGCAAGAGAAATGGGAGGGATTTTAATACCATCTCTTAATTTTTGGGGGCCAAAAGGCCCATAGTCTCCAAACACCATCTAAAATTCTTTGTACTCACAGGTTTAGTTAAAGAATAAAAAACAACCATCAAATTATCTACCTTAACAAAATTTACCCTACCATATTCGACCATATCTCTAACAAAATGTTACTGTAAATCAATGTGTTTGGTCCTAGCATGAATTGTTAGGTTCTTGGCTAGACATTTTTCACTTTGACTGTCATAATAAATTATCATTGCACCTTTTTTTATTCCAATATCTGAGCATAGTCTCTTAAGCCAAATGGATTATTTACAAGAATAAGTAGCTGCCATATACTCTGCTTCAATAGTAAACAAGCAACAACAACCTATCACTTACTCATCCAACTAATCACACCACCAAACAAAGTAAACACATAAGCACTAGTGGATCGTCTGATATCTACATCACCTACCCAGTTTGAATCCATATAACCGTGAATATCAAGGGATATATCATCTTTAGCCAGGTTACTATGATAACATAAGTAATAGTTTGAGGTACTATGCAAATATCTGAAGACTATTGTAACTTCATCCCTATGAACTCTACCACGATTTGACATATATCTAGAAAGAACTCCCACTGCTTGGGAAATGACTATGTAGTGTAGTAAAATGCATACCCATGCATTTTCACACTTGTTTGGGCTCACCTTGCTTAATTTATGTTTATTTATGGCTTAATTGGTCTTATTTTGCATCCACAAGCCCTATGAACTATATATTTTTATGGAAAATCTCGACAAACAACAAAAGATAAATGATCATTTAATGTTTATGTCTGTGTTTCCCTGATTTGTGTACTAGGACTAAGATGCCACCCAGGGTGCCTTTGTCATTCATGGGTCTCGGGACCCTGATTTTGAAACATCTCAATTACATCCCTTTTTGGAGTTTGTGCCCCGAAATTTGAACCTCGGGACTAAGACGCCACCAAGGGCATCTTAGTCCTCCTTGGCTTATTTTCAGGGTCCAATTTCAAATACAGTCAAAAATGTTTCCTCCTTTAATTAATGATTTCATATGTCAGATTATTGTTGTGTAATTTTGGGATGTTAAGCATGAATTAGTATAAATACAAGGTTCCTTCACTCATTTCAATCCACGTCTTTTGTGAGAGAATTCATTATAGTCAAATTGAGTTGAGAAGAGCATTCAAGAGTAGTTCATCAAGTATTTGGAGCCATAATCAATATTCAAGCATCATGTCAATGGTTTAGTGCATCCATTCATGTTGTTGAGCCAAGATTGTGGATGTAGCATTGAAGATCTATCTACAACTATTGCTCAAATCAAATCCAAGAATTTGAGATCTACATTCTTCATGGCCACTACATGGTAGATTATAGATTTTCTTCACAAGACATCATCCAAGGTGATATAATCTATATTTCATGTTTCATGCTTCATTTCATTCATTTAATCATTTAGTTTAATTACCTACAAGGGGTTTGACCAAGGCAAACCCCCATTCACTAAAAATCAACAAGTTTTCCCTCTCTTATGTATTTGTGTTTTAAGATCTAGGTTGAAGACTTGAAGATCACTTGGAGTTCAAAGTTTTGAAAGTTGCAAAGTTGAATTGAAAAGTTGTCATTCTCACAAAAAATCACCTGCGGGTCAGATTCGGGTGTTTTAGAACCTGAGATATCAGGAAGCAATTACAAATCTGGAAGCTCAAGACCACATTCAGACTTTTTAGAAATTTAGATCGAGACTAACTCAGTAGCAAGGTAATCTTAGTCCTCCAATTGGAATATTTTAGAGATTATTTAGGATTCTTTTTTGGCATCCGAAGATTTTGTGTTTGCCCCAAAAATAGCAGTGGGACTAAAATGATAGCAAGGGCATTGTAGTCCTCCAAGGCATATTTTGGAAGTTTGTTTGCATTTCTAGAATCCTATTTGCATCTCCAGGTACACATACCCTAACTTGGAGTTGTTCATTTTTAGTATTTGTAAGCTTCATTTAGCTCATTTTAAGTGTTTTACATATCATAGTGTGTTTTCAAACATTATCTTTTCCAAGAACTTTCTTGGTGTTGAACCCCTTAATCTAAAATAACACCCCCTCCTAAGTCCTCCTAATTGTGTATTGGCTCACCTTGAGAGGTTTATAATCAATCCTATTAGGTTTCTTAGGACATAATTGAATGCTAGTTGGAGAAAGAGTGATGTTCTATGTAGAGCTCTCCTTTTTCAACTAATCATTTTGGTGAACTTGACTTTGTTTGAGCATTCTTCCTTTTCTGATTTGGATTCCTTTAAATTCCTATATCTAAATTGCATTCATTGCATTATGCATCTAGGGTTTCTTGCATCTTGCATTAGTGAAATTACATTTAGGGTTTCCTATTTTTGCATTAGTGAAAGTGCATATAGGTTATATTTTTACTTTCTTGCACCATTAAATTTCATTACAAAATTGAAAATTGCATTGTTAGTCCTCTTAATTTCATTTAGAAACATTTTTATTACATTCAAAATTGAAAAAAAATTCATTCACTTTTGCATCCAATTTTTTGTCACTAGTTACTTTTTCTTGCATTCATTTGCACAATTTTTTGTTTTTGAACATTAGATCCCTGGGTAGGCAACTTAGGAACACTGTTATCAACCTAGAATTGTCTAATTTTTTTGCAAAAACCCCTTACTGGGACAAAAACGCCCTTGGTGGCCTCTTATTCCCTCTTTGGTTTTCTGTTGTAGTACCCTGTTTGAGTGACTTACTATCTGTTTGAGCTTCTGAAACCTTCAAATTTCATCAAGAGGATTAAGACGCCCTCCCTGGCATCTTAGTCCCTATGGAATTTCAAATTTCAGTTTTCATGATCTGACCCAACATTTCTATGCTTCTGCCTGTTGGGATTGCTTACCTGTTTCAGTGGGTTGACTTTCTATTTCATGCATTTTACTGGTTCTATTTTAAAGTGCTTCATTTCATACATTTCTGAACTCCAAACATGGAATTTTCAGCATCTCATAGTGTAGTCAGCAAATTACTTTGTTTTGGGTCTAAAAATCTGAAAATGTTTGCATTTTTGAACCTTTGCATCATATGGATAAAAGTACTTTTCACTTTTGCATGCATAGTGCTAACATTCATAAAAATTTGCATAAGTTTGATAAACATGCTTTTCATTTTTGGATAACATTGTTTGAATTCTTAAAGTTTTTCTTACATTGGACACATGTGTTTTTCATCTTTGGATAAACATTGTTTACATTATTATAGCATTGCATGAGATGGTTAAAAGTTCTTTTCATTTTTGGTCAACAATGTTAGTACCTTACCTTTCTAGGCACAGTAAGAATTTTTTTGTATTCCCTCCCTATGAGTGTTTTTGTGAAAGAGAATACAACCTTGGACAATCCTAATGATCATATTTATTCTTCTCCTAATATCTCTCCTATTTGTGAAGAAGATATTTTGATGTTAGAAGAACTAATCAATGAGAGTTTTGAGAGTCCTAGTTGTTTCTCTCCTCTTACCTCTCTTAGTGGACAAGAAATTGATAAAAAAATACAACACAACCATAGTTAATCATGACAATAACATTTATTCTTGTCCTAGTTGTGAAGAAGATACTTTGATCGATGAAAGTCATGAAAATCCTAGTTATCCCTCTACACCTATGGAAACCCTTATCGAGCAAGACAATTCAACCATTTATCATTCCCCTACTTGTGATGAACTCATTTTGGAAGAACCAATCCTTGAATGTCAAGAACATTTGGTTTGTAGCTCTCCTACTAGGGAAGATATCATAGTGGAATAAAATGAAAACATTAACAATAGTAATTCCTTAGATGAAGATGATGAAGTAAAATTAAACTACTCTTCACTAAGAGATCATGAAAATAAGGATGATTCTTCTAAGTTTATTCACATTAGATACCCCTTGGAGTACTCTCTCGAACCTAAACTTATCATTTGTCCACCACAAGTTCAAACCAAACCCATCCTTATCCTCAAACCACCTAAGAACAATGTGTCATAGCAAGTGAGTTACAATACCATTTCTCATACATACAACACTAGAAAAAATGTAAAACCAAGAAAAACACCTTCAACATCCCTCCCATTGCCTAATCCCATCTTACCAGACCCCCCTTGTTTGCCTTCACAAAATGGAAAGGAGTATGATCTTGTCGAACAACTTAAGAATACTCCTGCTAAGATATATTTATGGGACCTTATCCAAGCCTCCCCCCACTATCATAACATGATTATAAGTGTCTTACAACAAGTTCCTATCCCTTCTAATGCCCAACCAAAGGACATAGCAGCCCTGATTCAAGGCATAAATGCTGAAATTGTTTTCCACCACAATGAACTCCCATCTTTGGAAGTACAAAAACAACATGATGTTTTCATGATAATATCTCAATACAAGATGGTAGGGATAAATCAAACCCTTTTTGACAATGTCTCAACCTTAAATGTGTGTAATGTAAACCTTTTGGATAATATTAGTTTTGATAAATCAAAAATTCAACCTGACTCTCTATCTATTAAGAGATTTGATAATGTGGAAAATAAATCACTTGGTGTGATCACTTTTTCTATTATAGTTGGAAAGGATACCTTACAAACCCTAATCCATGTTATGCTTCATGATCTTTCATACAATCTCCTTTTAGGTAGACCATGGATCCATGAGATGTATGTTGTGCCCTCTACCCTTCATCATATCATGAAATATGTCTACAATAACAAAGTTTATACAATCGAAGCCGATCCTAAACCATACAAACATTTGAACACTAAAAAAGATAAAGAGAATTCTTTAAACACATTGACAGCAACGACACAAGTGGAACCTATGCAACAAAAAGATAAAGAAAAATACATTGAAGAAGTCACAAAGCTATTAGAAGATGATTGGGGTTCCTTGGATTTCACACCTAGCCTTGATGGGTAACCAAAGATCATAATAAAGACACATGAAAAAGAAAAAAATGGTAATTTCAATGAAAAATTTGGTAGACCCTTCGAAAGAATCCACCTCAATCACTTTAGAAGAAAAATAAAATTATACAACAAACTTTGACAAAACTAACTATCAACAACCTCTAAATCCTTAAGAAATGAAAAATCTTTATGGAAAAGGTTATGAGCTTATGAAACAACTTGGATATAGTGGAAAAGGATGTTGTGCTTGAGAACAAGGTATTTGTATCCCTATAGAGCCTAACATGCAAGAAAAAACTAATGGTATTGGTTATTGTCCCTTGATAGAAATAAACAAGCCTTCACTTAATATCAACACCATTACAAAAGATTATTTGCAAGAAACAAAAGAAATAGAAAAATCTTCGCTTAATATCAATTTCCTCACACAAACACTAATGATTCAAATTCAGTAGATTTTATATCCTCCAATAAAGGAGAGAAACAAATCTCGCAATCTAAAGCATCTTGTGTAGGTATGACAACTAATACTAAGAAAGAGATATCTTTGTCACAAAACAAAGCAACATCCTCTACTTCTGACCAAGAGAGTATCTTGATGAGACTCCTTCAAGATCGTCTAATCTCTCTCCCTCCAAGAACAAAAAATAAATTTAATTACAATACTTCATTTTGCGGTTATCATAGAGTTCATGGTCATGCTATTAATGAATGTAAGGTTGTGAGTAACAAGATTCAACATATTATGGACTATGGTTCTCTTCCTTGGGTTGAAACACCTAGTTCCTCTAACTGAAACTTATTTTCATCTTATTTGGCTCATCCTTGTCTTTCACTAATTGGGGGAAAGGAGTTAGATAGCCTTGTCCTAGTATGTCACTTGTCATTGTCTCTTTTGGCTAGTTGACCACCTTTCATGTACATATAAGAGAAAGCTTGGATTGTGGGTGATTTTCCTTAAGTTGGATCACATGTGACATCTTGGGGGAAACCCCTTTTCCTTTCCATGACATAGCTTATTAGAAACATATGAATTGGCATAGGGATTTCTGAATAAGCTCTCATGTCTTCTTCTAATTTAAAGAAATTTCTCATAGCAATGGTGTTAGAAACCACTTTAAAGTGGGGGCATACATTGACACTCATATTTCATTATGCAATTTTATTTCTTCATACGATGTGTTTCTTTCTTGGTGGTGTCATTTGGTTTGATTTCCTCCAAGAGTTTGATATTTCTTTGACTTGTCCTCTCTTGGAAACATTAAGCACAATGTTCCCTAAGAAGAGACCTTGTGAGAAGTAATCAAAATCCTTTTGAGCATCTCTCTTTCTTGTTGTGTTGCATTTTATTTTTCTACCTTATTAAATTCATGGAGGTATGGCTTTAATATGGTCCCCTGGGACTCACCTAGTGAACAACTAGCTTCACTAGCCCTTGTAAGCTTGCATTTTATTGTGTCCTTATCATATTCATTGGGGTATCACATTGGTATGGACTTCATGGGGCTCACCTAGTTGACAAATAGCTCCCACTAGCCATTGTGAGAATGTGTTTTGTTTGCATAGTGGACAATGTGTTCCACTTGTAAATCCTCTTCAAGCCTAGACCTAGTCCACTATTTTGGACGACCAGTTGAAGCTTGATCTATTTTAGTCCTTCTCTTTTTCTTTTTCTTTTTCTTTTTATTGTCTTTTATGGTGTATGTTTGTGATCTAGTTTCGGCTTCATATATCATCTGCATGTGTGTTCCTTTGTGCCTATGTTGGTTTTTCATAGGATCTTGACTGTGTGGGCTTAATCATCCTTCTTGATCATTGTCAATGTCTCTTACTAATATTTGTACATTTGAACCCCTCTTGATTATGTGGTTGGATACTTTAGTGTGAGTTTGAAGAAATTTAATCCTCTCACTAAAGTGGGAGCTAAATGTATTGTATTAAAATGCATACCCTTGCATTTTTAAACTTATTTAGGCCCGCCTTTCTTTATTTATGCTTCTTTATGGCTCAATTGGTCCTATTTTGCATCCAAAAGCCTTATGAACTATATACTTTTATGGAATATTCCAACAAACATAAAAATATAAATGATCATTTAATGTTTATGTCTATGTGTCCCTGATTTGTGGACTAGGACTAAGATGCCACCTAGGGCATCTTTGTCCTCCATGGGTCTTGGGACCCTAATTTTGAAACCTCTCAATTAGGTCCCTTTTTGGAGTTTGTGCCCCAACATTTGAGCCTTGAGACTAACATGCCACCAAGGGCGTCTTAGTCCTCCTTGGCTTATTTTCAGGGTCCAATTTCAAATTCAGGTGGGAATTTTGCCTCCTTTAATTAATGATTTCATATATAAGCTTGTTGTGGTGTAATTTCGAGATGTTAAGCATGAATTAGTATAAAAATAAGGTTCCTTCACTCATTTAAATCCAAGTATTTTGTGAGAGAATTCATTATAGTCAAATTGAGTTCATAAGAGCATTCAAGAGCAATTCATCAGGTATTTGGAGCCATCATCAAGATTTAAGAATCATGTCAAGGGTTTAGTGTGTGCATTCATGTGGTTGAGCCAAGATTGTGGATGTAGCATTGAAGATCTATCTACAACTATTGTTCATATCAAATCTAAGGATCCAATATCTACATTCTTCATGGCCACTACATGGTAGATTATAGATTTTCTTCACAAGACATCATCCAAGGTGATATAATATATATATATATATATATTTCATGATTCATGCTTCATTTTATTCATTTCATCATTTGGTTTAATTAACTACAAGGGGTTTGACCAAGGCAAATCCCCATTCACTAACAATCAACAATTTTTCCCTCTCTTGTGTGTTTGTGTTTGGAGATCTAGGTTGAAGACTTGAAGATCACTTGGAGTGTAAAATTATCAAATTTGCAAAGTTTCATTGCAAATTTGGTATCTTAATGGAATTTCACCTATAGGTACGATCTGGCTATTTCAGAACCTGAGATCCCAGAGGAAGCAATTATAAATCTGGGAGCTCAGGACCACATTCATACTTTTCAGAAATTCAGATCTGGACTAAGATGGTAGCAAGGGCATCTAAGTCCTCCAAGTGGAATCTTTCAAAGATTCTTCAATATTTTGTTCCGACATCCAAATATTCTATGTTTTCCCTAAAAAATAGTAGTAGGACTAAGATGGTAGCAAGGGCATCTTAGTCCTCCAAGGAATATTTTTTTAGTCTATTTGTATTTCCATAATCCTATTTGTATCTCCAGGTTCCCCAGGTACACATACCCTAACTTGGAGTTGTTCATTTTTAGTATTTGTAAGCTTCATTTACCTCATTTTAAGTGTTTTGCATATCATAGTGTTTTTTCAAACATTGTCTTTTCCAAGCATTTTCTTTGTGGTGAACCCCTTTATCTGAAAGAACACCCCCTCTTAAGTCCTCTCAATTATGTATTGGCTCACCTTTAGAGGTTGATTTTTTTGGTGTAATTAAATATTTTGTACCTTGTCCTAGGTCATAATTACACCTTAATTAAGTTTACTTAGGGACCACATAGGAGTTGTTGGAGAATTTCCACCTTTGGTGGACTTATCTTCATATTAATTTATCACCTCCACCTTTCATGGACATATCATGTGATTAGGTCTCCACCTTTTGTGGGTGATCCACTATTTGTGGTGGTTATCACATTATCATTTTTCACTTTAGGTGGAGTGATAGCTTTTCATTGGTGTCTCATGTCATAAGATTACGACACTTTTCATAATCTTATGCACTCCTATGTTCTCACCTTGGCTAAATAGCCAAGGGGTCTCTACTACATGTAAACATATTGAAGCATATCATATCATTGACATTGAATACAATTTATTCTTGTCACATTATTTTCTCTCTTCTTGTGCTTTCCATTTGGTCCATAGATCTTGGCATCCATAGCCAATTCTAACATGGTATCAGAGCAGGTTCGGTGCCATTGGAGAGTATTTTTTTGAAGAGAGGTACCAAATTTGGGGAGGTTCCATTTTTGGCTCTTTATCGTAGGTTTATATTGGAGCTTTCTGGTGCAAATCTAAGCTCACCATTGCATCTAGAAGGTTTGAGAAAGTTGATTTTTCCTTTTGTTTTGTCCAAATCGGACATATGAGGCCAAATCTATGAGGGTTTGAAGTTGCATTGTGGTTACTAGATCTAGAAGGTAGTTGCATTTTTGGAGCACTTTGGGTCAAATCCGACCCTACCATCGCATCCAGAAGGGCCAAAAACCCTAAGATCAACTATCCATTCATCCATTTTGGAGAAAATCATCTAGTGAGGCAAAAAAAAAATTCTCGAAGAGTCGTACGATCCCCCAGGTCATCATAATTGCAGGGTACAATTTAAAAAATTAAATTAAATTATATTTCAGTCTTAAATATTTTTCTGAAAAAAAAATTCAAAAAAATATTATATGCATTTGAATATATTTCTCTGCAAAAAAATTTTGATTTTATTTTAGAAATTAAAAAAAAAAAGATAAAAAGAACTCAAAAAGCAAAAAAAAATATTTCTACAGATTGTACTGAGGGTATAGTGTACCCACTGGTATTGGTGGCCCCACCACCCACCACATGGTCCACCTTCATTGGCACGTAGGCCCTTCTACCAGCCACCGGCGGTCAAAACATTCCAGCAGGTTCACAAAAAATCCAGAAAACAAGAAAATCCGGTCGACATTCGGTGAAATCCAATAAAGGCATTTCCAAAAGAATATTCCGTCAGTCCACAAAATATTCCGACAAGGATTTTTTTCCTGGCAACGAGCGGGAAATTGCCAAATTTAACATCAAGTTTTTCTGACGTCATCATTATGTTAGCGCCACGTCAGCACTCAATTGAAATTTTTTGACCCCTCACAGTTGGAGTTTTCATTTTTGTAGTTCAACTTCAGAGGCTCATAACTCAGTCATTTTGGCTCTTTTTTTCAAGCAATGTTTTTTTATTTGGGCTAATTTTTTGTGATCTACACTATGGTGCAATAAATTTTTGGTTTTGGCTTCTGGTGTTCCCAAAAATTGCAGATTCTCACAGGTGTTGCTGCTTCGTCCTCATTTTGGGAACTTTGGAAACTCATAACTTGCTCCTACAGTAACATTTTTGAGTGCCTTTTTTTTTTTAAAGTGCATAATTTTTCATGTAATTCTCAGTGGTATGATCAGATTGATCTCATTTTGTACCAAAAATTGTACTTGAATTTGTGGCCTATTTTGGCATCTGCATGTACCAAGATCAAAGTCCACTTTCCTATTTTTTGGAAGTGGCAATTGTAAACGCACTAAGTATAAAGTGCCAAATCAGATATTGCTTGGGGGGTTTCTTGTTTGAGTGATTTGGGGGGGTAATCTTTTGCCTTTGTTGGTTTATGTCTCTTGATTGGTCTATTGTGTGACTAAGTTGAGGAGTTTAATATGGGAATCAAAATACATCCTACTGTAATAAGGTTAAATTGATGGAACTTTAAGTCTTGGCGAGATGGAATCCTAACACATTGTAGGTGGCTCAATCTTTTACCATATCTCTATGGACTAGTTCCTAAACCTTCATCAAAATGGAAGAGAGTTGTGTGGGACATAAAAACAAAACATATTGTGGGATTAACTGGTTATAATATTGATATTGATATATACTAATGGCCATTGATGATAATGAGATCCCTCATGATCTTATGACCAAAATTTGGGAGATGTATGGAGACTCAAATGAACCTCCATTCCCAGAGGATCCTGTTGCAGATTGTCTTGTTCCACTTGCAGAGTTTCGACCTATTGATGATAAAATAGTTGAAACAATTGCTGATTGGGAAAGGTATGGTAGTTTTGATGACACAAAACCTTCTCCTTCTCCTCCTATAGAGACATCTATTGAGACTTCAGTTTCTATGGCTCCTAATCCAGATTTAGAGGGTTCATCTTCTTCATCTATGAGTCAACATCTTGAGGCTGAGGATTCTTGTGATCTAGCATTAGTAGATTCATTTACTATTGTAGTTGATGATACTTGTGATTCCACAGTTTGGGTTCCTTGTGATTCAGTGCAACAGGACATACATTGTCTTCCAGATATGGCTACTTTTGATGGCTTCTTGACAGGTATTTCAAACTTGTTTGTGGAGTCTCATCTTGCAGATTTGGGGGACATCATTGATGACATTCATCTTCTCTTTGATGAAGATGCTCCTTCTTTAGTTGTTGTGACGGAACACTCTGACCCTCTTGTTCATTCTCTACATGATCATTCTTTGCAGTTTGGCATGAGTGTGGATACTTTTGGACAGCATTTGGAGGAGGCCTTTTTTTCTTTAGAGGGGATATCTTTCTCTTTGGATCATGTTCTCCATTCTTCTCTACTAGATGTTGGATTGTACTCTTCAACAATGTGGCCTAGAATGCCTATTTGGAGCGTGTCAGCTTTCGGAATTGACATGGAGACACTTGAGCATGCTTCAGAGACATCATACATCCTTGGTTTTGTTTCTTCCTAAAGGGAGGAATGTTGTTCGACTAGATTGGATCATCTTCAACATTCAATGTCGAGCTTCTACCATCATTACAAGAGACTCAACATTGAGGGGGGGCTTCCTTGTCTCTCTTCTACTTCTCTCTTATGGGGGGGTATTTTTTATCACATGGAGCTTTTACCTTCTCATGCATCATTGAGAGCATTTATATTTTGTATTTCATCTCTCTTTTGGGGAGGATTTTTGTCCCATTGGGTTTTCTCCTTTTCTCTGTTTATGAGAGGTTGCATTGCATTTGTACATAGGTACCTAACATGTCCTAGTTGTCGGGACCCATCTTGCATTGTTTGCATTTGTTTCATTCTCCCTAAGTTGCACTTAAGGGGGGGTGTTGGTGTAATTAAATGTTTTGTACCTTGTCCTAGATCATAATTACACCTTAGTTAAGTTTACTTAGGGACCACATAGGAGGTGTTGGAGAATTTCCACCTTTGGTGGACTTATCTTCATATTACTTTATCACCTCCACCTTTCATGGACATATCATGTGATTAGGTCTCCACCTTTTATGGGTGATCCACTATTTGTGGTGGTTATCATATTATCACTTTCCACTTTAGGTGGAGTGATAGCTTTTCATTGTTGTCTCATGTCATAAGATTACGACACTTGTCATAATCTTATGCACTCCTATTTTCTTACCTTGGCTATATAACCAAGGGGTCTCTACTACATGTAAACACATTGAAGCATATCATATCATATCATTGAATACAATTTATTCTTGTCACATTATTTTCTCTCTTCTTGTGCTTTCCATTTGGTCCATAGATCTTGGCATCCATAGCCAATTCTAACAATATTCAATCCTATTAGGGTCCTTAGGACATCATTGAATGCTAGTTGGAGAAAGAGTGATGTTCTATGTAGATCTCCCCTTCTTCAACTAATCAGACTGGTCTAGTACAAACCATAACATACATAAAACATCCAATTGCACTCTGGTAAGGCACTTTGTTCATTTCTTCCATCTCTGATGGGGATGTTGGACAATGTGAAATAGATAACTTTGTTCCAATTGAAATAGAAAAACATAATGCTCTACAATATTTCATATCAAATCTTTGTAAAATTGAATTGACATACTTACTTTGGCCAATCCATTTTTGTTCACTCTATCTCTTTTAATTTTCATCTCAAGAATGTATTTAGCTGCACCAATATCTTTCATTTCAAATTTAGCAGTAAGTTGAGATTTCAATTCTGAAATCATACCTTTCCCTCTACCAATAAATAACATATCATCAACATATAATGCAATAAACAGGAAATGATCACCATCAATTTTATAATAAACACAATGATCTGATTTAGAATGCTCAAATCCCAAACTCAACATATATGTATCAAATTTTTGGTACCACATCGTAAGACTCTGTTTTAATCCATACAAAGATTTCTTCAATTTCAAAACCAACTTACTTTTACCTTTCACCATGCAGTGCTCTGGTTGTTTCATATAAATATCCTCCTCCAAGTCACCATGAAGGAAACTAGTTTTCGCATTCATTTGTTCAACCTCTAAATCATAAGCAGTAGCAATAGAAAGCAAATATCTAATGGATGTCATTTTTGTAACTATAATCAGGGCTAAAATTATCAAAGGTTAGGAAATAAAGCATATAAATCAAACCCTAATAAACAATGGAGAAAAAAGAAGCATAAAGACAAAACATAAAGTAATATTACCAAATCTTCATGTCACCATTGATTCACCTTCATTGCACTTCTCTATTTTACTTGAATATAATAATTACCCTTAGATTTTGAGTATGCAATAGTAATCCTATGACAATGACTAGAAAAGTATTCAAGATTGGTGTCTCACACTAGCAACATGTACTTGCATATGAACTAGATTCATCAAAATGACAATGACAAGGGTCTTTTATAGAAAATACAATTTTGAATGAAGGGCGAGGATGAAAGGACAATAATCAATGGCGAAGAATGAAAGATGAGTTATGGACTAGGGTTAGGGAAAAATTAGGGAAAATGATAAGGATTAACAGTCAAGATTAAATTTTAAATAATTTAATCAAGGGTGTAGGTTAATTGAGACATGGATAGATAAGGACTTGATGTGGAAGATAATATTGGCACAAACAAAATGGTGAGAAGAGATTAAATAATAATAAAATTACTTAATCTAGGTGGCCAATGAATAATTAAATAATTAAAATAATTGTTTAATTATAGAAGAATGTGACAAAGAGGACTTTTTATCTTGGACCAATTAAATAAATAAAATTTATTTAATTTAGGAGAGAAAAGGCTAATGAATTTTTAAATAATTAATTAATTATAGTGGAAAGTGACATAGAACTCAAATAAATAAGAATTTATTTAATTCTAGAAAGAAAGGGATTAAATTAGTGACATAATTAAATAAATAAAATTTAATTAATTAATCAAGGAGGAATGAGGATAGAAATGAATTAATTAAATAATTAAAATTATTTAATTAATAGAAGACTTATGGATTTAGGAAATAATTAAATAATTAAAAAATATTTAACTATCAGAGACAAAAGACGAAATTATGGAGAGTTTAGATGTCACGGGTCTAGGAATATTTTTTAGTGTCTACATTTTTCCCCTCTTTGATACAATGTAGTTTATCACATTGTGTCAAAGAAATTCAGTCAAAAATATGCCCCAATTTGAACAGGATGAGGAAGAATGATGAGGAGGGTTGTGGTATGTCCCCTTAAGAGGAGAGGCAGGTTCAAAGAACACGAGTGTTCTCTCAAAATGGATGAGAAGAATAGAGGATGAAGGATAGAAGAAATGTTAGCATGGAAGACATGAATGTTAGTATGAAAGAAGAATCTTCAATATTTTTCCAAATACATACTATGCATTGCATTAAATTATCATTGGGTGTTAAAATGACATAAATAGAAAAAAAAAACCATGGTATGAGATAGACCACGGTATACAAGGTCATCAACTTGTAAAATAGGCAGTCGTAGACAAGGAGTGTCCTGACTCATACTAAGGGAAAAGTTGCCCCAGTCTTTTTGTCAAGACAATCCACAAACAATAGTCAAAGGAAAGAGCCATGAGACATCATTTCCCCTCTAAATCCTTCATGGGACACCCTCAAGGAAGCTAGTAACCTGACTCAAAGAAAAATTAAGAAAAATATAAGACAAAACAACCCACAAGGTCAACAACCATTCAGAGTGTTTGCCAAAATATGATTGTTTGATGTTTAATTGACTAGGTGATTGACAAATTGATTTTTTTACGAAGCCTGGTTTTAGGAGATGAAACATGTCGTATAAGACATCAAGTCTAGTTTCGATCATGTGGCCACTTGTATAAGGAAAATGACTGAGGTTTGATTAAATGATAATGTATGGTCTCGGGAAGGACACATCCTATATAAGACATATGTTTGATTGTTTTGGTGCTTTGACTATTTGACTATTTTGACAATTTTGATAATTTGTTTAATTTTACTAAGTGACCTTGTTGACTTGTTTGTCTTGTTGACATGTGACTTTTCTTGATGTTTTGATGACTATTTGTGTCTACGTTGACAATTTCCAATTTATTATGACTGATGTGATGAACCCTAAAGGATTGACCTAGGTGGCCTTAGGGGCTCATCGACAAATGGCCTTGCCTACATAACAATGCATAGACACCTTGTAGTTTGACATGACATGAGCTTGTTTTATTGACAAAGGACTAAGTCATGATTTTATTCATCAACCTAAAAGGCCTAACCTAATGCTTCGAGGGAACATCGACAGATGGCCTTGCCTATGTTTGGTCATAGAGGCAACATAGTTCGATAATGACATGGACTGACATGACTAACTTTGACTCTATTTTTGGGATTTTTGATGGTTATTTGGATATTTTTGTGTTTTTAAAATATTTTGATTTTTTTAGATTTTGTGGTTTTATGATTGTTTTCTTTTTGGAAATTTATTTCAACTTTTTGTCCTTTTGTCGTTTTATGAGTTTTTTGTCTTTCTTTTTAATGTTTGATTTTTTCTTTGTCTTTTTGAGAATATTTGATTTTTTTGGATTCTTGACATTTTATGATAGTTTTTGAATTTTTGACATAGTAACGTCCAAAAACCAATGTAGCATCCAAGGATGATATAGGTCAATTATTTTCCCCTAGTCAGGTATAAGATCAATTTATTAGGATTGGAATGGGATAGGCATTATGGAAGGTGAAAAGACACATGATGTCAATAATTATGATGGAAGACACAAAGATGATGGAGCAAAAAATTATTATGAATGAAGGGTGACTATAAGGATCATGACAAATGCATGTGAATTATGCCTACAAGAAAGCGAGCAAGAACACACAAGAATCCAAGGACAACCATGATCCTACTCCTACTCAAGCTAAAAACCAATTGACATGTTATAATGATGAGGACGACATTGTTTGATGTAGGAAAGACACATCCTAAAACAACATGAGGATGATGATAATGTGACTAAAGGATCAAGGTTTACAGCAATGCTAGAAACAAATCCAAGGAATGTTTTGGATGATGCGCTAGGGTGCATATCAAGATTGTATGGATTAGGTTGATTGCATTTGGAATGACTAACCCTAGGACTAGATAGGATTATGGAGAGGAATTGGATAACTGGATTAGAATCCTTAAACCAATGACAAGGGAAAACCAAATCAAACAATAGGCATGGAAGGATAATAGATCAATTTTGGTAAAGGATGGGAGACATGAGGATTATTGGCATATGATCTCCAAGGACTATGTTGCATAAGAATAATTTTTTTTCTCCAAGGTATGGATATGGATAGTGTTATGAAGTCTATGACATGAAATTTCATGAATATTGTATGACCAAAGGATATACATATCAAAAAAATTCCCATAGCATGATTTATATTTGTACCTTAGTCCCTATCAAGATCAAAGTAGGTGGGAAAATGGATCAGAATGATATGGATTTAGATGGATAGATGGAAATGTCATAGGAAATTTCATGTGAAGGGTATGGGAGAGGAGACAACCTACCCTCAAGTGTAATGGTCCACATAGATAATGGATTTTATACATGATCCATGTTTGTTGGGTTTCCATCATGGTACTTATCCAAAGCTCCATAAGAATAGTTTTCACTATTAGATTACAAAAAATCTCTTTACTATTTTTTTATTTTATTTTATTTATTTTCTTTTCTTTTTTTTCAATTTTTTTTCAATTTTTCTAGATGATCACTTTGATGGTTCTTATGTATATTTCAGTGTCATGATATTCCAATAGTAACCTTTATGGAGGAGTTGTATTTTCAAGATCATAGCACTTGCATAAAACTGATCGATGTCATTGTGATCCTTTCTGATATTCGGGTTAGCCTTATCTAAATACGCCTATCCCGATAGAGTTCCATGAAAGTCCTTATGATAAAGAGTTATTTCCAATATGTGATTGATTTGTGAGGTATGTATTTTAGAATTTATGAAAAATTTATGATTATGATGGATGAGGGTAGTTGTGTTTTGCAATTTAGATGTAGGAATATTTATTTTCCAAACTTGGGGTGGTGAATGAGGGAGTTATAATTATTATTGGGATAGTATTTTTAACCATGAATTTTATATGCCTTGTGTGATGACCATTTTGAAGGAGGTGGACATTTATTATGTGTGGGAGACCTCTTTTCTTTTGGCTCCATATTTCTATTAGACATTGGAATTTAATTCTTTTCTTCACTTGATCCATTTTTCTTTGGGATCCATTTTAGCTTTATTTGTCCACTTGGATATTTGTAATCAATGGCCTTTAGGATTTTTTTGTTGGTTCTAATTGAGGGAATTTTGTTTTATGGTGTGGATGGAAGGATTGTTGGCATCAATATTATGAAAAGGACCACTCATTTGTTGGAGTCAGAAAACACTAAGAGGGGAGGGTGAATCAGTGTTTTAAACACATTTTAACTTTTGTCACAGAAAAACTTAATCAATTTATGCTTTAAGTATTTCAAAGATAAATACATTCATGAACTGAATGCAACCATTAAAGAATTGAAATAATAAAATTAGAGATCTTTACAATCTTGAAGCATTATTTCTTTAAATCAATGAAACCACAAATGAGAGTACAAGATAAAGAGTGTGGTGAGTGGAAAACCCTCTTGGGGTAGAAATACCACTCTAGAAAATGATGCCTCACTGGCTTAACTTCAAAAACCACTATTTAAAATTCCTTCCTCACAATTTTTAGAGCACCAACTCTAGGAGCAACAACCCCTTACAAATCTAGGAACACCCATTCCAAGGAGCACCAACACCTTCTACAAAAATCAGAATAATAGAGATATCAAAGGGTTTCTCTATTTTCAATTCCACTCACATACTTCTTCCATACTAATACATCAAATATCCTAAAGAATTCATTTTTGAATCTCTAAAATAAAAGATATACCAGTTAAACACTCTACACCATATTTACAAGGTTTTCAATTATAGAACTTTATGCACTAACACTTCAAAGAAAACCAACCCCAATACAATGATTAATCACTGTATTTTAAATGAATACAAAAATATGCACCCTTTCCTGAATCTTCATCGAACATTTCATGAAACTGATTAAAAAACCATTATGTTTCAGGAACCTAAATGCGTTGACATGTGGATTACAAATAAAGCTTATTTTCAACACAAATAGTCTTCACCCACCAATATCTGAACATAAACTATTACTGCTAGAAAATTGCCCAAAATGATAATCATTTTCCATAACACAATGATCTATCCATAAATTGATAACTAAAAGAAGCTACCAAGAACCATAATCATTCTTCATGACAAAAACAAGAACGTTCACAGGCTTCGAATAAAACAAATAGCATTTGCGTATACCTAATAATGAAGAAAGAAACTGAAAAAGATCATGATAACCTATCACAAAGATTCTACCAAACTAGAAAGAGAAATTCCATCGAATCTCCTTCCATATTGAGCTCTTAGCCAATGAGAAACTAAAAACTGAGCAACCATACTCATCCTAGCTTATGCAGTGAGCTTCTCTTTTTGTCTTTAATGCTTCAACAAGAAGTATATGTCAAAGTAACAACAATCACAACCTTTCCACGGTGGTGGCTAGGGTTGCAAACCCTAAGTAATGAAAACAAAAGTCTTTTCCCTAGTCTTTCCTCCTTCAAGTCTTCCAAAGACTTTTTCAAAAATAATAATCATTTGAAATTTGCAAGGGGATATTCAATGCTTAAAAACAATTTGAATTCCACAAATAATATATGTTGATGAATATTATGATAGGCGCTAGCAAATGTACTAACAAAAATGATGGCTTTAATAAAAAACCAATTGAAATTACCTCCAAGTGACTTGTCGAAGTCAATTCCAAATTGATGCCATGTAATCGACACAAATACCATGTGCTTGATGAAAAGCCGATAGGGTTTGATGTGAATGCCACATAAAACATAAACCCCGATACAATATATTATCAATGTCACTACCATGTGACTTTACAAAGATAACACCAATGAAGTGAAAATAGCCACCTGATATAAACATTAAACCCAATACCTTAAAGTCATTCCACCTTCCTATTATCATTTTCGGGACTTTAAAAAGTCTATTCCATTGATATTTAACCAATACCGATATCAAGAGATCAAACACACATGCATTGTGCTCAAATAAAAAATACCATGTGTAAGTTGCCTGGTGCCTCATATGTTGAAAATAATAAAACACTTGCAATAATAAAGTTAACCTTTTAATATAATGTATGATACCTTTGACAAGATAATTGCTAGTAAAGAAATATATAAACTATGAACCAGATTTCATGAAATTTTATAAAGTCACCTTCCATGGTCAATAAAAATGCAAAGAGACCTGGTATAACATGTTCAATGTGACCTCCTTTCTTTAACAAATCCATCAAACCTTACTAATGTGAATTATATGAAACTAGATAAAAACTTCATATGCTATGAATATATAATCAAACGACCATGTACTGAGTGCCAATGACAAAAATTTGAAGATCAACCTAATAAAATATCAATGAAGCCAAAATCAAACTGATAATGAGTGACTGAAATAATATACCTATGACATGCAATAATGAAGGACCTCCTGACAATGAAACCGTTTATTAAATTGAATAACCTGAACCTGCCAAGATAACAATGTCATATATCTAAAGCTAATGCATGTCCTATCACAATTAACACCATGAAAAATATCAGTACCAACATGTACATGTATCAAAAACTAAAATTTATAGCTGCATGCCATGAAAAGACCATGTAAATCAATTGTAATCATCATGTGCCACTAAGATCATCACGTAAACCAACTATAACATGTAGCTACAAATTATATATCAATATGTATCCTGTGAACATCCATCAAGCATATCGTCACAATCCTTTAACTATGTAACTACATATTACCAACCATGTGAATCTGCATATCATGCATTCATCGGACTAAGAATCCAAATAATAGAACCAGTGATAACATGAACCCCATAAAATAGTTTTGGCATAAAGGAAAAACTAACACATAAACAATTGAAACCCAACAAACTCCCCCTTTGTCCTTGATGGAAAAACACATATCATCTCTCCCCCTTTTTTCCTCAATGAAAAAGAATGAAAGAAGAGAATGTGATATTCCATGAATATAAACAACTGAAGGAACCAACATAGTAACCATATGAAAGTATGAATCAAAGATCAACCAATATATCATCACTTCATAATCAAAAAACTATGTTGCATATGTCTCCTTGAGTTAAACACATGGATAAATAGAATATATTTGCACTCACAACAATCAAAGACCCTAGAAATTTAGATACTTAAAGACAAATTGCAACAAGAAGCTCCCCCTGATTGTTTACATTTTAATTCCATAGGACCTACTAACAAAAAATTTATTAGAACTGCTCATAATGCACATCGACTACTCTTTTCATTTACTCTCAACTTGCAATTCAAAAATATAGGCTTGTTACAATGGAAACACTCATGTTGTCATAACATTTTACAACACATGAACTAAATGTGTACTATCAAAGTAAGAACACAACACTACAAAATTATGTTGACATGACAATGCATTATACTTTACAGTATCACCTTTTGATCCATGACATGTCAGCTGATATTGTTATAATCAAAAGCTTTGTCTCTGACGAAGCTCAGTATAAATTACCATTGAAAACAAAAGTTTCTACTGAATTTTCTAGGCACTTTTATTGACATTCACACACATGTGAATCATGTGAAGATAGTGTCAAGACACGGTACCACTAACAAATTTAGAAAGCATGCAAGTGGTGTACAAGAAAAAAGAGTCAATAAGATTTTACCACTATCCATCCAGTTTCATTACCAAACTCACTATCCACCATAGAAGAGTATGATGCCATCAAAGCATCAAAAATCATTTATATCATTTTCAGTTTTATTAGTTTAGAGAACAATCACTTTCATTGAATGGATTGTCTGTCCACCAATTTTGTGCAAACAATATTTATGTTGTCTTTGACAATATACAAAATGACATTGTAATGACTATCCCTTTGCCAAAATATTGTCCACTATACTGCCAAAAGTAACTGTGAGTAAAAAAACATTATTCTATCAATATATTGTTAGCTAATCTCACTATTATCAAGATACATTGTCAAAACACAAACCACTATTCTCATTTTTCTCATTGTGTAACAAATTATATACCACTTTGTGTTATGCAAAACCAACCATACACCACAAGAAAAATAGATACTTTACCATACCTGATATACTTTTCCCCTTTGAAAGACACAAGAGATAGGAATTCATACCATCAAGCAAGGAAATCCAACCCTCATAACATTGTCTCCCTCTGCCACAACAATGACAAAGTACACAAATTACACTGGATTGGAAATCAACACAAATAGCATGAAATAAAGATCACAACACATAATATAGTCTACTATCATAGTCAAAAAGATAGAATCCAATAGCCATATCAACACTTAACTTCTCCTTTAGACTGTTGTTCATATAATATATTATCACCATGTATTGTGCATCCATAATACTGTCTCTATTTTCATACCAACTATCACTATTTTCTGAATGCCACCTTGAGAATATTTTGCTAACTTTATTTGTGGATATTGTTCCTTTATTTGGAGCCTGCTAACATCATTTTCAATAGTGGAAAACTTATACCAAAGAAACATCAGCATGTAAATATCATAAAATCAAGTACTATGAGACCAAAAAATATCAATGTATGCCTCAATTATACAACATCAATGACAAGCTAAGAATGTACAAATCACTAAACTGTATCACAACCAATCACCAAAAGTATTATGTACCATGAGAATTAAATATGCAAGAAACCTCTCCCTATGATATAGCATTGTTAAATCGCTTCTCACAATTATCACTGCTTATTACTTGACATGTTTTCAAACAAAAAATGTTGCTTTCACTGATGTTATCATGTCTTGAGTAACTATCTCCTGAAACAATTTGAACTTTGTCACCAATGATAAAGCTTTGCCAACATATCTACCAGCATGGATTGAGCATAGACACTAAATACATAATCCAAGAACAAATCATATGTATATAGCCATTGTATGGAATAGTATGAAATACTAAACCATTGAGTTTAAGCAACACCATATTCAACATAAATTAGTGCCACTTTCATATCAGATTAAGAAGCATGGCTAAACAATGTATGTGGAAACTCACTATCACCAAAGAACTGTCATTGTACTTCAAACTTGAATTCCTTAACAACCTGTAATAGCTGATCTCATTATACACAGTACAATAATCATGATGAACTTTGTTATATCCAAGGCTGTCAATATTTGAGAACTCTTATTTAACATAAACCTCCAATATCATATGTAGACCTTCATAAAAATTTCAACCAAAATAAAATAGAATGAAAAAATTGACATTTATAAAACATTTCTCTACTTCTTATACCACCAATAGAAAATGCATGTTGTCATACCTTATTATTGACCTCATAGGGTTAAAATATGTTACCATAATAGACTCCCCCTGAGTCTTTGCTTCTTCTCAAGACTTGGATGGCAACACCTATGCAAGGAGTGCACAAGGATTTTTTACAAATTCATCTTTATTGCTCTTCTTGTCATCTTGATTTCTCTTTCTTCTCCACACCAATGTAAAAAATTTCATTTGTTTGTCCAAAGTGCTTATCTTTCTATTAAATCTGCATTGATGTACTTTATGCCCAATTTTATTACATATGAAAAAAATGATCTTATGATTGTTCTAAGGAACAAAAGACTTCCTATATACATTTCCAACTTTATTCCCTACATAATTATCACTTGTATTCATTCTACACTCTCTTCTTAAATGACCAAAGTTGTTACAATTGTAAGACACCACATTCTCATTTCTAGAGACATTAGAATGATTCTTATTTGACCATCTCATGTAATCAATTACCTTATGACCAAATTCATTACAAACATAACAATATCCTTGAAAATAATGACTATACCTCAATGACTAATCATGCCAAGGATGTGAAGATCTGAAAACATTTCTCCTTTCTCTATGAATACCTTTAAATTGTCTTCTAGCAGTAGTGTTATCCTCTGGTTTTGTTTTCTCTTCACTCTTCGATGCAGCAACATGGTGACCAAGATCAATTTTCATTCTTGGTGTAAACCTTTTTCCATCTACAGTAGCAAAAACTCTTTTAGATTCTTCAACAGAGTTTTGTCCAACCTCATATCCCAATCCTATAGAATCCTTAGAATTATTTTGCCTGTCCAACATCTCATTCAATAGATTAGTACTACGATCAAATTTTTGGTTTATACCTGATAGAACCTTGACACTTTCAAGCTTTTTCCTTAATGCAACTATTTCTCCTTCAATTTTTTAAACCTCCAAATCAGACCTTACAACATCTGTTATCCTCTTACATTCTTCAATTTCAATTTTCTGACTTATAATCATGTTATCTTTAAGAGTTGGTTATTTTAACAAGGAATCATTATTTGAAATTTTCTTCAATAAAGAAACCTCATTTTCTAGTTTATTACACAATTCATTCTTGTCTTTTAACTTGACTTCCAATCCCTCTTCAGTCCTTTTTCTATCAACCATTTCAGCTTTCGAAAATTCCATAATCTTTTTATCATCATTATGGTTTTGTATTACAACTTTATTTTCATTAACACTTTGTTGTAACCGTATTTTGAGATCTTGATTTTATTGTTTAAGCCTTTTAAGTTCATCTAAGGCAACAAGCAGTTCTCCTTCCAAATCAACTTAAAACTCATCACCTTCAAATTCCTTTTCACCAAATTCTTTTTCCTAGTCACTTACTAAGTGATCTCCTTCTTCTCCAACTACAAAATCACTTTTAGTATCAAATGAAAGGGAAATTTCTTGAGACAAAAGTTCACTAGACTTGACAGGGATTGATTGATCAACTTTTTGCTTGACACTACTGGTTTTATTTTGACCTTTGTTTCTTTTTCACTTAGCCATAATGAGTAAACCATGATCAGTAAACCCTAAGTTGGTTATACTTATGCAAAGGTATGGCTCTATACACCAACATCAATTGAAACCGGATATTTCTCCATAAAACACATAGTTTGTATCATTCAAACAAAACTACTTTCTTGAACTTGTGACATGTTTGATAAACTCCAAAACTAGAATCAATCCTAGGTGGTTAGACCTATATGAGGACCCTATGCTTTGATACCAATTGTTGGGGTCAAAAAACACGGAGAGGGGGGGTGAATTAGTGTTTTAAGAAAAAATGAACTTTTGTCACAAAAAAAATTAATCAATTTATGATTTAAGTATTTCAAAGACAAATACATTCATGAATTGAATGCAACCAATAAAGAACTAAAATAAGAAAATCAGAGATCTTTACAATCTTGAAGCATTATTAATTTAAAGAAATCAAACCACAAATGAGAGCACAAGATAAAGATTTTGATGAGTGGAAAACCTTCTTGGTGTAGAAAAACCACTTCAGAAAATGATACCTCACTGGCTTAACTTCAAAAACAACTGTTTACAAGGCCTTCCTGGAAAAGTTTACAGCACCCACTCTAGGAGCACCAACTCCTAAAAAATTTAGGAACACCCATTCCAAGGAGAACTAACACCTTCTACAAAAATCAGAATAATAGAGATATCAGAGGGTTTCTCTGTTTTCAATTCAACTCACATACTTCTTCCATAATGTTAGAATTGGCTATGGATGCCAAGATCTATGGACCAAATAGAAAGCACAAGAAAAGAGAAAATAATGTGACAAGAATAAATTGTATTCAATGTAAATATGATATGATTCAATGTGTGTGTACAAAAGTAGTAGAGACCCCTTGATTATATAGCCAAGGTGAGAAAATAGGAGTGCATAATATTATAACAAGTGTCATAATCTTATGACAGGAGACAACAATGAAAAGCTATCACTCCACCTAAAGTGGAAAGTGATAATGTGATAACCACCACAAATAGTGGATCACCCACAAATGGTTGAAACCTAATCACATGATATGTCCATGAAAGGTGGAGGTGATAAAGTAATAAGAAGATAAGTCCACCAAAGGTTGAAATTCTCCAACAACTCCTATGTGGTCCCTAAGTAAACTTAACTAAGGTGTAATTATGACCTATGACAAGGTACAAAACATTTAGTTACACAAACACCCCCCATTAAGTGCAACTTAGGGAGAATGTACACAAATACAAACAATGCAAGATGGGTCCTGACAACTAGGCCATGTTAGGTACCCATGTAAAAATGCAATGCAATCTCTCACAAATGGAGAAAAGGAGAAAACCCAGTAGGACAAAACTACTCCCCAAAAGAGAGATGAAATACAAAATATAAATGCTCTGAATGATGCATGAGAATGTAAAAACCCCATGTGAGGAAAAAGACCCCCCCATAAGAGAGAATTAGAAGAGAGACAAGGAAGCCCCCCCTCAATGTTGAGTCTCCTGTAATGATGGTAGAAGCTCGACATTGAATGCTGAAGATGATCCAATTTCGCCGAAAAATGTTCCTCCCCTTAGGAAGAAACAAAACCAAGGATGTATGTAGGATGAATGATGTCTCTGAAGCATGCTCAAATGTCTCCATGTCGATGCTGAAAGCTGACACACTGGAAACAGGCATTCTAGGCCACACTGCTAAAGAGGAAAATCCAACATCTAGTAGAGATGAATGTACAACATGATCCAAAGACAAGGATATCCCCTCTAAAGACAAAGAAGCCTCATCCAAATGTTGTCCAAAAGTATCCACACTCACGTCAAACTGCAAGGAATGATCATGTAGATAATGAACAAGAGGGTCAGAGTGTTCCCTCGCAAAAAATGAAGAAGGAGCATCTTCATCAAAGAGAAGATGAATGTCATCAATGATGTCCCCCAAATCTGCAAGATGAGACTCCATAAACAAGTCTGAAATACCTATCAAGAAGCCATCCAAACTAGCCATATCTGGAAGACAATGTATATCCTGCTGCATTGAATCACAAGGAACCCAAACTATGGAATCACAAGCATCATCAAATACAACAATAGATGGAGGAGATGAAATGAATGCCTCAAGTACTGGATCTGATGTGAGAACTCCCAAGTTCAAGTAGCCAAATGTCTCCTCTGAATCATGGTTCACACTAGAAGTGTGATCAACATCTGAAGGAACAATGTCACCATTAGAAGCAAAATCTGCAAAGGTATACAAGTGGGATGAATGATCAACCACCCCAGTAGCAATGATCTCTCTACTCTCCAAGTCTCGAATGATGACTGAATCAGGTGTGAACTCCATAGGTCTCCCATCTCCACCATGTGTAATCTGATATATGGAAAGAAGATTGTTCGTCAAATGAGGAACACACAAAACATCCTAGAAAGTGTTGTCCCCAAAACTAATAGATCCCTTCCCAATTACACTAATGTATGTATTGCTTCCCATCAAGATAGGAGACATATAACAAGTCTGAAATGAAGATAATATAGATTGTGAAGATGCCATATGATGTGATGCTCCTGAATCTAGAAGCCATCTACCTGATCTTGGACTTAAATAAGCACAAAGAGCTTGACCTTGATTTCCTGATGTAGATGAAAAATCAGCAAGACCTTTTCCCTTAGACTGTTTTGAAGAAGAAGGAGAAGAATATTCTGTCATTCTAGAAGGAAAACCACTTTGATTTCTATTGAGAATATTTTTTAACTCATCAATATCCTTCTTATAGCAATAATGTTCTTCATGTCCATCCTTCTTGAAATAAGCACAAAAGGACCTCTCCTTCTTAGATGATTTCTCTTTTGAAAATGAATTTTTATGTTCTTCTATGGATTGTGTGTTCTTTTTAGGCTTGTAATTATTCTTTTCTTTGCTACTTGAAGGCTTCTCATCTTTTACAGCCAAGGCATGTGATTTTGAAGACTTCAAAGTACCCACTTGAATAAGATTTTTTTGCTCTTGAATCAAAAGATCTGTGAGAGCCTCAAACGATGGTGATGTGAAATTGTTAATTGTCAATTGTTGAGTCTAAAAACTTGAAACAAAGGCTGCATACTCAGCTGGAAGTTTGTCCAACAAATTAAAGACCAATTGATCATCTTCTTTTTCAATACCACAATCTTGTAGTTGTGCTCTTAGCTCATTTTCTTTAGTGACATAATCTTGAATAGTTTCAAAATTCTTAGGATCAAGGCTTAAGAGATCATTTTCAAGTTTGTATCCCTTAACCTTATCAACCTTGCCATACAAAGTAGCAAACTTATCCCAAGCTTCATTGGTTGTAGTACATTTATCAACATGAAATATGAGATCATCTGAAAATAACTTTCTAAGTGTACCCAATGCCATAGAATTTTTAGTGAGCCAATCCATATATGTAGTTGGATCTATCTTAGGATCCATAGGTGTAGTTATGGTTCCATCAATGTAGTAAATTAAACCTTTTTCCATTAGTTTACTCCATGCACGTACTTTCCATGTAGCATAATTATGTGCAGTTAAGAGTGGAACTTTAGATGAACCCATGATGGAACGCAAGAGCACAAAATAAGCACAATCACACAATAGACACCCCCCCAAATTCACTCAATCAAAAGTACCCCCCAAGAAATATCTGATTTGGCACTTTATACTTAGTGCTTTTACAATTGCCATGGCCAAAAATAACAAAGTGGACTTTGATTTTGGTACATGCAAATTGCCAAAATAGGCCATAGATTCAAGTACAATTTTTGGTACAAAATGAGATCAATTTGATCATACCACTGAGAAGTACACAAAAAATTATGCACTTCCAAAAAAAATGACACTCAAAAATATTACCGTAGGAGCAAGTTATGAGCTCCCGAAGTTCCCAAAATGAGGACGAAACAACAACACCTATGAGAATATGAAATTTTAGGAAAACCCAAAAACCAAAACCAAAACTTGATTGCACCACTGTGTAGAGGACAAAAAATTAGCCCAAATAAAAAAAAATCCTCGAAAAAAGGAGCCAAAATGACCGAGTTATGAGCCTTCAAAGTTCGCTTGAAAAATGAAACTGCTCATCTGTGAGGGGGTCAAAATTTTCAAAAGAGTGCTGACAACATCATGCTGACGTCAGTGAAGCAGATCTTAAAATTGACGGTCTAATGCCCGTTGCCGGAAAATCCTCCTTGTCGGGAAATTTAGTCGGAATATTCCTCTCAGGTGACAGGATATGCTTGGCGAATATTCCATCCACGGAAGTTGAATTCGTTGCCAAATTTTGGATATCCATTGGATTTCTGCTAGAATATTTGTTTGTTGTTTCCAGATTTGTTTGTGAGTTGTCGGTTGCTAGGTCCGCAAAGTGTAGGGGGCCATGGAGGGCGGAGGAGCCGTCGGTACCTGATGGTACCAGGGTACACCTGCAACTTGCAGGTAGTCTGCTTACGCAAACTTTAAATTTTTATTTTTTATTTTTTTACATTTGATTTTTACAAATAAAAAATATTTCAATTTATTTTTTCAAAAATAAATTAATTTTTTTTGCAAAATCATACCGACTCGTAACGATGGCGACCTGGGGGCCGTACGGCTCTTCGAGCAATTTTTTTTTTGCTTCACCGAATGAATTGCTCCAAAATGGATGAATGGATAGTTGATCTTAAGGTTTTTGGCCCTTTTGGACATGATGGCAGGGTCGGATTTGACCCAAAGTGCTCCAAAAATGTAGCTACCTTCTAGATCTGGCAACCACAATGCAACTTCAAACCCTCATAGATTTGGCCTCATATATCCGATTTGGACAAAACGAAAGGAAAAATCGACTTTCTCAAACCTTCCAGACACAATGGTGAGCTTAGATTTTCACCAACAAGCTTCGATATAAACCTGCAATAAAGAGCCAAAAAATGGAACCTCCCCAAATCTAGTACCTCTCTTCAAAAAAAACTCTCCAATGGCACCCAACCCGCTCTGATACCATGTTAGAATTGGCTATGGATGCCAAGATCTATGGACCAATTATAAAGCACAAGAAAAGAGAAAATAATGTGACAAGAATAAACTGTATTCAATGTCAATATGATATGATTTAGTGTGTGTGTACAAATGTAGTAGAGACCCCTTGGTTATATAGCCAAGGTGAGAACATAGGAGTGCATAAGATTATGATATGAGACAACAATGAAAATCTATCACTCCACCTAAAGTGGAAAGTGATAATGTGATAACCACCACAAATAGTGGATCACCCACTAATGGTGGAAACCTAATCACATGATATGTCCATGAAAGGTGGAGGTGATAAAGTAATAAGAAGATAAGTCCACCAAAGGTTGAAATTATCCAACAACTCCTATGTGGTCCCTAAGTAAACTTAAACAAGGTGTAATTATGACCTAGGATAAGGTACAAAACATTTAATTACACCAACACATACTAATACATCAAATATCCTAAAGATTCATTATTGAATCTCTAAAATACAAGATATACCAGTTAAATAATCTTCACCATATTTACAAGATTTTCAATTACAAAAATGTATGCACTAACACTTCAAAGAAACCAACCCCTATATAGTGATTAATCACTATATTTTAAATGAATACAAAAATATGCACCCTTTCCTGAATCTTCATCAAACATTTCATGAAATTCATTAAAAAAGCATTATGTTTGAAGAACCTAAAGGTGTTGACATGTGGATTAAAAATAAAGCATATTTTCAACACAAATAGTCTTCACCCACCAATATCTGAACATAAACTATTACTGCTAGAAAATTTCCCAAAATGATAACCATTTTCCATAACACAATGATCTATCCATAAACTGATAACTGAAAGAAGTTGCCAAGAATCATAATCATTCTTCATGAAAAAAACAAGAAAATTCACAAGCTTCAAATAAAATAAATAGCATTTTCATATACCTGATAATGAAGAAAGAAACTTAAAAATATCATGATAACCTATCACGAAGATTCTACCAAACTACCAAGAGAAATGCCATCAAATTTCATTCCATATTTGAGCTCTTAGCCAATGAGAAATAGCAAACTGAGCAACCATACTCATCCTAGCTTATGCAGTGAGGTTCTCTTTCTGTCTTTAATGCTTCAATAAGAAGGAAATATCAAAGTAACAACAATCGCAACCTTTCCATGGCGGCGGATAGGGTTCCAAACCCTAAGTTATGAAAACAAAACAGAATTTTCCCTATTCTTTCCTCCTTCAAGTCTTCCAAATACTTTTTCAAAAATAATAATCATTTGAAATCTACGAGGGGATATTCAATGATTAAAAATAATTTAAATTCCACAAAGAAATTTTGTCGATGCATATTATGATAGTCGCTACCAAATGTACCGAAAAAAATGATGTCTTTAATAAAAAATCAATTGAAATTACCTCCAAGTGACTTGTCAAAGTCAATTCCAAATTGATGCCATGTAACCGACACAAATACCATGTGCTCGATGAAAACCTGATAGGGTTTTACGTGAATACCACATAAAACATAAACCCCGATACAATATATTATCGATGTCACTGCCATGTGAGTTTACAAAGATAACACCAATGAAGTGAAAATAGACATCCGATATAAACATTAAACCCAATACATTAAAGTCATTCCACCTTCCTATTATCATTTTCAGGACTTTAAAAATTCTATTCCATTGATATTTAACCAATACCGATATCAAGAGATCAAACCCACATACATTGTGCTCAAATACAAAATACCATGTGCAAGGTGCCTGATGCCTCATATGTTGAAAAATATAAAACACTTGCAATGATAAAGTTAGCCTTTGAATATAATTCCTGATACCTTAGACAAGATAATTTCTAGTAAAGAAATATATAAACTATGAACCAGATTTCATGAAATTTTATAAAGTCACCTTCCATGGTCAATAAAAATGCAAAGAGACCCGGTATAACATGTTCAATGTGACCTTTATTTTAGCAAAGCCATCAAACCTTACTAATGTGAATTATATGAAACTAGATAAAAACGCCATATGCTATGAAGATATAATCAAATGACCATGTACTGAGTGCCAATGAAAAATATGCCAAGATCAACTTGATAAAATATCAATGAAGCAAAAATTAAACTGATAATGAGTCACTGAAATAATATACCTGTGACATGTAATAATGAAGGACCATCCTGAAAAATGAAACCATCTGTCAAACTGAATAACCTAAACCTATCAAGATAACAATGTTATATATCTGAAGCTAATGCATGCCCTATCACAATGAACACAATGAAAAATATGAGTACTAACATGTACATGTATCAAAAACTAAAATTTGTAGCTGCATGCCATGAAAAGACCATGTAAATCAACTGTAATCATCATGTGCCACTAAGATAATCATGTAAACCAGCTGTAACCTATAACTGCAAGTCATATATCAATCTGCATCATGTAAAAATCCATCAAGCATATCATCGCAATCCTTTAACTATGTAGTTGCATATTACCAACCATGTGAATCTGCATATCATGCATTCATCAGACTAAGAATCCAAAGAATAGAACCAGTGATAACATGAACCCCATAAAATAGTTTTGGCATCAAGGACAAACTAACACATAAACAATTTAAATCCAACATCATGGACCCCATTTTGATGTTTTTACTGGATAAAGTGCCCCCTATTATCATGGAGGTATCACTAACATCATTTGACTTGCTGATTGTAGAATAGCCAAGACCTTGATGTTTAGGATTTTCATAAAATTGTATTGGTTCTCGAATGCCTTGCTCATACATGCCTAGTCCTTTTCCCTTATACTGCATGATTTGAAATATTCTACTTGTGATGGGATATTTGTTATTTTGAAATCAAGATGCCAACCCATCATTGTGTATGTGGAAACTAATTCTTGGGATCTTCTCTTCTGCAAGAAATCCTGATTTGATAAAAGTTGATGATCCTAGTTGATAGGATATTTTGGCATCATCATTTGTCATGCTTGTGTCTTCATGGTCCCTTAAGATGTCAATTTGATCAATGATATGTTTTTTCCTTCATCTTTGACTTGGTCAGTGATAGCTTCGTCATGTTCTTCTTGATCCATAGTACCATTTTTTATGTTCTTCTTGAATGTTGTCTATGTCATCTACTTGATTATCTATGTGTCCCAAGGAGGAAAGTGTCTCATTTTGTGAAGTGGGTGTGTTTGGAGTTTGGATAGGGTCATCGTCAAGTTTTTTCTCATGGATGGTATAAAGGTCGATAAGTGGATTACTTTGGGTTTCGAGATCAATGGGAGTGTCTTGATCAAATATTGGTTTGTCTTGGGTGACATGATTGGGAATGGGATCTTGATCAAGGATAGGTGTATTTTGGATGCCATGGTTATCTAGAAGGAATTCTTGGATGGACTTAATGATAGGATCATGGGATGGACTACTTTGATCTTGACATGAAGGTGAAGCTATGATTTCATTCTTTGGAATTATTTTTGACATGTATCCTCAACTTTAGGAAATGGGATGTGATTTTGGAGACCATGAATAGATGTATTTTCATGACTAAACATAAATTGGGATGGAGTGGATTGGAAAGGATTAGTGAATTATGGACTACGATAGGATGTGGAGGGTTGAAATGGATTAATGAAAGGTTGGCTAGGGTGGGATGTAGAGGCTTGGAATTGATTTGTGGAAGGTTATTTTCTCTTGTAAAGGGTATGATAGGGATGAATAGTAGTCATTTGTTGTGGATTGAAGGTATGGATTGTGTTAAGTTACTCTTGGTAGTGAGGGAAGATGGATGAATGACTAGGACTTATGGATTTTTGGTAAGAAGGGTATGTGGGTAGTTGACCATGGGTTGAGATTGATTGGTATTTGGATTTGATGAATTGTATTTTGAAGTCTATGGCTTGTTGGTGTTGACCATTGCAGAGTAACTAGTATTCAACTTGACTAGAAAGCATATCAAGGTAAATTGCAGACATGGTGGTGAGTTCTAAATGACAATGCAAAGGCTAGGATGAAAATGAGGATGAGAATTTTGACTTGGAGATGATATGGATATCTTGAATTGGAGGACACCTAGATTTGTTTGTTTTTGAAATGTTTGTAATGTTTTTTGGATTTTTTATTTTTTAATATTTTTATTTTTTTGGTTTTTTGAATTTCCTTGTTTGATTAAGATTTAAATCTTGAATACAAATTCACACACACAAGACAATATTTGATGCAAGATTTAATGAAAATGATTATGATAAGAAGACACTTCCAAGCACAAGAATAATCCTAGCAATTATTCAAGCGGGTAGATTGGCCAATAGTCTTAAACTAGGATGCACGAGGTTTACTAGGGATGATTTGAAAGAAAAATCATTCCACACAGTCGGGTGAAAGGGGTAACCCACCCTTCACCTTCAATTCCCAAAGGTATAAATTTCTTTGGGGCTGAACCAAGAGTGACAATATTTTAACTCCCAATGAAGTGTGTCTTTTGATATACACCTTGATTGAGGTCATCCATTGGAGTGGTGTGTCTCCAAGCAAGCCTCTTAAGAAGGGTATGAAAAAAACAAACCAAGTGATGTTTTTTACCACACACGCACTTGATTCATGCTTGCAGTTGGTAATTAAACCTTATAAATGAAATGTGTCTAAATCGTTCAAGCTTTTGCTATTTTTAAACCCAAGCCAAAATGTGTTATTGAAGAAAATGGTTCATTTTAACCCAATTTCAATGATGTGACAACAAACAAGATTGATTTTAGACCCCAAAAGCCAAATGCATGATCAAACAAGTTGTTCTTTTTAAGTCCCAAATTGAAGTATGTTGAAAAGAACCGATTAGAGATGAAAGATGGAATGTGTGCACCTAGACTTTATTTAGCTCCAATTTTTTTCCACTTGATCCAATTTTTCTTTTGAAGTCTTTATTTTTCTTCTCATTCACAAAACCAACAACAAAGCCAAAACCTGAACAAGATAATTGATCACTAATATTAGAGGGTTAGCTAGTCAAGACAAATCTAATTTTAGGAAAAATAATAGGCATAAAAATAAAAACTTAGAGAACCTATGTAAGAATTGGCTATGAAGGTAGCCACCCAAGATCTAGAGCCCTAATGGAAGCACAAGCATAAGAGAGATAGAGATAATATGGCAAGAATAAACTATATTCTGCCAATAATGTATATAGAAATAATGTATGTATGAATGTACAAATGTAGTAGAAACCCCTTGGTTATATAGCCAAGGTGAGAACATAGGAGGGCATAAGATTATGACAAGTGTCGTAATCTTATGACATGAGACAAATGTGAAAATCTATCACTCCACCTAAAGTGGGAAAGTGATAATGTGATAAGCACCACAAAAGGTGGAGAGGAATCACATGATGTGTCCACGAAAGGTGGAAATGATAAAGTGATAACATGATAAGTCCACCAAAGGTGGAAAATCTCCAAAAACTCCTATGTGGTCCCTAAGTAAACTTAACTAAGGTGTAATGATGACCTAGGACAAGGTACAAAACAATTAATTACACCAGCACCCCCCCTTAAGTGCAACTTAGGGATAATGTACACAAAAGTAAACAATGCAAGATGGGTCCCGACAACTAGGCCATGTTAGGTACCCATGTACAAATGCAATGCAATCTCTCATAAAGCAGAGAAAAGGATAAAACCACATGGGAAAAAACTCCCCCCCCAAAAGAGAGATGAAAACAAGAGAAAAATCTCTCAAATGTATGAGAAGGAAAAAACCCCTAGAAGAGGAAAAATTCCCCCCCATAATAGAGAATGAAGAAGTCAAGTGACCCACTTAGATGAAACATCCCACACCCCCAAGAGAGCTCACAAATGATGATAGGTACTTTCAGTGAAAGGTTTGGTGAAGATATCTACAACCTGCTCTGCAGTAGGACAATACTGCAAATAAATGACCTGCTCCTGTATCAGCTCCCAAATGTAGTGCATATGAATCTTGATGTGTTTGGTCCTCTAATGGTGAACTGGATTCTTCGAGATCTGGATGGCACTCTGATTGTCACAATGAATGACTGAAGGATGTGGAATAGTGAAGCCAAACTCAGTGAGAATATTTTTAAGCCAAATAGCCTCAGTAGCTGCATTAATAGCCCCACGATACACAGCCTCAATCGAAGAAACAGAAATAGCATGTTGCTTCTTACTCTACCAACAAATGGGGCCGGAACCAAGATGAAAGTTGTAGCTAGACTTGCGATCATCAATATTGCCAGCCCAATCAGAATCTGTATATCCCACCAAGGTAAGTCTTGTACCTATTGCATAGTGAATCCCATGATGATGTGTACCCTGTATGTAATGCAAGATGTGTTTGGCTTCTTTCCAATGAAGCTCATGTGGTTCCTACATAAAGCGTGAAACCATGCCAACTACAAAGGAGATATCAGGGCTTGTGTGATTCAAGTAGATGAGACTCCCAACAAGCTGAAGATACAAAGTGGCATGAAAAAGTGGAGTATAACACTTAGCCTCAAGCTTGACTCCTGAAAGAAAGGGAGTCAGAGCAGGCTTACAATCATCAATGTGAAACCAAGATAGAAGATCAAGAGCATACTTGGGCTGAGAGAGAGATATCCAAGAAGCTGACTGTGTGATCTCAATCCCAAGAAAACAGTGTAAAAGGCCCAAGTCAGTCATAGCAAATCTATCCTGCAAAGCAGATTTGACACTACCAATGATGGACGAGGTACTCCCTGTAATGATCAAGTCATCAACATAGAGCACACATAGAAAATTCGAGTCACCCTGTCACAAAATGTATACATTTGGATCTAAATGACACCTCGTGAATCCTACAGAGAGAAGAAAGGAATCCATCTTGGCATACCAAGCCCTAGGGGCCTGTTTGAGGCCATAGAGAGACTTCCTCAATCTGCAAACCAAAGAAGAATCTTGTATGAATCCCTATGGCTGCTCCATGTAAATATCCTCATGAAGATCCCCATGAAGAAATGCACTCTTTACATCCATCTGATGTACAACCCAACCATGAACTACAACAATAGCAAGTGTCAAGCGAATGGAGTTCATCTTAGCAATGGGTGCAAAGGTCTCTGTATAATCAACACCTGGAACCTGCGAGAAACCTTTTGCCACAAGCCAAGCCTTGTATTTATCCACACTTCCATCCGCTGCATACTTGGTCTGATAGATCCACTTGCATTGAACCATCTTTCTCCCCTTGGGGAGTGGAACTAAATCCCATGTGTTGTTCCTCATCAAGGAACTATACTCTTCCTCCATTGCTAAATCCCACTCTGGAACTCCTGATGCTTCCTTGAAGGAGTGTGGATTAGAAGTAGTAGCAATAAAAGCATGTGGAAAATCCTCATGTTGTGACCGAGTCCTTCGAGTATCTGAAGGATCCCCAACAAGAGAACTTGCTGACTCAAGAGTCTATCGAGCCCAACAAGGTCTAGTAGGAGATGAAGGATGAGGCTCCTCAACTGCAAGTGGACCCTGCAAAGGTGTGATCCTGTGAGTCAGAGTTGAGGGAGAATCATCATCTTAGTCACTATCGTCACTTTCCACTATGGAGGAAGGAAGAGGAGGATTAGAGACTAAGCTAGGAGAGCTTTCCTCAAAGTGAACAATCCTCTCAATGAATAGCTCATGTGTCTCTAGATCCAAAAGTCTGTATGCCTTAACACCTTCAAGATATCCAACAAATATGCAAGACCTACTCTGAGGTTCCAATGCCTTGTGTTTCTCTGGAGGTATGTGTGCCCAAGTTGGACAACCAAAAACTCTAAAGTGTCTCACAACTGGTTTTTTACCACACCAAGCCTCAAAAGGAGTCATACCCTTCAAAGCCTTATGGGGAACCCAATTCTAGATGTGAGTGGCACAACTAATAGCTTCTGCCCAAAATTGAGGACCAAGAGAACGAGCATGAATCATGCAGCTAGCCATCTCCTTAAGGGTTCTATTCTTCCATTCTGCAACATCATTCTATTGTGGATTGTATGCAGCTGAATGTTGAATATCAATCCCCTCAAGAGTACAAAATTCCTCAAGTCTATTGTTCACATATTCCCTTCCATTGTCTGTTCGAAGAATCTTGACTTGTTTCCCTGATTGCTTCTCAACATGAGCCTTAAAGGCTAGAAATCTGTCGAACACTTCACTCTTGTGAACAAGATAATAGACCCAAGTGAAGCGGGAGTAGTCATCAATGAAGTTGAGGACATAGCGGGCCTTACTGAATGATGACACTGGAAATGGACCTGCTACATCACTGTGAACTAGTTGAAGAACTTCCAAAGCTCCCCAAGACTTCCCTTTGTCAAACTTCTCTTCTGGATGCTTACCGAAGGAACAACCTGAACAAAAACCTTCTGAAAATATGATTTGTGGGAGCCCTGTAACCATATCCTTGGAGCTAAGTTGCTAAAGATAGCGGTAATTGAGATGTCCAAACCACTCATACCATAGCTTAATTTTTGAATTTGAATGAGTGAGCAATGCTATAGAAGGAGACTTAGGAATAAAGTGGGAAAATGAGTAAAGTTGTGTGTTGGGACTGGCTTTTCCCATTGCAACCAAGGCATCATCCTTAAGTTCTTTGACCACAACTAAATCTAGTAGAAACTCAACTTTCTTTCCATCTCCAAAGTGAGTGATTTGGTAGATTGAAAGAAGATTGGTGCTCAAGTTAGGGACATAGAGAACATCCTCAAATGTTCCATCATCCATGACAACCGAACCTTTTCCTTCAACATCCACTTGAGTGTCATCACCTATGAAGATGTGAGGTACCTTAGATGGCTCCAAAGAAGAAAAGTGCTCCCTTGTAGAACCCATGTGATGAGTAGCACCCGAGTCAAGTATCCATTGTTGTGAAGAACCTGTAGTAGCCATAAAAGCTTGCCCTTTTCCTTTTGATTGTGAGGAAGTGGAAGGAGATGAATCCTTCTTCTTCTAGGTAGATGGCAAATTGATGTTGTTTTTCTGGATGATGTTTGTCAACTGATCAATTTGCTTAGTATGGCAATGATGCTCATTATGACCAAATCTCTTGCAATATGAGCAAGTTGGTCTTTTCTTCTTGCTTGAATTTCCCTTTTGAGGAAAAGGTGAATAATTCCTTTGATGTGGAGAAGATGATTGTGCTTTATCTTGTTGTGTCTTTGGCTTAAACTGCTTCTGCTTCTTGTTGGAACCCTTTCCTTGAGTACCTTGATTCCCTTGATTAGCTACCAAAGCTTTGGACTTTCAAGACTTGAGAATCCCCATACTTATCAATTTTGCTTGCTCTAATATCAACATTTATGTGAATGCATCAAATGATGGAAGAGTGAAAGAACTACCCATTGTCAAGCGATGGGTTTGGAAGTTAGAAACAAATGTTGCATATTCTGATGGAAGCTTTCCCAAAAAATTGTAGACCAATTGTGCATCTTTTTTGTCAATTCCACAATCCTTAAGTTGTGCTCTTAACTCATTTTATTTAGTGACATAGTCTTGGATTGTATCAAAATTCTTAGGAGCTAACATTGTGAGATCATTGTCAAGCTGATAACCTCTAATCTCATCAACTTGGCCATACAATTGACCAAACTTTTCCCAAGCTTCTTTAATTGTTTTAAACTTTCCAATTTGAAAGATTAGATCTTTTGATACATATTTCCTCAATGTTCCAAGAGCCATAGTATTTTTAGTGAGCCAATCCAAATGAGCACTAGGATCAGATGGTGCAACAATAGTTCCATCAATATAATGAGTTAATCCTTTTTCCATCAACTTACTCCAAGCATCAATTTTCCAAGAACCATAGTTATGTGGAGTTAACAAAGGAAACTTAGGAGAACCCATAGCAGCAAAGAGAACAAGAGAGAGAGAGGCACAATCACACAAGACACCCCCCCAAATTCACTCATCAAAGAACCCCCCCAAAAAAGATGATTTGGCACTTTATACTTAGTGCATTTACAATGGCCACTTGCAAGCCAAGAAAAGTGGGCTTCTAATTTACAATGTTTTACAACAGCCTTAATTAGGCAACAATAGACTCAAATAACTGATGCAAAAGACCAAATTGAGATCTTGTCTTTACAAATGCCAAAATAGGCCAAAAATGACCAAGTTCTGAAAGTATAATTTCTGATCACAATCACTACAAATTGATAGTACCACTGTGAAATTCAAGAAAAATTATGCACTTTAAAAAAAAACGACACCTGAAAAGGAGTTCGTATGAGCCTGAACGGAGCCCCAGAAGTTGCAAAAACAGTGACAACTCAGCTACACCTGTGAGAAACTGAATTTTCTGAAAAATCCGTGCATCAAAACCAGAAATTGATTAAAAAACCATGTAGAGCACAAAAAAATAGCCCAAATAAAAAAAAATTGCTCCAAAAAATAAGTTAAAATGAGCAAGATATCTGCGTTTGAAAAAGAGTTGCAAAATCCAAACTGCAAAGGGAGAGGGGTGAAAAAATTCAAAGTAGTTCTGACGTGATGCTGATTTCATCAAATCATAAGCTTAAATTTGATGGTCGTTTGATCGTCGCTGTCGCCATCAGCCCCCGGAATATTGTGCGGGAATATGCCTTTTTTTTGCCGAAATCTTTTGACAAGTGCCAGAATGTTCTGTGACTGCCAGGAAGTATTGTCGGCTGCCTACTTTAAGTTGGTGGGGCCAGTGCAGGCCAGTGGCCACCTACCACGTGGGTACCCGTGTACCCTATGGGTACAATAAGTACCTATGGGTGCAGGTACAGTCTGTAACCGCAGACTTAAAAGTTTTTTTTATTATTTTTTTTTTTTTCAGAATGATTTTTTCAAAGAAAAATTGCAAAAAAATTTCAAAAATTAAATCATACCGTCGCTCTGTAATTATGACGATCTCTATGGCTGAGGAGGGCAAATTTTTACAAGATGGCTACGGGCAAAGTTGTCCGATTTTGATGAATTGACAGTTAATCTTAGGGTTTTTGGCCCTTCTGGATGCAATGGTAGTGTCCTTTTTGGCTGAAAATGCTTCAAAAATATGGCTACCTCCTGGATCTGGAAACCACCTCCGATCTTCAAACCCTTGTAGATTTGGCCTCCAATGTCCAACTGAGATGAAACAAAAGGAAAATCTGACTTTCTCGGACACTCCGGACACAATGGTGAGCTCAAATCTGATGCAACAAGCTCTTAATATGCACCTACAATACAAAGCCAAAAATGGAACCCCCCCAAAATCTGGTATTTCTATCAAGAAAATGCAAGATTGCACTCAAGATCTCCCCAAAATGGCAATCCAAAGGCACTCCAATAGCTCTAATACCATGTAAGAATTGGCTATGAAGGTAGCCACCCAAGATCTAGAGCCCTAATGGAAGCACAAGCATAAGAGAGATAGAGACAATATGGCAAGAATAAACTATATTCTGCCAATAATGCATATAGAAATAATGTATGTATGAATGTACAAATGTAGTAGAAACCCCTTGGTTATATAGCCAAGGTGAGAACATAGGAGGGCATAAGATTATGACAAGTGTCGTAATCTTATGACATGAGATAACTATGAAAAGCTATCACTCCACCTAAAGTGGGAAAGTGATAATGTGATAAGCACCACAAAAGGTGGAGAGGAATCACATGATGTGTCCACGAAAGGTGGAAATGATAAAGTGATAACATGATAAGTCCACCAAAGGTGGAAAATCTCCAACAACTCCTATGTGGTCCCTAAGTAAACTTAACTAAGGTGTAATGATGACCTAGGACAAGGTACAAAACAATTAATTACACCAACAACCTAACCTTACTGAAATTTTAAGAGCTTTCCAAAAATGTAAAGAAATACGAAAAATTTGTTTATTTGCAACCAGAATTAAATTTTCATGAAAAATCATTAAAAATTCTAAACATGTCTAAAAAATTTGAATGTTTTATTGCACATACATGACATCATCCCCAACTAGTATAAAACATTTTGTGACAAGATCTGCAACTGTTTGTGATATATAAGAAAATCTTCTAAAACCCTAATTTTCAATGATCTAATTTTTGTCTAATTATTTCTCAGCCAAATTAAAAACATAAAGAAAATACCCCTATTAGAATTTAGAGAGCTTTCCAAAAATATAAATAAATATGAAAAATTCTCTAATTTTCTCTTAAAATTGATTTTTCGTGATAAATAACAAAAACATTATAAAAAATTAAAAACAGATCCCAAAAATCTGATTTTTGGAATGAAGTATCTTGATATTGTCCCCAACCTGAAGAAAAAAAATTGTGAAAAAATGTGTAGCTGTTTGAGAGATATGGTCAAATAATTCCAAACCATAGGCTTGTGTCTCCAACCCTAGCTACAAAATTTTAGCTCCAAATTTTTGCATAAAATAACAATATAAGATTAGGGAAATCTGCAAAATTCAGATTCACATCAAGTTCACCAATGTAATCATAAAGACATAATTATGCAAATAAGACCCTTATCAACAATGAAGCGCAAATAGGCATAAAGACATAAACATAAAGCAATATTACCAAATATTCATGCCACCATTGATTCACCTTCATTGCACTTCTCCATTTTGCTTGAATATGATAATTGCCCTCATATTTTTGAGTATGTAATAATAAGCCTATGGAAATGACTAGAAAAATATTGAAGATTGTTGTTTCACACTAGTAGCATGTACTTGCATATGAACTAGATCCATCAAAATGACAATGACAAGGGTCTTTTATAGAAAAGACAATTTTGAATGAAGGGCTGGGATGAAAGGACAATCATCAATGGCCAAGAATGAAAGGTGAGTTATTGACTAGGGTTAGGGAAAAATTAGGGCAAATGATAAGGATTGATGGTCAAGATTAAATTATAAATAGTTTAATCAAGGGTGGAGGTTAATTGAGACATGGATAGATAAGGACTTGAGGTGGAAGATAAGATAGCAACAGACCAAAATGTGAGAGGAGATTAAATAATAATAATATTATTTAATCTAGGTGGCCAATGAATAATTAAATAATTAAAATAATTATTTGATCTCAAAAAAATGTGACAAAGAGGACTTTTTGAATTTAATAATGATTTAATTCAAAATTCAAGAGAGTGGACAAATTAAATAAATAAAATTTATTTAATTTAGGAGAGAAAAGGCTAATGAATTTTTAAATAATTAAAGTAATTATTTAATTATAGTGGAAAGTGACATAGTAAACAAATAAAAAATAGTTTATTTAATTTTAGAAAGAAAAGGATTTAATTAGTGGCATAATTAAATAAATAAAATTTATTTAATTAACCAAGGAGGAATAAGGATAGAAATTAATTAATTAAATATTTAAAATCATTTATGCAAAATGTTGATGCAAAAATTCTCACACAATCAAAGCCAGAAATCATTGCAAAGAATAAAATCATTTAGTTAATAGAATACTTATGACTTTAGGAAAGAATTAAATAATTAAAAATTATTTAACTATCAAAGACAAAAGAGGAAATTATGGAGAGTTTACAAGTCATAGGCCTAGGAAATTTTTTTAGTGTCTACAATAACAAGAGAAAATATATCACCATAATCAACACCCTAAACTTGAGAGTAACCTTTTGCAACCAACCCTGCTTTGTACTTCTCAATACCATCATCTGAACCAATCTTTTTCTTCAATACCCATTTGCAACCGATAGGTTTTCTTCCTTCAAGCAATGGTACAAGATCCCATGTATCATTCTCTTTCAAATTTGTCATTTCTTCATCCATAGAAATCTTCTAGGATTATGCATCATTCATACCTAATGCCTCTTCTACCGATCCGAGTTCATCCATGTTAGTATTCAAAGAAAAAATACATCTAAAATCGTCAGGTGAATACCTTTTAGGAAATTGTCTATGCCTTGTAGACCTACAAACAAGCTGAGTTAGAGGTTCTTCCTCCTCTTCTTAAGATTCTGAGTTGGATGAGCTCTCCTCAACTTCATTTCTATCAATGGTCCTTGATTCAACTTTCTCAGGTGTAGAAGGAAATTGAATCGCATCTTCATGTTTACTTTGTTTTGGCTACAATGTAACAGAAGAAGGCTTAGTTTCTCTAAAAATAACACTTCTACTATGTATTACCTTCCAAGCAACAAGATCCCAAAGCTTGTATCCTTTCAAACCATAGTTGTATATGATGAAGATAAATTTCACAACCTTGTTCTCCAACTTTGTTTGCTTCTCCTTTGGCACATGTGCATATGCCTCGCAACAAAAAACTTTAAGATGTCTTAATGAATTCTTGTGAGCTGACCATGCCTCTATAGGTTTCTTATCAACAAGAGTTGATGTATGAGATCTGTTAATCTAGCAACAAGTAGTGGCAACAACTTTAGCCTAAAACCTTTGTTCTAGATCAACACCACTCAACATGTTCCTAGCCTTCTCCATTAGTGTCTTGTTCATTATTTCTGCAGCTCCATTTTGTTGTGGAGAATATGGAGTTTTATTTTGTCTATAAATAACCAAATCTTTACAAAATATATCAAATAATTAGAGAAAAAATCAACTCCATTATCAGTCCTTAATTATTTTATTTTATTTCTAGTCTTCAACTCAACCATTTTCTTTAAACTCTTTAAATCGATTAAAAACTTCATATTTACTCTTTAGAAGTATACTCATGTCCTTCTACTATAATCATCAATAAATGAAACATAATATGTGGATTTACAAATTGAAGGAACATCTACATGACCAAAGACATCATAATGAATAAGATCCAATACACCAAAAAATTAATGAGAACTTGAGTAAAATTGAACGCAATATTGTTTTTCATAAATGTAATGCTCACATAAATAAAATTCAAGATTACAATCAGACAGACCTTCAACAAGGTTTTTATTTTCCAAGGTCCTTAGACGCTTTTCTCCAATGTGTCAAAGTCTCTAGTGCCATAACATGGTTTTCTTTGTAGGTAAATTTAATTCAGAAGAAAGAGAACCCTTGGGTACCCAAAAGCCATGACCATCTACTGAAGGTGAAACCATCATTTTTCCACAGAATTTCTTTTCATAGAAGTACTATTGCACTCAACAATGCATGCATCAAGATTATACAGTGTGCCATATCTAACACCTCTAGCACTCACCATGTTGGAACTGTAAAATTTTGAAAAAATCTCATTGGCCATTCATGCTCATTAGTTTCCCAAAGATTCCTAATTTTTTCTTCACATAACATACTCACAAAGGTTCCGGTCAATTTTTATCATATGATCACATAAAATTGATCTAACCCAGAATATTTGATATATGAAACATATCGGCATAAGATAATGCACGTCTCACCGATACTAATGCACATCTCTTTCAGTATATTGACAAGAAATCAGTTGTGCCATGTCGATGAGGACATATTTCGGGAGTACACGGGTTCACAATTTCTATCGACAAGACAATGGCTATCGGAATGATGGTGTGAGGTCATATCGAGCTCATATTCATCTCACCGCTCGGAGCACAAGACCATGTATTGGCCAGACTGGAGTCATCAGAGTGAGGTTTTAAAAGGCAGCTTGAAACATTCACCGGTCTCGCCAATAAAGCAAAAGGGATTCGGTAGATGAGACAATGTTGCCGAGAAGAGTTTGGGGAGTCTTTTCGACCTCCTGTGTTATATCGATAGGATTGGGCATGACAACATGTATGGAGATAAAAAAATTCAAAGGGACAATATGCGTGGTCTCGCTGAAGATAAGATGTATCGGTAAGATAAGCCTTGGCAGGGAGATCTAAGGAAGGTCACGACGAGTATTATTCCATTAGTAGGACAATTAGTTTGCCTCGATGATTTGAGTTGACAAAAAGAATATCTCGGTGAGACAAAAAACCTTCGAAATAGAACAAAGGATTGTTTGATCAATCAAATAAGTCATGGCAATAGGTTTACTTCGGTAGGAGTTGTGGCAGTATGAAAACTAAAAAGAAAACTGTCGGCGAGACTAGAGGTGTCAGGGGAACTACAGGATGTCCTAGCAGGTGTATGAACATTGGTAAATATTTGAACGGGAGGATAGGCCAAGATTTAAAAATGTCTTGTCGATATACTACATGATGTGATAGCGAGAATTTTGAAGAGCCTTCTTCATTCATGTCACAGCCAAGACATTAATGGCGCCATGAAACATAAATTATTTTTTGAATTAGAACGAATCCAGTTGAGAGAATTTTTTCAGAATTGACAATAGAGGAAAGAAAAAGAGCGAGCAGAGGATTGGGCTTTCATTCAGCTCAAAATCTCAGGCAAAATATAGTAAGTTCCTCATTCCTTGAACCTTGCAAATTTGAATGAACGGAAACCTCCAATTCAGAAAAATCAAAAGGTAGAAAACATGGGGAGAGTGGTCAATCAAAGGCAAAAAGGCAAAAAACTAAAAATCAGTCGGAAGGTACCAAACGGAAATTGAACCAGGATCTCATAGACCAACTACCTGGTTCTGGACCTAAAGCTAGATGCTCTGCACAACTTAGGGAAAAAGTGGATAAATTAGACGATAAATGCAAATTCATAGGAGATGTTTGGACCCTAATTAGAGGCTATGAACTATTCAACTTCCATTACTACTAGAGGAATTGTTCTGAGCTAGTATGTAACCCATGGAGGCTTAAGCTAGGTAAACTAGTTTTCCCTAATGTTTTTATCGATGTCGAACTGGTGAAATTATTGGCCAGTCATTATAATCTGAAGCATAAGGCCATATGTGATCTATCTGGGAACCCATTGATACATTTGTCAGAAAATGAAATAAGTGAATTCTTTGAATTGGAAGGGTTGTGCAATGAGAGAATTGTAGGTGAAGACCTCGAGAGTGAGTTCAGAAGGATGGACACCATTTATAGGTGTTGGAGATTACCCTTGCACAAAATTAGGCATGGTGGGAAACCGGTCCCAATGGAAGACAATGAGGGACCACCATTCCATGTAGATCTTTTTGAGCCTTATATGAAGTACACCTATTTTTCAGTAGGACATGTATTGGGAATGGAAGTTCCAGAGTATATGGCAATTGTGTGTATGGTGATTGCAGTATATATCCAATATCATAACTCCAGGCCGTTTGATTATGCCTCATATGTGTTTAAGGAACTTGATGTTGGGCTGATGACAATAAAAAATGGAGCCTCTGTCTTGCACGTCAGTAAGTATTCATTATTGATGCATTTGGTGTATACTTCAGACAGGAAATAGGGTTGTGGCCCCAAGAACTGAGAATTTCACAATTTGATAAAGAAGGTAAGCCATTGCCTATTCAATCATGGACTACCATTTAGGATAGCAGGTTTTCTAATGCTAGTTTTGTACATTTTGAGGAAAACTTTGTGAAACCCTTGTATAAGTTCTATAATCATCCATGTGACTATTCCTTGTTTGATGAGATAAAAAAGTTTCTCAGACATAAAGATATGAATGGACCAATCAGCCACAATTGGGGGGATTGGTATTGTCTAGAGAATGCCACCATGATTAGGGTCTATGGATTTGAAGATGCTCCATTTATTTTTCCTAGAATAGTTCTAGATCGGATTGCCTACTTAGAAATTTTTAGGCAAACGGATTTCTCTAGTGTTATGAATTTAAGTTCTTTTCGAAAGGAAGATTTTATGCTGAGTACACTATGTTTTGGTGACTTTACTATGTTAGCAAAGGAAGGATATAACCTAATTCTTGATAGGTTATTACAGTATAACATGAAGAGAGGGCCATTGAGAAAAAAAATCGATCCAGAAGGGTATATTCACTCGGCTAAACAAAAGATAAAATTTGGAGGATATCATCATGTGCCCTACTAGTTTGATGATGTGATAAAAAACTTGGAAGAAGAAGAGGAAGATATGGTTGATTGCGTGACATAATTAGGAGTTGCTAGATATAGAGATGTTGTCCTCTAGTGAAGAAGACTCAAAGGCTAATATGTCACAAGGTCCACCTCGTAAGGTATCAATGACATAAACTCAGGATTACACCTATTCTACTAGAGAAATAAATATCGAGGAAAGTGTAGATACAGATGCAAGACATGAAGAATATAGATCTTTTATAGTAGATGGTGAGTTTGTAAAAACTTCAGAATTCAAAAGATTTCTATACAAGCAAAAAGGAAAGGAAATAAGAGAATTGGTTGACAATGTCACACCAGGAAATGAAGAACAATTGTTGAAAAGTTTGAGAGATGATGTAGAGAAAGACATGACAAGTATGACCCCTAAGAAACAGAGAGAAATGTTGGAAAAGGTTGGTGTCATGATTTTCACAAGATTAGACCTCAATTCATAATTAGTCTTCGATAGTTTCCTGAAGGAAAATAACACTACACACAAGCTCAACTTGGAAAAGGTGATAGAAGTTTACATAGGATCAAAATAAAACCTAGATGAGGAGACATTAATGATTTGGGCCCTGTATCCACCTCACAAGAATTCAGTTTCCATTGATATTGAGAAATCATTTGGACATGTCATGACTTTAAAGGCTAGGGAGGATGATCCAGTTGCAACTGTAGAAATTGGGATTAATGTAGCAAAATTGAATAAAGCCCAAATACAGGCAATGATCAAGGAAAAGGAGATGTACAAAGAAACTAATGAAAGAATTCTGAGAGAAAATGAGCATCTAAAAGACTTAGTGGATGTTACAACAGGGCCAACAAAGTTGCTCACCTAGGGTGAAAGTTCATAGATAAAGGACCATTGGGAGGGATCAAGTGCATATTCTCAAGGGAAATATGGCACACTTACAACACTAATCAAAAAGAGGTAGGCCAATTTATCCACTTGGTTAAATAAAATTTGGGGAAAAAACTTACAGTACTTTGATGCAATAAAAGAACATAAAAGGGTGGATGGTAGAATCCAAGAGAAACTCAAGGAAATAAAATAGCGGGGTACTCCTGACAATGCAACAATTGAGGATGCTAATCGTTTTATAGATAAGCATAGAGGATTCTTTGAAGAGTTACAAGATCATACACAAGGATTGATAGAAGCTGCTGATAATGGATTGACTATGTTCCTTGATGGTGGAGGAAAATTAAAATAAATGGTTGCGTGGAAGAGCGAAAGTGAATTAATACTGTAGGAGATTTTAAAGACAACCGTTTTGAAAGATGCAACATTGGATGAATTATTTGAGAAGAACGAAAGGATGGTGATGATGGAGATCATGATCCACAATGCATTAGGAGATGCAGATACACATGAGCACTGAGACTACACAGATTACATGTTGAGAATTCATTTATCGCTTAACAGAGCTTAGTTAATTTTAATCTTGTTACTGTTTCATGCTTAAGACATTTCTGAAAGGACACATCCTTTCAGCTAGTTGATATATATAAATATCCATTTTTGTAATGAGTAAAGGTGGAATTAGAAGATTTTAGAATAGGGGTAGATTATGATAGGCATAATATTTCTAGAATTTTTGCATTCAAGAAGACTATGTTGCATATGTAAGATTCGAGGAAGATAATGAAAGACTATTGATTTGGTGCTTCATTCTGGTATCAATTGTTTGTTGGATTTCTGCAATTATTTGATTGTCTCCAATATGATGTTTCTTGATTATTTAAGTTGAAATATCAAGTATATGTTCAATTTATTAGTGCACATTTGTTGTATCTGTGTAATCTGATTAATTGGGTTCTTTAAAGAAGAATTAAATTCCTTTCAGTCAATTACAATAATCTGGGAATATTATTTAGATCATTAAGAAGAATCAAATAGTTAGGATTGATATTCTACCTCAAGTAGGGTCTTTCAATCACCTTCTTGCATGTTTATATCAGTTATAAACTCATATGTGTATGCTAAAAAATTAGATAAATTTCTATATAGGAACCACTCATCTAAGAATTTCATTTGACTTCATTTTACCCAACAAGGCACTGGTCTTCCATATTTAATTATTTAATTTTATTCATTTCATTTAAAAATCTATTAACTGAACACATCAGGCTTCACCTTGATATTGCATATAAAATTTATACCAAATTTAGATCACATTTTTCCACTATCAAATTGCCATTGTGGATAGTTTAGTCAAGTAGGAAGCACAATTCAAAATCTGTATTATTCATATAGGTACATCCACCTAGGTCTAGCAGAGCCTTAAGAGTAGAAGGTTCAACTATACTGGTTGGCCTTGTTAGTTGGCCAATAGCGTTGTGAGAGATTGGAAATCTCTCGTGGTTCAAACCTAAATTTTGAGACCTAACAAATTGGCGACTCAGCTGGGGAGTAACTTGAGAAGAGTATGGTGGCAGGAATCCTTTCCATATAGGGTCATTGAAGAGATTCAAAGTTAATAAATTTGAAAATTGACTCTGTTGGGTGAAAGAATAACATTTTTCTCACTTTTGAAAAAGTGGGTGGTGAATCCAAATGAACAAGTGCATTGAGCCTAATAAAACAAAATACAAATCAGAAAGAAATTGTCCTAGAGTTTAGACTATCATGATTACTCACAACATGCAAGGAAGAATATCTTTGTACAAAGGTAGTGATGGTCCTAATGATAAAATTAAATGGACTTACAAAAATGATTAGGGCAAGAAAGTGCCTGATGACCTGGGCCCAACAACTAAAAAAAAAACATCGAAACCACCAGTGGAAACACATAATTCATATAATGCATTAACAAATGAAAACAACCTATCTAAAGAACTTCACACTCCGAATGAGAAGAGAAACCCCCTCTGTAAAATGAACCATGAGAAGGATGATGAGTTCATGGCTGGTTTTGAGGCTAAAAAAAGGAGAGAGTTTGAATATGAGCAAAGAACACTTTTTGAGGAGGGACTTGAATATGAAGAAAATCATGAAATTATGACCCAAAATGAAGCAGATCCACAATGGGAATGCATGAGGCAAGAAACAAAAAGATCAAGGATAGAATATGAGCAAAGACTTCAGAAAATGAAAGAATTTGAGAAATTAAAGTTGCAAAAAGCTCAGATTAAAACACCAATGGTTGACTCATCTAAATATATGCCCCCTCATAAAAATAACAGCATGAGACCATCAAATTCCCCATAGGACCATCGAAATCAGCCAAGGAACAATTGTGGACATCAAAATTCTCCACCACAACATAACGGTGTTCAACCACCTCCTTATCAGTAGCACATACCCCCACAAGGTCAACAATATGTGGAAAATAGTAATCCATTATACCAGCATCAACATTACCAAAATCCTCCTCCATAATATATAACCATGATCAGGCAGTTTGACTTGGTTGGATTTTAGATATACCCTTACCCTCTAGATAACAATTGGAGAAACCTAGTCCCTAAATTCACAAGAAGTAGTGCAGGCACAACCGAGGAGCATCTGAAAAAATTTAAAGTAGTTATTCAAGACCTGGATATGCAATATGAGGATGTACAAATGAGATTATTTATGATGTCGCTATTCAAAGATGCCAAGGACTGGTTTAATAGTTTACCGACAATATTCATTGATTCCATTCATATATTTTATGAGCAGTTTCTCCAGCAATATGGGAATCAATGTGCATCATATTTTTCTTTGCATGAGTTGGTAACTATCCAAAAGTATCAAAATGAGTCAGCTTATGACTTTAATCAGAGGTTTTCCAAACTACATAATAAGATACCTCATGGATCCAAGTTGGTTGATCCTGCTGCATTGAGCATCTACTTGAAATATTTTGATCCCAAGATAGGATATTAGCTTAGGAACAGAGCTCCTAGGAATTTGGTTGAAGCTCAAAAGATAGCACTCAAAATTGAGGATAACAAGAAGGTTGTAGGGATGATTTGTAAAATGGGGCTCCCCCATATGCTCCCCCAAATACACAAGAAATACATATAAGAATGAAAGACCAAGGTTGCATGACATGCCTTATAATACAAACTAGAAGGATGGGAAGTCGGTAAGTGATAGACAAAGGAGTAAAGAAACATCGGATCCATTAAAAAGGAAAGGAGCATTTATGGTAGATAATAATCTCTGGTGCTCAGTTTGTTATGCACCACACTCCTCGGAGCATTGTGTTACAAATCAGTCAATACCGGAAGAATACATATTGGAAAATCATGGTGGTAAAGACCAGAATGTCTATTTAACTTCCCACACTCTTAATTATTTGGAGCAGGAATATTCATCTTCAGAGGAGGAGGGATATGAGTATGATGTTGATCATCAAAAATACAATATTCATATAGCAGAGCAACGGGTTTTTTCTGACTATAAAGAAAGTGAAAATGAGAAAAATCCCCCTATTGCAACATGTCAAACTAATAGATGTAGTATAAGGAGACCAAGTGAAGAAGATATTGAGAGGTTGACTATTGCAATGGTGGAGGAAGCTAGAAGCAAATATTGGTTGAGGAACATAACAATGAACAAAGATGAGGGTGTCCCGAGAGGAATGTTTGTAAAAAATAAAAAAGTATCGAAAGAGACATCTAAGAGGATAGATGATAAGCAATCTGACAAAAAAGAATAGAAGTGGGATCCTAACAAAGAAATTTAAGAAGCCCCCATTGATAAACAAAACCCAAGTCAAACATGTGAAGGGGAAAAGGAAGAAAGCAAAGGAGAATTGATAGAACCATAGAAGGTGATCAGAACTAAAGGTACATCCTTTGATTTCATAAAAACCTTATCTCAACTAAAAATATTTTTCCCATTACTTGAAATGATGAAGATTAAGGAATATAGGGAAGGTGCCATTCAATTGATGTCTAATGGGAATCAAAATATAAACCTTGAAAATAAGGAGGTCCCTGAAACCACTAATAAGAGGAAGGAGATAAAAGTTCCAGAAGCCTGCTTAATGAATACACCACAGATTGACCCATTTTTTACCACCCTACTCATAAGTGGAAAGTTAGTGAGAAATTGCATGATAGATTTAGGTGCTTCCATGAATATTATGCCAGTAAGGGTAATGAAATAGCTTGGTATGTGGCTAGATGTGGAAGGAGGTAAATGCTATGCCATGGATAGTAGCCCTATTCCAGTTGTGGGAATAATAAAGAATGTGGAAGTAAGATTACCAACTTACCCGCAAGCTACCTACAATATTGATATAACCATAATTGACACACCTCCTCAGTTTGGAATGCTTTTGTCAAGACAATGGACCGCAACAGTAGGAGGTAATGTGCAATTTGATTTATCATATGCCACTATACCAGTAAATGTCGAAGAGGTCAAGTTATATAGGGAGCCACAAATGAATCAAATTGTTGAGTGGGTTTCTCAAGAGAAAATTAATTTCTTTTGTGATGTAGATTTGGGGAGTTTTAGAGTAGAATTATGTCAGCCTGAATTAGTGAACAAAGACCCAATTGATAAACATATTTCTGAAAATCAACAAGGGGTATGGAAAATGTACTTTGATGGGGTATGTAGCCAAGAAGGTAATGGAGCTGGGGTAGTTTTCATATATCCTAAAGGTACTAAATTTAAATATTCATTTTTGTTGGTGTTTGAATGTACAAACAATGTGGCGGAGTATGAAACCTTGTTAGCTGGTTTGAACATGGTTGTCAAGCACAAAATTAAATTGTTAACTCTTTTTGGAGACTCTAAGCTAGTAGTGTCACAGGTCAGATCAAAACATGTTGCAAAGAACAAGAGGCTGAAGCAATATAGGAATGCTATATGGGATACAATCGAGCTATTTAATGCTTCAAAAAATATAATGGTAGACTTCCTAGACAATGTAGCACTGAGAGAAGATGCAATCACGCTGGCAGGAGTGTCTCAAATTCAGCTCAAAACAAGACCCGTTGTGCCTAACAATATATAAAGTTGGTAGATTTTATTGAGGACACTGACCTCCTAGAGTTTCTTCACTTTATAGACCAATATGAGGCTCAAGAAATCGATTTTAAAGCCTTTGTTGAAGAAATAGATGGAGAACAGACAATATTCAGGAAGAAGGTCTTACATCTTATAACTAATAAACTCCCCAAATGACTAGTAGCATTAGAGAGGGTATATGATAGAAATGATCGGTCCCTCATAAAATAGACACCAGTCAAAAAAGAAGATATTGAAGAGGTAAATTTAGGGACTGAACTGACACTAAGAAAAGTATATATTGGAAAGAAAATAAGCCTGATAGTTTGGAGAATGTTGATTTCATTACTAAGAAAATATAAACATGTGTTTGCATGGTCTTATGAAGATCTCAAAGCATATAGGGAGGACCTATTTCAACATGAAATTATGTTGAAACCAAATGCAAAGCCATTTAGTCAGAAACAAAGACCTATTAACCCTACATTGGAACCAAAGAAGCAAGAGGAATTAACAAATGTTAGAGATGGGGGTATCATTAAACCAGTCAGACATTCAACATGGGTGTCAAGCTTGGTTCCTGTGAGAAAGAAGAATAGAGATATTAGACTGTGTGTGGACCTCAAGAATTTAAATGTGGCATCCCTCAAAGATAATTACCCTCTACCTAATATGGAGGCTATACTGCATAAAGTATCAGGATGTGAGTTGTTATCTATGATGGATGGTTTCTCAGGTTATAATCGGGTTAAAGTCAAGGAATCTGAGCAATACAAGACATCTTTTACAACTCCATGGGGAACATATGTCTATGTGGGAATGCCATTTGGTCTCACAAATGTAGGAGCAACCTTTCAAAGAGCTATGGACTTACTATATGCAAACTTGATTAATGCTATAATGGTAGTATATCAAGATGACCTTACTGCTTACTCAAAAAGGGCTAAAGATTATGTAGAACATTTGGAAAAAATATTTATTAAATCTTTAGAATATGGCATTAGTTTGAACCCTAAAAAAAAACATTTTGTTGTCACAAAGGGAAAACTCTTAGGACATATTGTGTCAAAGGAAGGATTTAGAATAGATCCTGATAGATTTGAGGCCATAGATAAGGTTCCTATTCCTAAAACTGTCAAAGCCATCCAATCATTTTTTGGACAGATTAACTTATTTAGGAGGTTTGTGTCTAACTTTGCTGAAATTATTAAGCCCATATCAAAAATGCTAAGGAATGGACAAAAAATTGAATGGACTCCAGAAGCACTGGAAGATTTTGTATCCATCAAAAGGGCCATCAAAGAAGCCCCTATCCTCAAATCTCCTAACTTCAAAAAACTTTTTCAAATATTTTCATTTGCTTCCTTACACACTATAGCTACTGTTATGTTACAAAAAAATCAGGATGGTCATGAGCAGCCTGTATCCTTCTTTAGTAAATCATTGCAGGGGTTAGAAATAAAATATGATATAATGGAAAACAAAGCCTTTGCATTAGTAAAAGCCACAAAATATTTTAGACCTTATCTTATTGGAGCCAAGGTGATTTCTTATGTTCCTCACATAGCTGTTAAAGACATTTTAACCCAATCAGAAGTAACGGGGAAGAGATGCAAGTGGATTAATAAAATCCAGGAATTTGATATGGAAATAAAAATTACCAAATTGGTAAGAGGCCAAGGTTTGGCCAAGTTAATGGTAGAAGAAAATATTGAAGAAAATCAAATTTGCAATGTAGAAGATGAAGGAAATGCAATTGCAAGTATTGAGCATACACCTTGGTATACAAACATCATGTATTACCTCAAAAACATGAAGTGCCCTGAAGGATTTAATGATAACCAGAGAAGAAATTTGAAACTAAAAGCGTCTAAATATGTATTCATAGAAGGTGATTTATTTTGGAAGAACATGGATGGGATGTTGTTGTTATGTTTAGATGAGTCACAAGCTAAACATGTTTTAAAAGAAATGCATGAAGGGATCTATGGAGGCCATTATTCTACAAAGACAACTGCATGTAAGATTCTCAAGGCATGTTATTATTGGCCAAATTTTTTTAATGATTCTTTTTTATATGTAAGAAAGTGTGAGGCATGTCAGAAGTTTTTTAGGAAAAATGAAATATCAGGGAGCTTTACCACTTAGATCCATGTAGGTTAAAGCCCCTTTTCATCAATGGGGGATTGATTTTATTGGGGAGATACAAGAGAAATCAAGTGGAGGACACAGATGGATACTGGTAGCCACTAATTACTTCACCAAATGGGTAGAAGAAATCCCAACCAAGCAAGCAACAAGTAAAGTTGTGATCAATTTTTTGATGGATAACATTATTACCAGGTTTGGTACACCATTAAGATTAATCATAGATAATGGGATGTGTTTCAGATCGGATGAGTTTAATACATTTTGCAGTATGCATGGTATTACTATTTCTTATTCTGCTCCTTACCACCTACAAGCTAATGGTCAGGAAGATTCCAACAACCAAAGCCTTCTAAAATCATAAGGAGAATGCTAGGCGGAAGTAAAAAGGCATGGGATTCAAAATTAAAAATGGTTGTATGGGCTGATAGGATTATTGTAAAAAAGGCAATTGGAAAATCCCCATTTAAACTAGTATATGGAACACAAGCTAGAATGCCTTCACAAAAAAATTTGCTAGTTTACAAATTTATCCTTCAAAAAGACATAGAGGTTCCAAAACAAATGGAGGAGATAATGGAACAATTGGAAGAGCTTGATGAGATGAGAAGACTAGCTCAAAACCAAAATATGAAGTTGCAAGCACAAATGAGGTATTTTTTTGATAAAAAAGGAAAAAGATATAAAATTTGAAGAAGATGATCTGGTATTGATGAGGAATGTCAGGTGCAAGGAGAAAGGAAAATATGGGAAATTTCAAGCTTTGTGGTTGGGACCTTTTTTTGTTGTTGGTAAAAGAGGAGAAGATTCATATTATTTACAAAACATGAGTGGTGAAGAACAAGATTTTTTTGTACATAGGCAGTTTTTAAAGTACTTTTTCTCTTAAAGGATACAAAGGATTAAGGGTTTCCAATGCATGGAAAACTCTTAACAAAGCCTTTAAGAATTTTTTCCATGAACATTAGTATAGGAGATAAAAGGTGTAGGAATTTCTAGTACATGGACAATCCTGGGATTCCTTTTTTAAAAATTTTCTCCATGTATAGCAATGTAGGATCATGTTCATCTCTATTTGTTTTCATTTCTTCCTTCTCATAAATCCATAAATAATTGGTCTGCTCACCCAAAGATCTGGATCCTTGCAATGATCTTCTAGTCATTCATCCCTAGACGGAGCCACTGTTGGAACTGTAAAATTTTGAAAAAATCTCATTGGCCATTCATGCTCATTAGTTTCCCAAAGAGTCCTAATTTTTTCTTCACATAACATACTCACCAAGGTTCGGGTCAATTTTTATCATATGATCACATAAAATCTATCTAACCCTGAATATTTGATATATGAAACATATCGGCATAAGATAATGCAGGTCTTGCCGATATTAATGCACATCTCTTTCAGTATATCGGCAAGAAATCAGTTGTGTCATATAGGGACATATTTTGGGAGTACACAGGTTCATAGTTTCTATCTGCAAGACAATGGCTATCAGGATGATGGTGTGAAGTCATATCAAGCTCATATTCATCTCACCGCTCAGAGCACAAGAACATGTATCAGCCAAACTGGAGTCATCAGAGTGAGGTTTCAAAAGGAATCCTAAAACATTCACCAATCTCGTCGATAAAGAGAAAGGGATTCGGAAAATGAGACAATGTTGTCAGGAAGAGATTGGGGATTCTTGTCAACCTCTCGTGTTATAGCGAAAATATTGGGCATGACAACATGTATGGAGATAAAAATTGTTGGAGGGACAATGTGCGTGGTCTCACCCAAGAAAATATGTATTAGTAAGATAAGCCTCAACGGGGAGATCTAAGGAAGGTCACGACGATTAATATTCCATCAGCAGGACAATTACTTTGCCTCGGTGATTTGAGTTGACAAAAAGAATATATCGGTGAGATAAAAAACCCTCAGAATAGAACAAAGGATTGTTTGATTGATCTGATAAGTCAGGGCGACATGAAAACTAAAAAGAAAGATGTAGGTGATACTAGAGGTGTCAGGGGATCTACAGGATGTCCTAGCGGGTGTATGAATGTTGGTTTGCCCTAATATTTTTATCGATGTCAAACTGGTGAAATTGTTGGCCAATCATTATAATCCAAAACATAAGGCCATATGTGATCTATCTGAGAACCCATTGATACATTTGTCAGAAAATGAAATAAGTGAAGTCTTTAAATTGGAAGGGTTGTGCATCGAGATAATTGTAGGTGACAAGCTCGAGAGTGAGTTCAAAAGGATGGACACCATTTATAGGGGGTGGAGATTACCCTTGGAGAGAATTAGGCATGGTGGAAAACCGATCCCAATGGAAGACAATGAAGGGCCACCATTCCATATAGATATTTTTGAGCCTTAGTACACCTATTTTTTCGGTAGGATAGGTATTGGGAATGGAAGTCCCAGAGTATATGGAAATTGTCCATATGGTGATTGCACCTGATATACAATATCATAACTTCGGGCCTTTTGATTATGCCTCATATGTGTTTAAAGAACTTGATGTTGGGTTGATGACAATAAAAATTGGAGCCTCTGTCTTGCACCTCAGGAATTATTCATTATTGATGCATTTGGTGTTATACTTCGAACAGGAAATAGGGTTGTGGCCCAAGGAATTGAGAATTTCACAATTTGATAAAGAAGGTAAGCCATTTCCTATTCAATCATGGACTGCCATTTGAGATAGCAAGTTTCCTAATCCTAATTTTGTTAATTTTGAGGAAAAATTTGTGAAACCCTTATATAGATTCTATAATCATCCATGTGACTATTCCTTATCTGATGAGATAAAAAGGTTTCTCAGACCTGAATATTTTACTAGACCAATCAGCCACAATTAGGGGGATTGGTATTGTCTAGAGAACGTCACCATAATTAGGGTCTATGGATTTGAAGATGCTCCATTTATTTTTCCTAGAATAGTTTGAGACTGGATTTCCTACTTAGAAATTATTAAGCAAATGGATTTCTCCAGTGTTATGAATTTAAGTTCTTTTGGAAAGTAGGCTTTTATACCCAGTACACTATGTTTTGGTGACTTTATTGTGTTAGCAAAGGAAGGATGTAACCTGATTCTTGATAGGTTTTTATAATATAACATGAAGAGAGGGTCATTGAGAAACAATATTGATCTAGAAGGGTATATTCACTCGACTAAACAAAAGATAAACTTTCAAGGATATCATCATTTGCCCTACTAGTTTTATGATGTGATAAAAAACTTGGAAGCAAAAGAGGTAGATATGGTGATTGAGTGACATAATCAGGAGTTGCTAGATATAGATTTGTTTTCCTCTAGTGAAGAAGCATCAAAGGCTAATATGTCATAGGGTCCACCTGGTAAGGTATCAAAGACACAAACCCAAGATTACACCTATTATGCTAGAGAAATAAATATCGAGGTAAGTGTAGATACAAATGCAAGACACAAAGAATATAGATCTTTTATAGTAGATGATGAGTTTTTAAAAAATTCAAAATTCAAAACATTTCTATACAAGAAAAAAGGAAAGGAAATAAGAGAACTGGTTGAAAATGTCACACCAGGAAATGAAGAACAATTGTTGAAAAGTTTGAGAGATGATGTAGAGAAAGAGATGAAAATTATGACCCCTGAGAAAGGGAGAGAAATGTTGGAAAAGGCTGATGTCATGATTTTCCCAGGATTACACCTCAATTTTGCATTAGTCTTTGACAGTTTCCTAAAGGACAATAACATTACACACAAGCTCAGCTTGGAAAAGGTGACAGAAGTTTACGCAGGATCAAAATACAACCCAAATGAGGAGACATTAATGATTTGGGCCCTGTATCCACCTCACAAGAAGTCATTTGTTATTGATACTGAGAAACAATTTGGACATGTCATGAATTTAAAGGCTTGGGAGGCCGATCTAGTTGCAACCATAGAAATTGGGATTAATGTAGCAAAATTGAATAAAGCCCAAATACAGGCATTGATCAAGGAAAAGGAGATGTACAAAGAAAATAATGAAAGAATGTTGAGAGAAAATGAGCATATGAAAGACTTAGTGGATGTTACAACTAAGCCAACAAATTTTCTCACCCAGGGTGAAATTTCACATATAAAGGACCATTGGGAGGGATCAAGTGTATATTCTCAAGGGAAGTATGACACACTTACAACAGTAATCAAAAGGAGGCAGGCCAGTTTATCCACTTGCTTAAATAAACTTTGGGGAAAGAACTCACAGTACTTTGATGCAATAAAAGAACATAAAAGGGTGGATGGTAGAATCCAAGAGAAACTCGAGGAAATAAAATAGTGGGGTACTCTTGACAATGCACCAATTGAAGATGTTAATTGTTTTATGGATAAGAACGGAGGATTATTTGTAGAGTTACAAGAGCATGCACAAGGATTGATAGAAGCCGCCGAAAATGGATTGACTATGTTCCTTGATGGTGGAGGAAAATTAAAATAAATGGCTCTGTGGAAGAGCGAAAGTGAATTAATACTGTAGGACATTTTAAAGACAACCACTATGAAAGATGCAACATCAGATGAAGCATGTGAGTAGAACAAAAGGATGGTGATGATGGAGATCATGATCCGCAATGCATTAGGAGATGCAGATACACATGAGCTTCAAGACTACACAGATTGATGAGCCCAAAATATGCTCATTATTTGAATATCAGAATGTATTTTTTAATACCTTTACTCTTTTAAAATGGTTGTTTTAAACTCTGTGATTATAAACTTTTATCTTAAATCAGGTAGTATCCTATGACAATGCATTCCTATATTCCTGCAGCTTAATATCTCCATATGTCTATATTCATGGCCCCGCTTTACCTCCCAATTGATTGATATGATATGTGTGGTTTTTGGATAAATAAGATGAATTTAATGTGTGTGATTAATGATGAGTATCATGCTATTATATGTATGCTTTCTTTCGCCTTTGTTACCATATGTTCCACAGGTTGTTAAAGATAGTATGAACAAGTAAATGCACAACAAACCTTGATCTTGTTATGAAGACCATTTCCACCACGACATCGAGGAGTTATTCCAGCGAAGGCTCTCTACCCGGGTCATCAAGAGGAGATCTAAATGGTCATCAATCTAGGAAGAGTGGAATGATATATTCTCTTTGAATCAGTTGAATAGATATGTTCTTATTTATGGAATTTTGTTTCCTCAGAATTAGGAAACATCTATGTCCGCATCTTTCTCTGTTAAGTTAGTTAGTTAGTTGTTTTTATATAAATAAACATTCCTCCTGCATGAGTGAACAAAGGTTAGCAGAGAATAGACTAGACTAGAGAGTATAAACATAATAGAATATGTTAAGAGCAGTGTTATAATGAGAAATAGAGTGTTGTATTAGTTTTTTAACAAGCAGAACAACCATGTATATGATTCTGAGTTATGAATGAAAGATGATAAAGTTTTGAGTTCAACTCTTGCATAACTTGATTGATGCTTGCTAAGGGGGCCCACTTAGTAATTATATTTAGTTAGTAGTTTATTTCCTATTGTTTATCAGTTAGAATTTCATTCCAGGAATTTTTAGTGCAAACTCGATCTTGTATTGTTCCTGCAGCACAAGCAATCCATCCTTGTGTATGTTCCTGTAGCATAAGGCCAGTTCATGGTTTGTTTCCCAGTAATAGCTATCATGACTTCCGTTTTAATTAAGTTATGCTTAAGTTGATAATACTTTTCTTTACATTCTTGCATTAGAAGTATAATTCCTTTCACGTATTTACTTCTAGTAGGTTGTGGCTAAAATCGGTTCTTAGTGCACATACAATGTTGCTCCATTTCAAGTATACGTTCCCTGGTTTGACAAAGTAAATGAACGACCATGAGAAGATGTTAGTCACCTGCTAGAATGTCCAATTCCTAGGTTAGGATTTTCCATGACTTTTATATCCTTTTGTGGGTGACAACCACATATCACATGTCGAGAGTTCATTTATGGCTTAACAAAGCTTAGTTAATTTTAATCTTGTTAGTGTTTCATGCTTAATACATTTTTGAAAGGACACATCTTTTCAGGTGGTTGATATATATAAATATCCATTTTTTTAATGAGTAAAGGTGGAATTAGATGATTTTAGAATAGGGGTAGATTGCGGTAGCATAATATTTTCAAAATGTTTGTATTCAAGAAGACTATGTTTCATATGTAATATTCAAGGAAGATAATGAAAGACTGTTGATTTGGTGGCTTCATTTTGGTATAAATTGTTTGTTAGATTTTTGCAATTATTTGATTGTCTCCAATATGATGTTTCTTGATTATTTAAGTTGAAATATCAAGTATATGTTCAATTTATCAGTGCACATTTGTTGTATCTATGTAATTTGATTAATTGGGTTCTTTAAAGAAGAATTAAATTCCTTTGAGTCAATTACAATAATCTGGGAATAGTATTCGGATCATTAAGAAGAATCAAATAGTTAGGATTGATATGCTACCTCAAGTAGGGTTTGTCAATCACCTTCTTGCATGTTTATACCAGTTATAAACTCATACGTGTATGCCAAACAATTAGACAACTTGCTAGATAGGAACCATACATCTAAGAATTTCATTTGACTCTGTTTTACCCAACAAGGCACTCATCTTCCATATTTCATTATTTAATTTTATTCGTTTCATTTAAACATCTATTAACTAAACACATCAGGCTTCACCTTAATATTGCATATACAATGTATACCAAATTTAGATCACATTTTTCCTCTATCAGAATACCATTGTGGATAGTTTAGTAAAGTAGGAAGCACAATTCAAAATCTGTAATATTCATATAGGTACACCCGCCTAGGTTTAGCAAAGACTTAAGAGTAGAAGGGTCAATTGTACTTGTTGACCTTGTTAGTTGGCCAATAGCATTGTGAGAGCTTGACAATCTCTCATGTTTTAAACTTGCATTTTTGAGACCTAACACACCATAGCACCTCTAACCATCTTGCATCCTGCATCATAAAATACTACCTGCGCACCCGCGTTTATTATTTTTCTCATAAATATTTTTTTTGGTGCTAAACTAAGGATATGAAACATACAATTAATCATTTTTATTCTACCAACAAGAAACATGATTTTAAATTTACGATGACCAGAAATATTTAAATAAGAATCATCACCCAATTACACCTTACCTCCATCAAATTCTTCATATTCAAAAAACCTAACTTTATTAAAGGTCATATGGAAATATGCACCTAATTCAATTAACCATGCATCATTTCCTAAATGAGTTACCAAAGTTGCAATGAATACATCACCATATTCCTTCTTGGACTCAAAATCAAAATCAAATTTCTTCTTTTTCTTCTTCTTTTCTTCTTTGGTGTCCTTACGAACATGTCCAGGTTTATTGCAGTTCCAAAAAATAACTTTGGACTTTCCAAGAGACTTAGATCTCCCCTTAGACTTGGATTTGTCATGCTTCTCATTCTTTTTGACTTTTTCCTTAGGTCTTCCATGAACATTCAGGGCCTCCTTGGCACTAATGGATACCTTTCCTCTTCATCTCTTCCAAAAGAAAAGAACCCACAACATCTTCATTCTTCAATATAATAGAAGTACTCCCAATATCCATGACAAGAGAATCCCATGACTCAGGCAAAGAACAAAGCAAGAACTGATATATATCTTCCTCTTCCATTTTGACATGAACTGATGCCAATTGAGCCACCAGCATAATCAATGCTTCTAGGTGGTCTGTGATTCATCCAACCACTTCCATTCTCAAGGAGTACAACTTATTCCTCAAGAAATTCTTAGTCACTAAATATTTGGCTTGATACATCTCACCAAGATTCTTCCATAGTTTCTGTGCAGAGGTCTCTTCGTGGACATTAATTAAAATAGAGTCTTCCAAGAATAATCTTATTAGACCCTTGGATTTCCAATCCATAACATCATATTGAGTAATTTGGGTAGGATTTATAGGCCTTGAAACATTCTCATCAACAACATCCCATAGATCTTGATCTATCAACAAATCCTCCATATTCAGTTTCCACATTTCAAAATTATTTCCAAAAAAATTATCGATCTCTATTATCCCTCATGAACTTGCCATCTAAAAATTATTGCAACAATATCACAAAGCTTCATATGCACAAGCTCCCACTCAAATCTAGATTATTTTAAGAAACTCAACAACCCACAATTGAAACCAAAGGTGATCATGCTCTGATACCACTTGAAAGGAAGCTAATGTAGAAAAATAACTTCCTACACTAATCTCGAGACGAGAAAAATGAAAAAAAATTACAAATATTTAACAGTTATAGAAACTTAAAGAAAAATAAACATATATATCATACATACCACAACACAGTGATTTACGTGGCGAAAACCCTTTCGAGAGAAAAAACCCACACTCCAAAAGCCACCCAATATATTATTCAGATATCAAAAAGATTACAATATACTTGTAGAGCAAGCTTCTCATATGAGTATCACCAACTATAGATCCAGAGGTAACACGCCCACTATCAAACTCTTAGAATAAATCACAATACATAGTCATAATACAATTCCCTCATAAAATAGGTTTATCTTCTAGGTAAAGTCACGTTAATAAAATATCAGTCATCAGATCTAAAACCTAATGATGAACGATCTAAATTTATAATAATAAAATATATATATAATCTTCCTTTTGGGGGTGTTGCCTAATCCCCCCCTTGTCATTTTCGGATGAAGATTACCTTATGCATCAACAATAAGTTATGTAATTGCAAGGTTGAGACACATTTTCTTAATAAGTAGAGTGTTCCTTATAGGAATACATCAGCTATTTGATCTGTTGAGTAGGTGGTAGATAAGAATCCCTTTTAGCATTAGGCATTTTAGCTTCTAGGATCTTAACTCCTGCAATGTTTCTATGCTATCAACCTGTTGTTGCAATATCTCTTCCTTTTCCAAAGAGTGGAAGATATCACCAAGTTGTAATTTTTGTAACGGTGATATATGTTTCATATCAAATTTCCCATCAAACATAGAAAATTATAGCAATTATAGAAGAATTGTAGGCTAAATCTACTTTTGCTGAGAAATGAACTCTTTAATAGATTCAATGTGGGATGCATAAATAGATACCCTATTGAACACAATGATGTTCTAAGAGGGGGTGAATCAGCATATACTAAAACTTAATCATTCTCATTTACAGATTAATAACACATCACATTAACTAAAAAGAACAGAAGAGAACACATGCATCACATAAAGACACTAGGATTTTTACATGGAAAGACCAATGAGGGAAAAATCATGGTGAATATTAACTCACAATATATGTAGCTCACTGCTAACAAGAATTAAAAATTTTTAAGGATCACTACCTATGGACTTGCAGACTAAGGAATATAACCTTACAACAAGATACAAAGGACTTGATGAGACTCACTATCTCAGAGTAGGATACATTAAAATTAGAATGAGAAAATTGATTATGAATTGCTATGAAGAAGCATCTAACACATGTTGAATTTGTAGTAACCATTTCACATAATTATCCCTTCACACTTATTTCTGATAGTTCATCTTTTTCATTCTTCTCTACCAAAAATCAATATCGATAATCATCTCCATAAATGAATTTTATCTTCTATATATATATATATATATATCCACTACAACAATTCAAAATCTTAAATAGGTCATCTCCAAGATGGCCTTTAGAAGAAACATTTGATATCACACTGGTCAGCTCCAACTATGTATAATATTGTAAGAAAACCAAATGTGGATTAACACACGGTATTATAGGATATAAACACATCATAACACATTCTTCAAAATATATTTAACTCATCAATATCAACCACTGATGAAGGATTTAGTTTGTTAGCCCAAACAATGATACGATTGCAAAAATTGTCATCTATTCACTTTTACACTCTCAGGGAGAGACCAAAACTATCATGTGGACCAAGAAGTAAGAATTACAACTTATGCACAATATCTCCTCAACCTTCTCCTAAATAAAATGATCATAATATGTTGGCACAAGAGGAGAAACCAACAAAATATATTAAAATAGAGTAATTCGAACATATTGTAGCACATTTTTACTCAAAACTAAACTTTTGGACAGCTACATCACTTGATACTAATAACTACTATGTTACATTGTTGGTTATCTTTGCACCAAAATATTGACCTATTAATTCTTGATATAACTGCTAGATTTATACAAGATCCACAAGAGGCAATTAAGCCATGTCACAAACCCAAGCACCGCACTACACCAAGGACACCAAGGGACACACCATCTTGCAACAATACCCCCCAGTGAAAGCAAGGGGTTTGAAGCCATGACCTTAGCTTTGATGCCAACCGTTACATTGGTGGTTGTTGTTTCACCAAAAATATCGACCTGTTAATGCTCGATACAACTGCTACATTTATACAAGATCCATAGGATGCAGTTAAGCCATGTCACAAACCCAAGCACCACATTGCACCAAGGAGACCAAGGTACACACCGTATTGTAAAATAGTATTATTTGGACACTATTTAATATTTTTATAAAACTGCAAGGCAGATACTTCAGTTTCAGAGGATTTTGGATCATTCCAATAAGCCTTCATTAGCATATTACTCTTTTGGAGCATAGGCCAAAACACTATTATTTGTAACTTTCACTATAGAAGGTTTGATAGCTTGATTTCTTATATGTGGAACCTTCACAAATTAAACATATTTCCTTTATAACTACAAGATAAAATACTTCTCTCCAAAATAATGTGGATCAACATACCATGACTCTTCCTTAGAATCAGCCCTGTGAGTACATTGGAAAAACCTCTACAACTTATCTTTGTATGTGGTACATCAGACTAAGATGATATCAATGTAAAAACATTTTATACATATCATAACATGAGTACCATCCTCTGCATCACACTTACTTACCATATTGAAGCATTATTTATCCTTATACAACACTTCAAACATGCACCAACTGATATAATATCATAATGACTCTCTGGATTATGTACATCATTCTTCAACATCACATCTAACATCAATGACACCCCATATTGGGTTGACACAATAAAAACACTTATTTCCAACATAACTTGGAGTCTCTTGTCCATGTTCTCTAGAAGTGGACATGTCTTCTTTCATTTGTTGGTCCTACTAACCAGTGCTCTCCAGAGGAGGACTATCATGCACAACATTCTCAAGAGAAGTATGATCTTCATCAGGTGTTTCCTACTCTTCTCTCTCTACTTCTATTTCTTATGAAATAGCATCATGGTAGGGAGACATATGTATCAATTCCACATCTTCAATATTTTTCATTTCCTTAATGATTTTCCTTGTCACTGCTTCAATTTCCTTCTGAAATTTATCCCTATCTTCCTTATCCATACTCATGATAATATCTAATCTCTGCTTTGATCTTAATTCTTAAGCCCATTTCTAAAGAATTTTATATTTCTCTTCTTGAGACATGGAAGGTCCAATTTTGTCAATTGCTTCTTTCTTCAACTCATCATCCACATCAATTGATTTCCCTCTTTTCTCCCGCAAGACTTGAGCAAGGCTCTCCAAATAAATATTAATGATCTTTCTAAGAGCCACATTGTTCATGATCACATACATTATTATCACCCTTTCAATTTTTCTTTGGTCCTCAAGAGGGACATCCAGATATAGTGCAGAAATTTATGCTAACATACCATTACTTACAATCCTATTAAGGATTGCATCTAGCTATAGAGGCTCATGTGGAGGAGGTGGAAAATGGGTTTTATTTCTTAAATTTTTATCCTTACCTTTCCCTTTAGGCTTCAAAGTACCTTTCTCACCCTTTTCTTCTTCCTCCTCCTTTGATTCTTCTATCTCAACCTTCTTTCTCTTTACTAGCTGCTTAACCCTAGGATTCTTTTTCTCATCAGCTTTGGTCTTAGATGCAACCTTTTTCTTAGTAGTAGCTTTAGTGGATTTAGTAGGTTATGGAGGAGCAGTAACACCAAATTTTGATTTGTTTGATCTTACAGGCACATTCTTCACAAAACATTCCTCAAGATCTGAGGGAATGTTCTCACGAGCTTGGGTAGAGGTTTGTGATTTCATCTTTGAGTATCATAGGATACCCTTCTTCTCAAAAAATTTATCCACTCTCTTCTCATTGGTATCTTTAATCTTCTTTTGGATAATATTATCCATTATTTATGTGTAAGTACCAAATGTTTCTATTTGTGGATCCTTCTTTTTTTTTAGCAAAATTTCCACCTATGCTTTAACTTCATTAGTAGAAATCTCATAAGGCCAATTTGTGAATCCAGGATGTCCTAGGTTCCACAGCTTCAATGTAACAGTGATCTTTTTTAGAAAGAAAATATATTTAATCTTTGTACCTTCTTACCAAATCAAAGGGAATCCTTTCCCTATCCTACATCACCACTTGAAAGTTCTTCAAGAAGCCCCAATATGTAGCAATGCAAGATAGGGTTTCATTAAACCCTCTCATGTGGTTCCTAATTTATGTGGTAATCAAAGGACTTTGTTGCCAAATCTTTCTTTTGAAACTAGACAATTTAGTTAAAAAATAAAATGAAAGACAAACTATTAGAGACCCAAAATTGAAGTTGTATCATGTCTCTTTTATTCTCTTTAGTCTATCAAACAATTTCTCTCTCATCAACTCACATTAATTAAGTCTTTTCCATCCTTAACCATCTAGTATGTGGTATGAATTGTAGTACCAATAGCAAATCCCTCTTTTTAAGTGAAATATATTTTATAATAAATTCCCATATATGCATACTTAACACCTAGATCAATGATATAACCTATGCTCAATTTTATCTTGTCAAATTTTGCTCCAGTCAACTTAGTAACCTTCTCATTTTTTATATCCTTCATCATCAAAATTGGTCTGGTTGCACACAACCACATTACAGCTCTAACTGTATCTTTGGTAATTCTATAGGGTTTTCCAAATACATGAATTCATCATGAATTCTAATCAAAATAATTCTCACCCATTTAATTTTATCATAGAAATCAGGAAATTATTTCCATATATCCAAACTCGTAGTTGACACATTTCCATATTCTAGTTTATACTCGAAAAAATCATCATCCAACATCTATGCCTCAAATCCTCAAACTTTTTATGATCAATTTCATTCATGGGAGAATGAATATATATCCTTACATATTTGCTATACATGGTATCATCTATAACCCTTAAAAACACACTATCTTTATCTACCTACATAGCCTTGAACAGATATTTCTTATACTTTAGCCTAGGTTTCTCGGTGGCATCTACCAATTTTGGAGTAGCCATTACAATTATTTTTCATATTTGAAACAAGGGTTTAAGAGAAAATTGATAAATATCTTTGTGAACAATCTCTAGGATTTAAATTCATAAGATTCTTTTGATGCCTTCTCCTTCTCCTTAGCTCCGAACAAAAATTATTTTGATTTAAATGAGCTATTATTGTGCAAAATGAACTATAAATGATTTACATTTTCCCTAAATTTTCTCAATCAATGCACTTCTTACTTGACAGGTAAGAAGTTGTCAAAGTACACTATATCTTCACAGTGATTTACAATCATTTTAAAAACCTCCACAAGAAAGGATTTTTCTCTAGACACCTATTTTGTAGACACCATCTTGCTCATCAATCAAATTCTTGAAACCATCTTATTGCATATCACCTTTCATGTTGTGATGAACTACATCTTACTTTCTTTAGGGGGATGAGAGACTTTGTGGAAGATAAATCTCCTTGAGATAATGTTCTATCTCAATAAACTATAAAATCTTGTGCATAATGCACAAGTGTTGTGTCATTCCTCACTTCCAAATATTGCTCTTATTTATTTCTCTATGCCTTTGCAAATTATTTCTTTTGTACTATCTTCTTATGTTGAGCCAGTGGCTTCATAAAACCACTTTTGCATAATCTTACTTTATGCCCAATATTATTTCACTTATAACAAAAAAAATTGTGTTCAAGGTCTAAGCTATTTTTCCTTATTTTGGTTTTACAATCAACAACCCTATGGCCAAACTTATTGCATGCATAGAAATACCCATAAAATAAATGAGAGAATACAACATTATTTCTTTGATGCACAAAAGATTTCATTCTTTTATAATCATTCCTACCCATCTTACTTCTACAATCATTAGCCTTATGACAAAAAATATTTCAATATACCAATAACCATGAAATAATTAAGAGAACCTAGAATTAGCATATTGTTTAGGAGGAGAGCTCTTGAAGTTGTTCTTCTAATTGTCGGCTTTTATAATTTATCATATTGCAACTTCTTTCTTTCTTCATTGACTTCTTTATATTATTTAGTAGATCCCTTTTCCTTTTTCTTTTCAAGAAAATTAGCCTTTGAGTTATGACCTTATTCATATATAATCCCACCTTTACTTTTTATAGATCTGTGAGAGCTAATTATCTCATCGAGAATATTAGAATTTTTCTTAATCTTTAGTCATTTATCAATATGATATCTTTATTTCTCCAATTATTTCCTCGGGGAAGAAATTCCTTCTTCAAGTTTTTTTTGAATACACTGAACATTGAGAGGGGTTTGAATCAATATTCTGCTAACACAGCTAATTTCTAACCATCCAATTACTAACACATATCTAGCTGAAATTGCTAACTAAAGCATGAAAGTAAACATAACATCTCTTAACACATTAACACTTGGATTTTTACATGGAAAACCCAAAGAGGGAAAAAACACAGTGAGGATTATCTCACAATATATTATAACAAGTTACAAGATATTGCAGGGAGGACTCATTATCCTTGAAAGGATCATAGCTTGAATACAAACTGACTTATTGTCGAGATACAAAAATTATGACGCACTGCCAAAAGTGAACTGTGATAGTGCACCTTCAAAGTTTTGAGATCAGTTCCGATTAAGCTCTAAAATCTTGCTCTGATTTTAGGTGTACAATTATTATTAGTAAATTCTCAGTATTGCACTTGTCTCATTACTTTCATACATTTTTTTCTCACGACTTATCTTCTATCCATCACACATATATACACAACCTTATCTTCCTTCATCAATTAGGTCAACCTTATTCAAAATTCCTTTTGGCACATAAAATAAAATGTGTCATCCACACATTAGGTCGGCCTAGACCTAATAAGGAACACATAAAAAATAAACACTTCTTAACCTTGTTGGCCAAAAGAATTCTGAACTTTTGTCATTCACATATCTCAGTTGCATCAACCAAAATTGTTGAAAGCTCATTCACAGTTGTAACTGACACTCTTGAGCAACATATCACAAACTCATTGAATTTCCTTTTTTTGAGAGGATTCCTGAATCAAAGTACCGAATCAATATAGACACATAGTTTACTCATCCAGTTACCAAACAATGTTGGTATAAATGACAACAAACTCAGAGGACACCTTCATCATTCTTCCAACAATCTCCCCCTTTGTCATTGATGCCAACATGTACCAAAAAAAAATCTTGCTTCAAAATCAAAATATTTTTCTTAACTCCCCCTAACATATATATATAGGACCAAAACATAAGATAATTTATACATACTCTTCTCTTCTTCTCATTTCTGCAAGCTCCTCTCCTCTTCTCCCCCTTTGACATCAAGGAAAAAGGATGGGAAAAGGCTTCAAATTAGGAACTGGGGGCACCCTATAACTCCTTGATAATTGCTTCCCAAGCATGCTTTCCTTCATTCCAGACCACTTTTTCTCTGGTAAGAGTTTTGTCCAGTGATTCTAGTTCCATCAAGTATTCTTCTCCTTCTTCCGGAGTGGATGGAACAATGTTCATATACTTAATTTTTTTTTGCTTCCATCAATGCATTTGATATAGAGACCTGTCTGGACATAACCAGGTCTCCAAGTTGTGCATAACGTCTTATAGCATCTCCCTTCTTCCTCTACAGGATGAAAATTTTGCTCTGAAGATATGCAATAGAAACCTATCCAATATATTTTATATCATCTACAACCTTATAATCTCGGGAGGCATCTACAAATTGAGACTAAAACAAGTACATTAGGTCTTTGATACCTCAAGTGGCTTCAGGCCACTTCATGCAATAAAAAAATATTAGTTGGGCTTCCTCATCACAATCTCTTACTTATTTAAAATTTTACAAAGCCCTATCACATGTAATTGTACACTTGTCTTGCAGAAACAACGGTATTTACTCTGATAGAATTATCTCCACTTCTTTTGCAGTCTTTACCTTGAGGTTAGATGTGTAATCCTTGACTGAATCAACTATGAGCTTTAAATTTTCAATTGGAGCTAAATATTTATATATTATAACACTAGGGGTTGTGATAGGGTAGGGTTGGAGGAATCACTTCATGATTCCTGCTCTAGGTCTTCCTTGGTAGACCCCTATGGTGTCTCACTTCACCACCTAATCCTATAGGACCTAACACATGACTAGGATTCCCTGGTTCTCCTTGCCAACCCCACTACCAATACATAATCTTCCAACCAAGTCAACCTTGGTGTTTCCTTTTCAATTCTTCCCTTAGCCCTTAATCCACCCTAAAGGATAACCTATTCCCAATAATAAATTTTATCTTTGTAGGGGTGTGGAGATGCTTTTAATAGGTTCACACCATCACAACATGGTTCTAGAGAGTCCACCTTACTTCCTTTGACCATCGCTTTCACCAAACCCTCATTTAGGGTTAGAAAGGCTACTAGCCCTAAGAGCCCCAATTAGCCCTCCTTCTCTGAGAGAACACACTAATACTACAAATCCTTCCAAAGAACATTGAATTTTTCTTTGGGGTTCCTATTCCTCATGCCTATCACTTGAAGATTATAGTGGTCTTAACCTTCAACTGCCCGTACACAGACTATACCTTCATTTTGGCAAATTAGCCCTCTTGCCTAGGTTTTCTTGACCACACAACAAACTATCAATTTGTTCTCCCTCCAAATGGATTGGTGGAGCCTCCTCCTTCATGCCAATTCTTTTCAAGGCAACTACCTACCCTCTCCATACCATGACTTGACAGGGAATGATCACCCCTGCAAATCAAGTGCCATGCACTCCATGTCTTTCCTAGTCGGACATTGTCAGGCTCGCCTAGGAGAAGACTTTCAAAGTGTTTCCTGAGCTATTCATGACTCCTACTCCTACCTTATTTACAATCATGGAGTCTAGTCACAATTCCCAAGAGGCCTTATGTTATGTATAGTGGGAATGTGAACTAAACTTCCATTTTCTCAAGCCAACTGGTTCATATCAACAACTAAAAGAAATCAAACTATCTACAAAGGAATACTTGAAATGAACAAACTAACTATCTACTATTCTATGCAATACTTGAAAGATAATTGCACTACATCCTCCACATCTCACAGTGCCATGATCAATCCATTAACACACTAACTCAAAACAAAAACCAGGAAATTCACACTAAAAATCACTGTTTTCTTGATTTCAAAACTTTTACTCCAACTCGAATACTTCCAACCTTACCTTCAGGTCAAGGCACACCATATATAGGTTCTCTAATTCATTTAAGCTCAGTCCTAACTACTCCCTTAGCCGCTTGTGGCTTCCATTAAGCCTTATTTGTAAATTTTTTAGAGAATCTAACACCTAGAAAAGTCTACAAAGGTCTTAAACCATCCTTGTAGCGAAACCTCAACCTATAAAATGGTCAACATGACCTTTACAAACATAATACATGATCTCAAATGCCTCTAAGGCACAAACTCAAAGAAATAGGAAGAGATTGCTACATTTGGTCTAAACAAATTGCCAAATCATGACCTTCCAGTCAACTTTCCTAGGTGAACTATGGGGTTCTCCCGCACCATTCTCCCCCTTTGCACAGACATTAAGGAATGTGGGGAGAGATCAAAGATGGGTCAATACCCTGCTTCTTAAACTGAGCTTTATCCACCCATGTAGCCTCAGATTCATGTTTGTTCTTCCATTTTATAAGATTCTCCATGTACACCCTATGCCTTGTAGACTTCTTCACCCTTGACTCCAAGATGCTCTCTGGTTGTAGCTTGTCTTGAGTAGGTAAGGCTATGTTTCTTACATCCTTGAAGATATCCCTACTATTTTCATCCATGTCATTGATTGTTCCCTTATATCTAATCAGATCAGCTACATTGAACATTGGTGAAATCCCTAAATTTGCAGGTAACTCCACCTTGTATGCATTCTTCCCATATTTGGCTAACACCTTGTATGGTCCCACACTTTTCATCTGTATTTTGGTTGATGTTCCCTTCTACAATCTATATTTGTTGAGGTGGACCATGACATACTCTCCTACTGCAAATTGTAAATATTTTCTAGACATATCCACCTTATCTTTCATTTTTTGAGTAGCCTCGGTGATTGTCTTCTTCACCTGCTCCTGAATCTCCTTCATGGTCTGAGAGAAATCCTCTACATGTCCACTCCTATTCTCCATAGCCCCTAGATCCTTGAGCTCACATACACCTCTTGGGTGCATTCCATACACTATTTCAAAAGGACTCTTCCCTGTGGTCTGATTCACACTATCATTATATGCATGCTCAGCCTGTGATATAACCATGTCCCATGTCTGTCCATAATCTCTGGCTAGGAATCTTAGAAGGTTACCTAACACCCTATTAACCACCTTTGTTTTTCCATCGGTTTGAGGATGGTAAGCTGATCCAAAAGATAGGCTGGTACCTAATCTTCTCCATAGAGTCCTCCAAAAATGACTCATGAACTTCACATCCCTATCTAAGACAATGCTCAATGGCAATCCATGGATCCTTACAATTTATTTGAAGAAAAGGTGAGAAATATAGCTAGAATCATAAGTGGTCTTGCAAGGGATAAAGTGACTCATCTTGTTGAATCTATCCACCACCACATAGACACTATCAAACCCTGTCTTAGTCTTAGGGAGTCCTACCACAAAGTCCATGCTAACACACTCCCATGGTCTATTAGGAATGGGTAGCGGTTGATATAAACCTGCATTACTATCTCCTCCCTTGGCTTTCATACACACTACACATTGCTCCACATACCTCCTGACATACCTTGACAACTTAGGCCAATAGTAGAACCTTTGCACTAGTCCCACTGTCTTGTTGATGCCAAAATGTCCACTAAGACTACCATTATGCTTTTCTTGGATGAGGTTCTCTCACATTGATCCTTTTGGAACACATAATTGATTCCCCTTGAATAACAATCCACTTTACAATGTATACTCTGAGTATTGACTATGAAAGTGATTCTCAAAGTTAGAACATACCTTGTATGTCTCCAAAAAGTCATCTTCCCCATAGAGATCCTTGAAACTCTCTATTCCAATGCTCTTGATCTATATTTCTTATACTATCAGCAATCTCCTACTTAGTGCATCTGCTACCTTTTTCAACTTTCCCTTCTTATGCTTGATGGTGAAAGTGAAAGCTTGGAGGTACTCCATCAATTTTAGATGTCTATTGCTCAACTTCTCTTGGGTGTTGATATAGCTAAGTGCCTCATTGTCAGCAAAGACCACAAACTCTTTGGGTAGAAGGTAATGCCTCCACTTCCTAAGTGATTGAACTAAAGCATAATGTTCTAGGTCATAGGTAGAATACTTCTTCTTAGCTTCATTGAGATTTTCACTAAAGAAATCTATAGGCTAGCCTTCTTGACTTAGCACTCCTACTACTGCAACTCCACTGGCATCACATTCCATAGAGAACAACTTGTCAAAGCTAGGAAATAAAAGTATAGGTTTAGTTCCCAGTTCTTGTTTCAGTTTCTCAAAACCTTTCTCAGCTTCTTGAGTCCACTTAAACTTATTTTGTAAGCCACCTTTGATTGTGTCTAGGACTAGTGCACATATACCAATAAGTTCCTTATGAATTTTCTATAAAATTGAGCCAATCCATGAAAATTTTTTATCTATGTCCCTGTGGTTGGTGTAGGCCAATTTAGGATAGCTTCCACCTTTCTTGGATCCATCTTCAATGATCCTTGGGACACTACAAACCCCAAATACACAAGCTCCTATTTGAAGAACTCACATTTCTCTAGGTTGATGGATAACTTCTCTTCTTCCAATCTTCTAAGAACCAACTCCACATGCTTTAGGTGTTCTTCTACTGTCTTGCTAAAGATGAGTATATCATCAAGATATACCACCACAAATATCCCTGTAAAGTCTTTGAGCACTTCATTCATGAGCCTCATGAATGTGCTAGGGGAATTAGAGAGGCCAAATGGCATGACTCTCCACTCATACAACCCATCAATTGTCTTAAATGATGTCTTCCACTCATCTCCATCCTTGATTCTGATCTGATGGTATCCACTTTTGAGATCCAACTTGGTAAAGTACTGAGCTCCTCCAAGAAAATCCATCAAGTCCTCAATCCTAGGAATAGGGAACCTATACCTAATTGTGATTCTATTTATAGCTCTAGAATCAGTGCATAATCTCCACTTGCCTCCTTTCTTGGTTGCTAAGACCATTGGTACTGCGCATGGGTTGATGCTCTTCTAATCAATCCTTGATCCAATAACTCCTTCACTTGTCTAGCTACCTCCAGGTTTTGATCCGATGTAAGCTTGTAGGCTGCTTTATTTGGCAATGAAGCTCCTGGTATGAAGTCAATCTAATGACTAATGGCTCTCTTTGGAGGTAAGGTTGTTGGTGTTCCATCACTCACTATATCTTTGAACTGTTCTAGCAAACTTTTGGACTGCTTCCGGTATGACTATTTTCTTAGCCTTGTCTTCTTCTTTAGGTTGCAACATGACCACATATCCTTCACCCCCTTGATGTAGGTTGTTAAGGAACTCTTTACCACTGCTTAACAAGACACTAGGTGTCTTTGACTATTCGTCTTCCTCATCTGACAGTGACTTTAATTTAAATGTCTTCCCATCCTTTTTGAAAGAAATGGTTTTCTCTTTCCCATCATATATGGCACTCTTGTCATACTGCCATGGACTACCCAATAGTAGATGGAATGCATCCATGGGTAACACATCATAAATGAACTTATCCTTGTACCCTCCAATGGACTAATCCACCATTGTTTTCTCATTGACAAGAACACTCTGCCCTTTGTTCAACCATGTTACTTTGTAAGGGTTAGTGCGGGGTACCTTCTCCAATTTCAACTTCATTAATGCCTCTTCTGAGATTATGTTATTAGTAGACCTTGAGTCCACTATAACCTTACACACCTTTTCAAGGATTTTACACCTTACCCTGAATAAAGCTCTCCTTTGCTTTGGCTCTTCCTTGACCGGTTAGTTGATCATAAATCTCCTAAATATCAGGTTCTCCCCCATTTCTGATTCAATGTAACTGACCTCCGGTGATTTGGTACGCATGGTGTCCTCTTGAGCATATGCCACTCTGTTCTCAGTATTTGATGAAGATGCTTTCTCTGGGAACCTATAAGCTAGATGTCCTACTTGACCACAATTATAACACTTTATATTAGCAAAGTATGAGTTGCTTCTGCCTGCTCCTCTTCCTCTATTTGATCCTCCTTGAGATCCTCTACCTCTTCCATAACCTCCTCTAGAAGGTGTTTCACTTCCATGCTCTATGAGTTTAGATTCTCCTTGGTTTCTTTGTTCAGTTCCTCTACCTTGGTAGCCACCTCTATGTCCTCTTTGATCTCTACCTTTGCCTCTACTCTTAGAATCTTGGTCTTGTTTTCTCTTGCTTCTTTCCTCAATCTTAATAGCCAATTGGTAACATTGGTGTACTGTCTTGGGACATAGAAGAGTCATCTCCTCTTGAATATTTCATTTCAAGCTGTTAAGATACCTAGCCACCTTGAGACTTTCATCTTCTGAAACATTAGACCTCATACAAAGTTTTTGAAGCTCCTTGGTGTAAGTGTTCACATCTTGGTCTCTTTCCCTCAAGCTTTATCTCTTCTTATGTAACTAAATCTCATAATCATCTAGTATGTATGCTTCTCTCACTTTTGCAACCATACCCTTCCAAGTTGAAATAGGCTTCTTTCCTTCCTTTTCCCTCTCTATCTGAATGAATTTCCAAGGTAGATCCTCTCAATCTTGATTTGGCCACCTTCACCTTCTCTGCTTCAGTGACTCCATCACACTCAAAATGGTTTTCCATGCCTTCTATCCAATCCATGACTAGATCAGCTTCCAATTTGCCACTGAATAGTGGTATGCCTTCAAGTGCTTTCCCACTCAAAGCTTTCAATGCCTTCAAGAAAGGATTTCGCTTGCAGAACACGGTTAGGTTCAGGGTCTTGTCTTCCTTTGCAACCTCTTCACTCTTTGGTACCCTACCTTCCAATCTATCAGAGACCTCATCGGCCTTGATCTGCACATTGCTCAATGCTTGCTCAAGTTGAGCTAGTCTTTCTCTCAATCTCCTATTGTCTTCCTCTTGATCTTTGACCTTCTTTTCCAACTCAATTTTTTTCACCATGGTTGTGGAACCACTAGATTCAAGGTCTAACATACAAGATTCTATCCCAAATCTTTAACTTGCTCTAATACCAATGTGATACGGTAGGGTTGGAGGAATCACTTCATGATTCCTGCTCTAGGTCTTCCTTGGTAGACCCCTATGGTGTCTCACTTCACCACCTGAACCTATAGGACCTACCACATGACTAGGATCCCCTGGTTCTCCTTGCCAACCCCACTACCAATACATAATCTTCCAACCAAGTCAACCTTGGTGCTTCCTTTTCAATTCTTCCCTTAGCCCTTAATCCACCCTAAAGGCTAACCTATTCCCAATACTAAATTTTATCTTTGTAGGGGTGTGGAGATGCTTCTAATAGGTTCACACCATCACAACATGGTTCTAGAGAGTCCACCTTACTTCCTTTGACCATCTCTTTCACCAAACCCTCATTTAGGGTTAGAAAGGCTACTAGCCCTAGGAGCCCCAATTAGCCCTCCTTCTTCGAGAGAACACACTAATACTCCAAAGCCTTCCAAAGAACATTGAATTTTTCTTTGGGGTTCCTAGTCCTCATTCCTATCACTTGAATATTGTAGTGGTCTTAACCTTCAATTGCCCGTACACATACTATACCTTCATTTTGGAAAATTAGGTCTCTTGCTTAGGTTTTCCTGACCACACAACAAACTGTCAATTTTTTCTCCCTTCAAATGGATTGGTGGAGCTTCCTCCTTCATGCCAAGTATTTTCAAGGAAACTACCTTCCCTCTCCACACTTTGACTTGACAGGGAATGATCACCCCTATAAATCAAGTGCCATGCACTCCATGTCTTTCCTAGCCGGACACTGTCAGGCTCGCCTAGGAGAAGACTTTCAAAGTGTTTCCTAAGCTATTCATGACTCCTAATCCTACCTTATTTACAATCATGGAGTCTAGTCACAATTCCCAAGAGGCCATACATTATGTATAGTGGGAATGTGAACTAAACCTCCATTTTCTCAAGCCAACTGGTTCATATCAACAACTAAAAGAAATCAAACTATCTACAAAGGAATACTTGAAATGAACAAACTAACTATCTATTGTTCCACACAATTCTTGAAAGACAATTTTACTACATCCTCTACATCTCACAGTGCCATGATCAATCCATTAACACACTAACTCAAAGCAAAAACTAGGAAATTCACACTAAAAATCACTGTTTGCTTGATTTCAAAACTTTTACTCCAACTCGAATACTTCCAACCTTAATTTTAGGTAAAGGAACACCATATATAGGTTCTCTAATTCAGTTAATCTCAGTCCTAACTACTCCCTTAGCCGCTTGTGGCTTCCATTAAGCCTTATTTGTAAATTTTTTAGAGAATCTAACACCTAGAAAAGTCTACAAAGGTCTTAAACCATCCTTGTAGCCAAACCTCAACCTATCAAATGGTCAACATGACCTTTACCAATATAATACATGATCTCAGATGCCTCTAAGGCACAAACTCAAAGAAATAGGAAGAGATTGCTACATTTGGCCTAAACAAATTACCAAATCATGACCTTCCAGTCAACTTTCGTAGGTGAACTATCGGGTGCTCCTGCACCAGGTTGTCTCTTGTAAAGCTTTAATATCCTTGTTTATCAATTCATTTCCCCTTTGATATGACTCTACAGCTTCATGTGTGATAGAGTTGATAAAAGTGCCACTTAGTTATATTTTTTCACCTAGTGTTATGTTGGCCATGTCCACATAACCTAGATGTGATGACACCTTAAATAGCTAAGGTGGAAGCACAAGTTGAAGTATGGTTTTCCTTGAAAGAAGACCTTTAAGGGTACTTTTGGATGATTCTCCAAATGGCTTTGATAGTTCAGGGCCTTTGGAAATTTCTCCTTTGCACTTCTCAGTTGGAATGGCTTTCTTGTCTTCCTCTTTCTTATTTTCTACTTCCTTTTCTTCTTCTTTTTCTTCTTTAGAGAAATTTTCTCTATTCTCTTTCTCTCTTCTTTCCTCATCATTCTTGTCATTATTCTTCTTTTTTCCTTACTCCCTTCACCTTCATCTTTGTCTTTCTCTTCCCTATTTCCAATAGATTCTTGATGGCCTTCTTGCTTATCACTGGAATGATCTATATGTTTATCTTCATACCTTTTTCTAGTAGTTTTTCTATTTCGGTCTGAGGGGTAGGGATATTTGAAACACCAAGTGTCTCACCAACATTTTCCAAAGCTAGATTATCCATCACTTCAATAGTACCATGTTCTTGTGCCTGAAAAATGTGGGACGAAGAGCTAGTTCTTGCCCCATAAATCCTTGATAATTTCCTGATTACATCTTGAGTTTCTTGCCTTAATTTTTCCATATAGTCATCTTCTTTATTCATTAACATATTACCCTCTGCGTATAACATTCTTTTATTAAATTTTCAGCTTCTATTTTTCAAAACGTGGAACTAATGGATTTTAAGGCTTCACTTCTCATCTTTTCTTCAATATTTAAAGCCTCTTGCCTTCCAAGTACTAATTATTTCCATAGATTTTTAGTAACTTTGGATTGTATGGTATCCATATTTATATTACAAATAACTATGTATTGAATAAATGCACTTATTATTGTTTATTTCCCTTCATCATTAACGTTATCATATAACTCAATAGTTGGCATAAGTTCATCGCCAATCATATTGTTTACTAAGGCTCCTAAATTTAAAGGTGGTTGATCACTTAATGGAGGAGATCCGGGCATGTCCTCCACAAGATTAGTGAGCCTTCTTCATTTTTCTTTGTATGTACATGGATTCGGTAAGTATCCTCATCTTCCTCTATCTCCTTTTTCGTAGAGATATCAACTTTTGTTTTAGCTTCTTCTTTGGAGGTACTATTCATTTTTTTTTTAGTTGATGCTCTTCTTCTAGGCCAAGATCAATTTCTTCTTGAATAGAATCACTTAGATTTGTTTTCCTGTCAGCCTTTTGTTTCACTCTTCTTCTTCTTGAAGTAGTAGATAGTGCATTAGGAGGTATGACCTTCCTCTTAGATGCTTGGGTAGTAGGACTATTAGGCGTATCAATATCAACAGATGCAAGGAAACTTTGTTCTATCTTCTTCCCTTTCACAATATTAGCAACATTGGAGGTAGTAGAATGAAAGATAGGTGTTGATGTAGCACTAGAAGATAATCTTCCTTATTTTTTTGTTTTGGAGGTTTGTTCAACAAATTTGACTTTTCTTTCATCAAGATCCTCCTTTATCTATTCTATGTCATCCTTAGAAAAAGTTTGACCTTGGAAGAAAACCTCAACCTTCTTTCTTCTTTTAGATGTGGTAGCCTCTAAATGAACTTCAGTAGATTTCTCCTCATATGTACCATGCCTAGGTAGAGAGGGATCCTTAGGACTTTCCAACATAATCTCAATGTACTTATCCACCATTTGTTCATCAATATCATATCACAATGGTTCAACCCATCAAGTTTTGGGTTCTACAACCTGAATGACGCATTCATCTATAGAAACAAGAAAGGTTATCTACTTTTCATACTTCACCAAATTCCTTGGAATCCGATATCTTTCATGCATTTCATTATGAAATACTACAAAGAATGCAGTCAAGGCATTATTTTGTGCCCTAAAATCTCCTAGAGTGTGCAAATGATCAAAAATTTGAAGTGAAACTAGCCTAGTGTTATCCCATATTATGCCTTTTCTTCTTGGTAACTCCCTCAGGAAATAGAATAGAAAACAAATAACTAAAGTTTCATATTTAAAAACATGCTTTTGTTGGCAACACAAGGGCAGACAACTAAGAGGGGGGGTGAATCAGTTGTCACAGATTTTCAAACTTATTTAACTTATTAACCTTTAATCTCAAATCTAATTAATAACAATGAAAGCATGAATCAACAACACATTAGAAGCATACATAGCACCAAGATTTTGCGTGGAAATCCTGTTAGAGGAAAAACCATGGTGGAGGTTAATCCACAAGTTATACCCTATTAAAACTATAAGAAGAATATAAGGGGAATGTACATGCATTCAGGCACACTGCCTAGAGCTCACTGCTCAAAGGAAGATTCACTGTCTTACAAAAAATATTTCAGATTAAAACCATCTGAACAATTGGAACTAATAAAGTAGAATCTGCTAATGCCTAAGTACAGTTCTGGTTAAGCACATGAATACTTCTTCACTTTATTTCACTCTTCTTCACAGTCGACTCTGCCTTCAAATGGTCTGATCTTTTTTCCCACATATAATTCACACACTTCACATCACACATATCTTAAATGAGATAAACAATCACTTCTATATATCCGCCACAAGAAATTGCATTGCTTTATGTCGGCTTCAACATAATAATAGAATGAATGTAAATAGTCGGCTATAAATAAATAAAGATTATCAATGTGCATAAACCAAGGTTGGCCACAACATAGTAGAGACCTAAAACAATATCCTTGAACACAAAACACCTTCAAATATTCTTCCTCGAAGATCCAAAACACACTTCAAACACCTTGTCGACCATGAACATGAAAAACATTAACAAACAAGAGAAAATATCGGATTGCGAGCACAATGATCAATGTCGACATGCAACATAGATAGAAAATTATCTAAAAATTTCCATGAACACTATAGGAACATATGCAACAACTCAAATTACCATAATCATATTATCTTCTTCCATGAACATCATTTGCAGTAACAGAATAGCTGTCAGAACACAGAAACTTGGAACTTCCTCAAATATTTATGTGCACCTTTGAAAAATATGGAGTAGAAAATAAATAGGCTCAAGAAAAAACCATTTAATCCATAACACCTCACTATCAACATAGTGAAATTTCTACCATACTGATCTTCACTGCTTCACAGAAAACCTGTAACATAATTATTACAATTTTCTCAATATCCTTGACATATACATTCTTAAAGACATTAATGCTAATATTGTTGAAATCAATGACAACAACATATAAGCAACTCGACCATAACATTCAATAATCTCCCCCTTTGGCATTGATGGAAACACATGATGTGAAAAACACACCATCAACACAACTAACTCTTCTTCCAACAATCTCCCCTTTAGACATTGCTCTTCTTTTAATGTGCTTCTCCCCCTTACTTTTAGCTCTTCCATAGTTTTCCACATTACTTTCTCCCCCTTTAACATCAATGGAAAAGGTACACAAGCTCTAAACCACACATCTGAATCATCTAACTACTCCCCCTGAGTAGCAGCCACCACAATATCAATTTGGATCAAGATATGACTATGAATGCACAAATTAATGCAAATACTATGCATCTTAGTTCTGATTAGGAGGGGTAATTTCCCCTAACTTCCCTCTGAGATACTCAAAATTATCCTTGGCAAAAGGCTTAGTAAAGATGTTTGCAATATGTTCCTTAGTAGGCACATACTCCAATCTGACTTCCTTATCACACATTTTATCTCTCAAAAAGTGGTACTTGATAGATATATGCTTTTTCTTTGAATGAAACACTATATTATTAGAAATTTTTATGGCACTTGAGTTATCACAAAATATGGTAGTAGTTTCATCATACACAACTTTGATATTTTTCAGCATTTGTTTCATCCACAAAACTTGAGTACAATTGTTAGCAGCAACAATATATTCCATCTCTGCAGTATACAAAGAAACGGTATTCTTCTTTTTGCTTAACCATGAAATAAGTTTCTTTCCCAATAAAAATGTGCCACCATTAGTACTTTTCCAATTATTCACATATTTTTCCCAATCAGCATCAATAAAGGCACTTAAATTAAGATCGTCATATTTAGGATACCATGGGCCAAAATCAATTGTTCCCTTTAAGTATCTAAAAATTCTCCTTACAGTAGTCACATGAGATTCCTTAGGATAGGCTTGAAATCTAGCAACAACGCATACAAAATTCATGATATCAGGTCTAGTTGTAGTCAAATATAGAAATCCACCAATCATTGATCTGTATATATTCTTATGTTCCTTCGTAGAATAATCATCTTGTGTCAACTTACATCCAGTCACCATGGGTGTACCAACTGGCTTTGAATCTTCCATACTAAACTTATTAGGCAGTTCTCTCACATACTTGGACTGATATATGAAGATCCCTTTATCTACCTGAGTAATTTGCAATCCCAAAAAGAATTTCAACTCTCCAATAATTGACATCTCAAACTCATTTTGCATCTCATTAGCAAACTTCATGCATAAACCATCATCTCCTCCAAAAATGATATCATCAACAAAGACTTCCACAAACAAATATTTATCATCATCAATCTTGAAATATAGATTACTATCAACAATACCTTTGTTAAATCCAAGCTTCATCAAGTACTTATCCAATCTGGCATACCAAGCTCTAGGGTCTTGTTTGATTCCATACAATGGTTTCTTCAATCGAAAAACCATATATCCTTGATCAGTCAATTGAAATCCATCAGGTTTCTCAATATACACCTCTTCCTCTAATTCACCATTTGGAAATGTTTACTTGACATCCATCTAATTAACTTTGTAATTTTTGTAAGAAGCATAAGCAAGAAAAAATCTCAAAGTTTCAACTCTAGAAACAGGATCAAAAGTTTCTTCAAAGTCAATACCTTCCATTTGAGAGTATCCTTCGCATACCAACCTTTCTTTGATTATGATAACTTCACCGTATTAATTCAGTTTGTTTCTAAAGACCCATTTAGTTCCAATTACTTTTTTTTCCTTAGGTCTAGGAACTAGAATCCATGTATTATTCTTCTCAATCTATTGTAGTTCTTCTTTCATTGCTTCAATCCAATGTTCATTTGTTTGCTTCAATGACATTACTTGGCTCAACCTTTCAAATTAAATAGTATTCTTCTACAATTTTTCTCCTAGTCTAGACACCTTTGTTCTTATCTCCTATAATTTGATTTTATGAATGATTTAATCTCACATACCTTGGAGTCTTAAAGTTTACTTGAATTTTAGGCTCTTGTGATCTCTCTTATGTACTTTCAATAGTCTCTCCTTCTTCTTGATCTTCTTGATTCACCGAAATGATCTGAACTTGATTTGAAGTCTGACTCTTGTTTGTACTTTAATTCTAATCATCAAAATCATATCCACAAGTTCTAGAGGGTCTAGCAATGTCTTCATCAACCTTAACATTTTCACTTTCAACCATCTTCTTCAATATTTTGTTGTAGCACTATTAGGCCTTGCTCTTATTAGAGTAACCAAGAAATATTCCTTCATCACTTCTAGCATCAAACTTTCCTATATCTTCATCTCTCCTAATATAGCATTTACTCCAAAAGATTTTGAAATATCTAATAGTAGGCTTATGACCAAACCATAGCTCAAAAGGAGTCTTACCATTATTACCTCTGATTTATACCCAGTTAAGGATATAAACAACAGTACTCACAGCTTCTCTCTAATGGATATGAGGGACATTTCCTTCCAATATCATAGTTAAAAGAACATATTGAACTATCCTATTCCTTCTTTCCACAACCCAATTCTATTGAGGGGTTCGCAGTGTAGATAATTGTCTCTTTATCTTATGCTCTTCACAAAAACAATTAATTTCACCAAAATTAAATTCACCACATCTATCTAATCTCAGACACTTAATATTCAAACCTATCTTTGTCTCAACCATAGCCTTAAATATCTTGAACTTTTCTAGAGCTTCATATTTCTCCCTTAAGAAAGTAACCCACATCATCCTAGAGTAATCATCAATAAGCAACATGAAGTACTTGTAACCATGTACACTTTTGATTCTAGGAGAACCACACAAGTTAGTATGCACAAGCTCGAACAATTCATTTGAACAATGTTGTTTTCTATGAAATGAAATTCTAGTTTTTTTTCCCAACTGACATTCCTTGCATATGCTATTAGTAGGCTTCACCAACTTAGGAAGATCTCTCACTTCCTATGATGAACTTATCTTGATAATACTATGAAATTTTACATGACACATTCTTTTATGCCATAACCAACTTTCATCAACTTGAGAAATCAGAAAAATTTTACTACCATCATTCAGATGAAAGATGTTACCTTTTATTTTAGTACCTGAAGCAATCATATTTCCAGGACTTCCCAGTATGATACACTTTCCATCTTTGAATTGAATATTGTACCCCTTATCAACCATCTATCCAACACTTAGAATATTATGCTTCAAACCTTCAACATAAAGAATCGATCATCAATATTATGCTTACCATCAAAAGAAATGCATCATTTACCATGAATTATACCACCATTGTTATCACCAAATATTACAATACCACAATCATACTTCTCTAGGCTTACAAATTTTCTCTTATCCCCTTTCATGTGATGTGAACAACCACTATCACTTACCCCATTCATCTTTTTCTTCAACTCGAGCAGCTAGAGCTTTCTCCACATTTGTACAACTAGTAGATTCAGTAGACACAAAATTATTTTCCTTGATAGCAATAAATACAAAATCATCTTCAATTCCATTCCCTTTTTCAGATTCATTATCTATCACACCTTCATCAACAGCATAGTAACACTTATTTTAAAATTTAGGCTTGGAAGGTCTTGGCTTAGGAGCTCTTACAGGACACCTTGATGCAAAATGACCTATCTTGTTGCAAGAAAAAATTTAATAGGAAAAATTCCTTTATACTTACCTTCTCATTTGGCTTCCCTTTTGATAATAATTTCTTCAAGCTCATTTAGTTCTCTTTATTCTTCTTCAATTTGTCTCATTTCTTCCTCATCTATGAATACCTTTCTAGAAGAACTTTCACCTAGATCATATCTTTGCTTATCTCTCTCGGAATTAGTAGCTTTAAATTCAATTTTTTTCTTAGGAAGGGCATCACCAAATTCACTCAACTCAAAAGAAGGAAGTTTACCAACCAACATATCTCTAGTTATATTTGTCACAATTCAAAGCTCCTTAATGGTTGTAGCTTTGATTTTGCATGCATCAGGCAAAGATCTAAGAACTTTAGCAACAATCTCTTATTCATCCACCTGTCCACCAACACATCTGAGACCACACACAAGTGCATTCACTCTTTGCATGAAAGTAACAATATTCTCATCATTTCCCAATTTCAACAGTTCATATTTTCCTTTCAGAAATTGTACCTTGGTCATCTTCACATTATCATCACCTTCATATAAATTTTCCAACTTTTTCCAGATCTCATAAGCAGTTCTCAAATCCATAAAATTTGTCCTCTCAAAATCAATCAAATATCTCAATAATGCTTCCTTATCCCTGATGTTATATTCAAAATCCCTAATCTCAGCAATAGTAGTAGGACCATTCAAAGGGATAACATACCTATTGCATGTAATGTGCTAGTAGGATTCACCGATGTATCTCATATGACACTCTATTTGAGTCTTCCACAGAGAATAATTTGTTCCATCAAATCTTGGACTATCCTTCTTCTATGTCGCCATCCCAGATCACCTCAAGTTATTAAACTTCTTCAAAGGAACCTACTTTGATATAAATTTTTGGCAGCACAAGGGCAAAAACTAAGAGGGGGGAGTGAATCAATTGTCATAGATTTTCAAACTTATTTAACTTATTAACCTTTAATCCCATATTTGATTAATAATAGTGAAAGCATGAATCAACAACACATCAAAAACACACATAACACCAATATGTTTTGTGTGGAAACCCTATTAGGGGAAAAACCATGGTGGAGGTTAATCCACAAGTTATACCTTGTTAAAATTATAAGAAGAATATAAGGGGAATGCACATGCATTCAGACACACTGCCTAGAGCTCACTACCCAAAGGAAGACTCACTATCTTACAAAAAATATTTTAGATTAAAACCATCTAAAGAATTTGAACTAAGAAAGTAGCATTTTCTAATGCCTGAGTACAATTTCGGTTAAGTACATGAGCACTTCTTCACTTTTTTTTCACTCTTCTTCACACTTTTCTCTACCTTTAAATGATCTGATCTTTGTTCACACATAGCATTCACACACTTTGCATCACACATCTCTCAAATGATATAAACAATCACGTATATATATCTGCATCAAGAAATTACATTGCTTTATGTCAGCTTCAACATAATAATAGAATGAATGCAAACTGTTAGCCCAAAAGAATAAAGATTATCAATGTGCATCAACCAAGGTCAGCCACAACATAGTACAGACCTAAAAAAATATCCTCGAACACAAAACACCTTCAAATATTATTCCTCAAAGATCCACAACACGCTTCAAACACCTTGTCGGTCATGAACATGAAAAATATGAAGACACAAGAGAAAATATCGGACTGCAAGCACAATGATCAATGTAGATGTGAAACATAGATAGAACATGATCTAGAAATGTCCATGAATTCCTTGGGAATATACGCAAAAACTCAAATTACCAGAATCACATTATCTTCTTCTATGAACACCATTTGGAGTAATAGAATAGCTGTCAAAACACAAAAACTTATAAATTCCTCAAATCTTTATATACACCTCTGAAACTTATGGAGTAGAAACTAAATAGGCTTGAGAACAAAAAATCTACACCAGAACACATCACTATCAACACAGTGAACTTTCTACCATACCGATCTTCACTACTTCATAGACAACCTGTAACATATTTATTACAATTTTCTCAATATCCAAGACATATACAGTCTTAAATACATTAATGTTAATAGTGTTGACATAAATGAAAAACACATATCAGAAACTCGACCACAACATCCAACAACTTCTTTTTGTTATTCATACTCAGGTTCTCCATAAGTTGCAACCTAAGCAACTCACAAAGATCAAAATCCTTTTCATTCTCCACCATTTCATATGTAGTGTGAATTGTCGTAGTAGACACTGAATTTACTCGATTAGTGAAATAGATTTTCTACCCAATCATGATGGTAGCATACTTGATGGCAGGATTTGTAATAGACTTTTTAGTTAAAGCTCTTCCATCAAATTTAGCACCAGTCAGCCTTGTGACTTCATCATTTTTCACCGCCTTTAGAACTAGAATGGTTCCAATATCACAAAGACCAGTTACACCTCAAATTGCTTCCTTGTTGATAACCCCTAGTTCATTTATCCACACAAATTTTATATGAACCCTACTGAGGTCCATTCTAACAAAATTTTCCCCACTCTCACTGGAAAATTTTGGAAACTTGTTCCAAACGTTCAGCTTCATTTGAACTAGGTTTTCATATTTCGGCTTAAGCAGTAGATCATCTCCCATTTACTCATTATTGTTTAGCTCTTGGTGATTGAATTATTCTAGCTTCCTATGAATATATGTTCTTGTATCTTCAGTGGGTAGCACATGACTCAGAATGTACGAGAACGCACCCACGGGATCATCTTCATATAATTTCCATGAAAATATTCAAAATATGGGTCGGGGTCTCCTAGATATTTCCACAATAGTAGGAGTAGCCATTCTCCTCAAACAACTTGAATATTTTTTAACATAAATTTCCTTCAACTTTAAAATCCACATAATTCAGATAACAAAGAATACATTTTCTACTTGTCGAGAACTAGGGTTTTAATGTATGATGCTTTGAATTTCCTTAAAAACTCTTCGACTAGCTTATTTTTTTCCCAAATGTGTCAATTTATTTTGTCTTGGCTTAATTTCTCACTTTTATGACTCATGGGTTTTGCCCTAATTTTGTATTTAATGTGTTCCAACCTTAAAGGTTAATAAACACATTAGAGAGTATTCTGTAAACCAAAAAACAAGTTCCACAATTCTCTGGATCTACCTATTTTCTATCAAATATTTCTCCAATTCCTTCTGAATGATGACACATATCACATATCCTTGTGTCACTGCTTGACACCTCATATATTGGGGGATTTTTTTATTTCTCTATAATTGTTCCCCCTAAAGCCATTAGTGAGTTCAATTTTTGGAAGAGGTATATGCACCAAATGCAGATACAAATGCATTTGATTCATACTTTTTCTCAGGTTCTTCCTTTTTCTTCCAAATTTTTTCCATCTCTTTTCTTACTTTGGTAGGATCCAATTTTTTCACAGACTTGTTCTTTGTTCTGAATAAGGTTTCTTCTCGATTTTTCTCCTACTAAATTTTGAGATATGTCCTGGTTTGTTGCAAATGTAGCACACAACATATTTTTGATCAAACGGGTTTTCATTCATCCTTCACCTGCACTGATTAGCCTTATGTTTGAAGACATTACATGTGTAACAGTAGCCTTTAAAAGATTCAATCCTTCTACTAGCATTAAACTTGTTCAACAATATATGGCTTCTACACTCGGTAGCTCTATGTCCAAACTTATTGCAAGCATAACTATAATGTAGAATAAATGGGAATCTACATATATAGACTATTAAATCTAATCTAACAAATATTAATCTAGATCAAACAACTAAGAATGAGTAAAAATGAACAAAACAATTAAAACTATAACTAGAACAGTCTCACCGAATATGTGTCCACTTATTCGAATTATCTTGATTGTCCTTCTCCATTTTGTTGTCTCAATATTCTCTCCCTCATATTTTTAGTATCAATGCAAGCATAACCTGGATGTATTGTCTCAACAAAATATCGAAGATAATAGGTTCTTCTCAAAAATATTGATTTTGGGAGGAGGAATAATGACAATGATAGGTCAATTTATAGATTTTGGGTTTTCGAACGATCGACTCAGATTCAAAAGAGAGATCAACGATTGAGATTGATGAATGCCATGCGATGCGAGTTTTGTGTCAGTTAGAATGTGAGTTAGGAAATTCTGCAGGATAAAGATTATTTTAGAACAATAACTTAATCTTGTGTCAAGACTGTTCGAAAATAGAAAGAACACGAGTTCAAGATTAAATAATCAAACTAATCTTCAGTTGAGAGTCTTCGAAAATAGAAGAAATAGACTTTGAATGAAAAATACAAAGTTAGAACTCAAAGAATAATCTGTTCGAATGCACACATGAATTAATTAATTTAAAAAAATATATATAATTAATAAACACATTCGTGCATATGAGTTAGAACTAGTTAATTGTCTAGTTGTGACAGAGATTCCTTTCACAGAGACGATCAGATATCGAATCTGGAGATAACTAATGGATTTAAAATAGATCTCGAGTCAACAGGTGAGTGAATAATTAGATAATTGGGCGATAGAAGAATGTGACAGAAATAATTAATTATGAATTAAATGTTAATTTAATTCAACATTCAAAAATTGAAATGAATTAATTAAATAAATAATGTAATTTATTTAATTGACTATTGGAAAGGATTAATTGAATAATTAAATAATAAATATTTAATTATAGTTGAAATATGACAAAGGGGTAATTAAATAATAAATTATTTAATTAAGAAGGAGAATTAATTAGTTAGTGACATAATTAAATAAATATGATTTATTTAATTAATCAAGTTGAATAAAGGGCCATAATGAACTAATTAAATAATTAAAAGTTTATTTAATTAATAGAGGAAATATGTGTTTAGAAATTAATTAAATAATAAACATTATTTAATCATGACCATGGACATTAGATGTTGAAAGTGGTACTCGCAGGCCTAGACCAATTTTCAGTGTCTACAGTTTGCCCCTCTTTGCTACAATGTTGTTTCGGCTGTTGTGTCAAAGGAAATATGCCCCGATTGTGCCCAAGTATGAAATAGGTTAGGGTATGCCCCATTGGGAAAATTGAAAAATTTGTGAAAATTTTCAAAAAACTCAGGAAATAATCCCAATAAGTCAATTTGATGGTCAAAAATGCTATGGAGTTGACAGAATTGAATTTAGAAGTGTTAGGGATGTGTATGGGGCATTAGAAGTTGGAATTTTAAGTAGCCAATAGATAAGGTCAAAATAAATGCCACCCAAACCCTAGATATAAATAGAAATTAGGTTGAAAACCAGTTCATTTGCACCCAGAAGAGTTGAAGAATTTAGAAGTTTTCTCTGAGTATTGGATGAAGATGTCTCCAGTTCCCTATGCTGTGCATCACGGATATCAGATCCGGACATTCAAACGGCCAGCCGACATAGGACCCTCGGTATGTACCCTAAAACAAGCTCTTAAAATTTCATTTTGCACGTAGATTTAGGAACTTAAAATTATTTTTGCACATGTGGTCTTTTGAATTGAACACATATGCATTCATGCACAATGCATCTTCTTATGGAACGACGCATTTGCAAAAATATGTCTAGGCTAATTTAGGTCAGTTAGGCATTCAACACAAATGAATTTTAATGCACCACATATGGCATGTTGCATCACATTTGTGTTTTAGATAGGCGCATGTAGGATAATGTAACAAAATTGATATTGTGAAACACATATGCATATAGGTAGGTAGATAGATTTGCATTGCATATGAATTATTTGAGACGTATTCACTTGGTTTTGAATATGAGTGATTTTTGCAACGCATGTGAGATAAGTGATGCAAATGATTTTTTGTGTAACGCATGTGGAAAATAGCACCGCATGTGACTCTATGAACCGCATTTGGCTAGTAAATGTTTTTGATAAAAACTTGAAAAATTTGACATTTAACATCATGGTGGAAATGCATTTGCAGGTTATTTTAGATCCCATCTATACCCGGGAGACACGGCCTAATAAATTTGATTTGAGAGAGCGATTGGTTAGTGCAGAGTCATGATTATTATGGAGACTGAGACTACATCATGTACTGACTGATCCGGGGGATATTTTCAGTGGAAATTGAAGTGTCTCCAAATCTATAGATTTCTACACCGTAAGAAAGATCTCGGCGTCTTGATTCCAACGCAACTTGAACGGAGTCAAACAGAGCTACAGGGTGCAAGTTATGGCCAGTCAAACCTTGGGTCAAACTGGCATTAGAGGGCATCCAGAAAGTGAAAAAAATGATTGTCTTGGAAATTAACAAAAGTGGCATCAAATCAAAGGGCACGTTGAGACGATTCCAACAACGTTCGTTTCGTCCAAATTCGACCTCGTACGCTCAAGATATGGGCAGTCAAAGTTGGGTTGACTTTGCACGACACCAGCATGACTGACAGCATGGTACAGCGCAGTCAATGGCATGAGCCAATCACAAGATGACACGTGGCATCTGTATGCCCCATCAACATCATACACGTTGACAACCCAGTCAGCTTCTGCCATGTCATCACTTCTAGCGAATCAGGTTTTGCCATGTGGCACCTCCTCGGCATGCCACGTGGCCTCTCAATCTTTCTCGACGGGTGTAAAATCTGTTATTTGTCAAAAAAATTAAGGTGGAGGATTTGATCCCCCGACCACTCACCTACGAAAATTCCGCCCAGACGTTGCACTATACCACCGGTACTTAATTATATATGGAAACGGGTTAGTTTTGTTATGTTTCGGACGTAAATTTGCTATTAAAAGCCAGCGGCCAGGGTTGAACCCCCGACTGCCGGCTTACCAAAATACTAAGACACCAACATGCCATCGAATCCGTTGGCCATTGTAACCGCAGTGGTTGTTTTTATTGATTAGTTAGGCCCGATGCTTAACTAAATAACCTTAAAAGGTTATATTTAAGTTTTAAAAAATACAAAACCCCTAAAATTGTTATAAAACAAAACCATGTAAGCCCGAAAAATAATATATATTAAACGGCCTAACTTATCAAAAAGAGATACATGAGATTTTTAGATTGTATAGCCTAAAATTATAAAGGCTAATAGATTATTCATGGTTTTTTTTAAGATTTATCTATGTAATTAGGGGATTTTGGGAGATATTGTGAATCAATTGGTTAAAGGTCAATTTGGGTAAATTTGATGTATAAAAGGGGTGTAAAGGTGAGAGTTGAGTTAAGAGAATTTTTTAAGTTAAGTGGTGAGAGAAACAGGTGTCAGGTGATACGAAGAAAGGAGATCTTTGAGCCATTCTTGTATGTCGGAGTTTTGTTATGCTGCCGAAGTGCTCGAAGGAATGGTCTTGGTGCATTTGTACTTGATTTTGGAGAATAATCGGATCAGTCTCACTCTATTGGAGTGGACCCAGAGACGTAGTCATGTTTGTGGCGAACTCCGTAATCAAACTCTATTTGCATATCTTTCTCTATTCTTCTCTCTCATTCTTTTGGCATCTTTTTGTTATTTCCTATTACCTTAATTATTTCTATGAGTTAATTTTGTTACGATTAACTTGGATAAATCTTTGTAAAAGTTAAGCATTCAATTCTACAATTTAGTCTAGATCCTAATCAAATCACTGACTATGCCCATGATTCGAGAAAATAGAGGTATGTTGACTGCTTTATGTGAGTGATGGCATTCTAAGACTTCATCATTTCATTTTCCAACTGGTGAGGTGACTATGACTTTAGAGGATGTATATAGGATCCTTTGTCTACCTATTAGAGAAGAGAGGGTTATGTACGATACATAGTGTCGGTACAACAAGATTACCAAATTCTATGTTTTTGATGACATTAGGAGATTAGGGATAGAGCATTATGAGATCAGATGGTAGGTTTTAGCGGATAGGTATGAGTGGATAGATTGTATTTTATGTACACTTATTGGAGGGATAGTTCTTTTTGACCGGCAGGGTCATGGATTTCCTGTCGGGTGGGGAGAGATGCTTGTCAGGATGTCAGAGAGGGAGGTTGTGTATGCTTGGGATCCTTGTCTATTAGGCATGTTGTATTTTAACTTACATGATATAGTGTACCGAGATGCACAGTCTATGAGTTGCGGTACCACTCTTCTCATGGTTTGGGCATGGTAGCGTATTTTTGTATTTTGTCCTCCTATTGCTATAGAGCAAGAGGCTAGATCTTCATGTGTTTTCTGATATACGAGAAACATCACTCAGAGTCATGTAGGAGACACAAGCTATTGGAGACATGCACTAGACACATTGCTTCAGTTCACATGGAGGCCATACATGGACTATGAGAGACGGTCAGATGAGGACATGCATTTGACCTACTTTCGACAAACACAGTACTTGATCAGTAGGATTGTTTTGAGTGTATATATCATTGAGAGACATCTGCCAAATAATGTATTGAGATAGTTTGGAGAGGTTCAGGATAATCCTAGAGGGAGAGCAGATTTTTCTCAATCTTCCAAAGAGGCTCCTTACTGGGGACCTATGATACCAGTGGCTACTGTAGAGGTAGTGATTTACACTTTACAACCTTTACAGTGGGGATGGAGAGGCAGAGAAGTGGATCTTGGGACTACAACTGCATATGACACCTGGTGGGCAGAGCATCGTCCTATTCCATATACAGATCCGGATCAGCTGGCACCAGTAGAGAGACACGGTATAGGGTCAAGAGGACGGTGGAGAGGTAGAGGTGGTGGTAGAGGTGGTGGTAGAGGTGGTGATAGAAGTGGTGGTGATGATGGCAGAGGTGGTGGTGGTAGATGAGGACGATGGGGATGAAGAGGTGGTTGGGTAGGTAGATTATCACCTATCTGAGAGGTGGAGATGGAGGATGTACCTATGTTGGTTTGTGGAGGTGGAGCCGAGGCATAGGTTGGAGGTGAGAATGCAGGGGTAGAGATTGGTGGAGAGGACCTTACAGAGGAGGAGGAGGTTGTTAAGGATATTGATCCTCTTGGTATTCTAGTAGGTTATGGGGAGGATGATGTTGAGGAGGAGGCACCCATGGAGGAGCAGGAGAGAGAGCTCTGGGATCGGATTATAGAGAGGTGAAAAGATGATGAGGCTCCTAGGGACAGTGAAAAAGAGGCATTGGAGGAGAGGCTCAGAGTGGTTACTACATAGCGAGATGCTTTACAGATGGAGAGAGATCAGGTAGTATCCCAGAGACAAGAGATAGCTGAGAATTTCTTAGAGGTCAGACACCTTTGCAATGGTACTCCATCTGATGGTTTGGCATGTGAGCTAGTCAGATCAGTAGAGAGGGCTTCATATTATAGAGATCTATATGAGTCAGTGGTACCAACAGAGAGACGAGCCCCTAGCCTTTTAAAGGTTCGCAGCCAAAGATCACAGAGGAGAAGTCAAACTAGGACTTAGAGCACAAAGGGTGTGGTAGGACCATCGAGGATAGGTCCATATTACAGGCCTTCCACCTCACAGAGAGTACCTTTGAGGCAGATTCCTCCACCTTCACCACGTGACAGTAGCAGTAATGGGACACGTTGACACTTTATATTTGTGGACATTGTATTTTGATTAGAGAGCTTGCGAGATCATTTTTTATTTATGGATACATTCTGACATTGTACTATGACACATTATTTTGAGTGATACATATATGATTTTTGGCAGCTTCTATATGATAAGCAGTTATATTCTATGGTGATGCATTTTTTTCTATATGATTATGTTTCCTAGATGATGTATGTACATGTGTTATGGATTGTTGTTTCTACATTATGATGTGTTTATGCAGTCTATGATGTTATGAGGATGGATGTAATGTACTTTATGATAATGAGATGTCATGTTATATATACAATGCTATCTACATGAGATGGTTATATACATGTAATTTTTCCATTATGTACCTTATGATGATTGAATTCCTAGTATGCCATGATTTTCTTAGATATGCAATGAAGATTTCTAATGCTCCTATCTAGATGATGTACTATATATAGACATACGACACTGTTTACATAATGCTTATAGAATGTATGCATATGCAGATTATCTAAGTTTTTTTGTTGTCTCACAGGACTTTATCATTATGTTGGAAAAGAAAAATGTTAGCACAGATGATTTTAGAATGTTAGTAAGAAACAATGAAGGTTGATTGAAAAACATATGGTCTTTGATATTTTTCCATATAATCTAAGCATGCATTTTTATCATCATTGGGTGGGACTAACACAAATGGATAGTACACACCATGATATAAGATAGACCATAGTGTACAAAGTCATCCATCTGTGAAAAATAGACATTCGTAGACAAGGAGTGTCTTAACTCAAACTAAGGACAAGATTGCCCCAGTTGTTTTGTCCTAACAAACCACTAACAACAAAAAAATAAAATATAGGTCATGAGATGTCATTGCTCCTCTAAATCCCTAATAGGACATCTTTCAGGAAACTAGTAACATGACTCAAAATCCAGAATTTAAAAAGATAGTTGATAGACAACAGTTAAAGAAAAAGAGTCCTGAGACATCCTTGCTTCTCTAAATCCTCCAAGGGACATCCTTGAGAAAGCTAGTAACCAGACTTATTCACAAATTGATAGAAAGATAAGAAAACATAAGATATAAAGTCATAAATCCAAATAAAATTATTCGCCCAAAATTGATCTTGTGGGATTGTTTGATGTTTGACATAGCGTAATGTGAGGGATGACACATACCACATAAGACGTTGAGTCTAGTTTCGACTTGGTGACTATCTGTGTAAGGCATGACAAAGCCTGGTTTCAGAAAGACATGTGTTGTATAAGATGTTGGAGCCTAATGATGTTGATATGACAAGTTACATGAGGCTATGAAAATTTGACGATGTTCCTTGACAAGAAATACATATCTTGCTTAAGACATAAGTTGATTACTCTGACAATGTGTTTTATTTTGACTTGATGACAGTCTTGAGATGTTTGCCTTATTGATGCATTACTTGTTTTGATTCAATAACTATTATGAGTGTGCATGTGTTGACAATGTATGACTTGATATGATATACCTTAAAGGACCGACCTAATGCGGCCTCGGGGGCTCATCGATTGATAGCCTTGCCTACGTTGTACACGTAGAGACCTCGTAGTTCGACCAAAATTTAATTGACATAACTGATTGAAAATATGTACTTAATTTTATGATATGCAATGTGTGTGATAAACCCTATTGGACTAACCTAGTGCGGTCTCGGGGGCTCATCGATTTATTAGCCTTGCCTATGTTGTAAATGCAAAGACCTCGTAGTTCGACACGACCAATGAATTTGAATGTACAAAGAGTCATGATTTTAATGTGGGTGAGACGTGAGAAACCTAGACAGATAGACCTAATGCCTCAAGGGCACATCAACTGATGGCCTTGCCTACGTCCAGTCACAGAGGCAACGTAGTTCAACCATGTCTACGACTAACTTAACATAAATTAATTGACTTTGTTTTTGGGATTTTATGATATGTTTTGATTTTTTTGTCCTTTTGAAGGTTTTCTATTATTTTTTAATTTTTTCAGGACATTTTCCGATGGTGTAATGCTATGTACAAGGTCCTCATGGCATGGAACAAGTATATTTTCCTAGTCGGGAATTAGACCTGTGAGATGGAGTGGGGAATGTGATGGAATGGACTTGATGTCAATCATTCCAAGTAATGGATAGGACAACCATTTATTATGAGGGATGGTGAAAAGTCTGATTGGAATGATGGTAGATGAAAGAGTGAGTTTGACTATGCATGGCACCTGTTTGCTAGGTTTTCACCATGGTACTTATCCATAGTGCCACTAAAGTGGTTTTCACTATTGGATGGATTATTTCTCTTTACTATTTTGTTGATTTTTAATTTTTTTTGGTGTTACAAAGATGCCTGTTTGCCACATTTTCATCAAGGTAACCATTTTTTTGTATTTTTCCGATTAAGACCAAGACTCTTAGAAGCTACACATAGAACCTCTTCAAATGAAGGTTGTTGATTGGTGACAAAATTGGTTCTCCTTTAGGGGTAGAGAGTTGGTACGCTCCTGATCCAAAAGCTTATGTGGCAATATAGGGCCCTAACCAGTTAGGTTCAAACTTACCTGGCTTTTCTCGTTTAGCTTGATTATTAGGATTCTCCATTAAAACCAAGTCACAAATTTCAAAGTGTCGATTTAGAACTTTCCTATTATAGCTACAATGAAACAATTTTGATATGCTTGCAAATTATCTAGTCCTTTCTATCTTCGTTCATCTAGCAATTCTAACTCTTGTAATCTGGATACATGGTATTCGTCATCATTAATGTGACCTTTCAAGGATACCCTCAAGGAAGGAATTTCAACCTCAATAGGTAAGATAGCTTGAGATCCAAATACTAGGGAGTATGGAGTGGTGCCAGTGTGATATGGATGCTTGTACAGTAATTCCATAAGGCAGGATTTAGCTGTAGGTGCCAGTCACGGCCAGCGTCATTGATAGTCTTCTTTCGGAATCTGATAATGGTTTTGTTAGATGCCTCGGCTTGTCCATTACCTTGTGGGTAATATAGAGTGGAAAAATGATGTTCGATATGGAATTCTTCACATAGATGGTGGAATTATTAGTTTTTGAATGCAAGGCCATTGTCTATGATAATGGATTGGGGTACACCATACTAACAAATGATATAGTTTAGGATAAATTTGGATATTTGTGTGTCATTGATGTAGGTCATGGGAATAGCTTTAATCCATTTGGTGAAGTATTCGGTGGCGGTTATGATGAATTTATGGACATTGGATGATGGAGGGTGTATCTTACCTATGAGGTCAAGTCCCCATTAGTAAAAGGGCCATGGTGATGTAATTGGATGAAGCTCCTTTGCTGGTGCTCATATCAAATATTTGTTTACTAACACTGTCTACATTTCTTTACAAATATATATGAGTCTTTCTATTGTAGGCCAATAATAACCTAAACTCATATTCTTATGGGCTAAAGTAGGACCGCTCAAATGGGATCCACATATATCCTTGTGTGCCTCTCACAAGGTTTTTTTTTCTTCTTTAGCATTGAGACATCTCATTAGGTTGTTATCTAAGGTACGTCTATACAAGGTATCTTTGATTATGGTGTATTTATCTACCTTATAGATAAAGGTTCTATGTTGGTTGTTTAAAAGGTCTAATGGTAAGCTTTTGTCATTTAGATAGTCGAATACGTATTTGTACCAAGGGGAATTAGGACAAACAATCATACACAACATCATAGAATCAAGGACATCATAGGTAGGGACCAATATTTTTTCAACCAAAAACCCAAACTTAGGCACGTTGCTTAGAATATCTAATAAGGAACCCATGGTTGCCATACATCTCTAGCCCTGTTCTAAATACGTGGTATTTTTTGAAAATTGATTTGATCAAAGTAATTCTTGAAATTATCAGCCATGCGCTTGTAGGGGGGAATTTTCTTATCCTTAGTTTCCTAATCATTATTTACTTGCCGCACTACTAGCTGATAATTGCCAAAAACATGTCAACTCTTAATCTTCCACTGGGCTGCCATTCATAGTCCTGTCACTAAGGCTTCATACTCTGTTATGTTTTTGGTGCAAGGGAAAGCAATTCTAAATGATTTAGGAATAGTATCGCCCTGAGGTGTAGCAAATAGCATACCTGCTCCTGAACCATGATTTGTATGTGACCCGTTAAATTATAATTTCCATTCGGTTCTAATGTCAACTGTGAAGAAAAATTCATCAGGAAAATCTGCCACTAAAGGATGGTCTGCCTTCATAGGTTCATCCGCTAACTGATCTGCAATCACCTGTCCTTTTATAGCCTTCCTCTCCACATATTGGATGTAATATTCACTAAGTATCATAACCCATTTAGCCAATCTACCTGTTAATGCTACTTTACTTAGGAGATATTTGAGGGGATCAATCTTTGTGCCAACATTGTTTGGCGATTTAGCATATAGTGCCAAAGTTTTTGAATAGCAAAGACTACCGCAAAACAAGTACGATCTATGTTGTTGTAATTTAATTCATATCCCACCAAGGTACGATTGATGTAGTACACTTCTCTTTCATGATCTTGATCATCATTTTGTGCGAGAAGAGCTCCTAATGTTGATTGAGTTGTTGAAATGTATAGTCTCAATGTTTTTCTATCTGTAGCTGGCATTAAGACAGGTGGAGTGAGAAAATAATTTTTGATCTATTGGAAATCTTCCTGACATTTAGGTGTCCACATACATGGTACTCCTTTCTTGAGTAAATGTTGAAATGGGTTTATTTTTTCTGCCAGTTGTACAATGAAACATCTAATAGAATGCAATCTTCCCTGTACTGTTCTTACTTGACCAATGTTGAATGGGGGAGGCATTTCTATGATATCTTTTACCTTCTCGGGATCTACTTCAATGCCTCTTATGGAAATGATATATCCTAGAAGTTTCCCTGATTTCACCCCAAAGACACATTTCTTTGGATTTAGTTTGACATTGTAATTCTCTAGCCTCTGGAATATCTTGTCTAGATATTTCAAATGATCTACTCTTGTTACTGATTTAGCTATAATTTCATCAACATAATCTTCCATGAGAGTATGTACAAAGTCATGGAAATAGTAGTCATTGCTCATTGATAGGTAGCTCCTGCATTCTTAAGCCCAAAAGTCATAACATTCTAATAGTATGCTCCCCATGGACACGTGAAAGTTGTCTTGTGTTGGTCTTCAGCTACGATTTTGATTTGGTTATATCCAGAGAAACCATCCATGAGGGATAGAATCTTATATCCTACTGTAAGATCTACTATCATGTCTATGTTCGGAAAATTGAATTCATCCTTAGGACATGCCTTGTTGATATCTCTAAATTCTATGCAAATGCGGATGCCCCCAGTTGGTTTAGTCATTGGCACAAGATTTGAATTCTAGTCTGCATAGTCTATGGTTCTTATGAATCTGACATCCAATAGTTTCTTAAGTTCTGCTTTGACTAGTAGAGCAATCTGTGGATGCATTTTCCTTAACTTTTGTCTAACTGGCTTAATACCTAGCTGTAATGGTAGATGGGGAAATATAAGGTCTGGATCCAGCCCAGGCATGTCTACATATGACCATGCAAATTTTATCTATCTCTTTATGAAGAAGTCCTAAAACTCTTGTCTTTTTGTCTCTGTTAGAGAGGTTGCAAAGTATATTACCCGAGGGTTTTCTTCTGTGTTTATGTTGACTTCAACAGACTCCTCTACTAACATCGGTGACCTTTCTTAAGCAATGGGGAGAATATTCAAACCTCCATCCTTGGGTGCCTCAGAGAGGTTTTTTCCATCGGATACGTCCTTTATTTTTAATATTTCTTCGTCCAAAGGCACATTTCGGTTTTCACCTAGGGACTCGTCATTTTTCTCATTTTCATTTTTGCAACTAGAGGTATAAATACACTCCCCAAAATATGCTTTTTCATCCAAGTCTATGGTAAAACCAGCTTTATGATCCCCTCTTGGTATGCCTTCTCAAAGTCCCATGAACTCAGCTATTACTTCATCATTCTTGAATGTGTCTTAGATGGGTGTACCTTGTTGATCCCAGTCGATAAGTTGGGGATATATGAGGGGAATGTCATCATCGGAGTTATCAAAGGTGGAAGCTAACAAGGTGAATATAGAGTGGTTGACATGGTCATAGAAGTTTTGAACTAACTCCTTGTTCTTTTTCCTATGGGTAGGTAAACTCTGATGTGATACTATTGTAATGGCTAGGTCGTCAGAAGATGGTTCGTCAGGTGCCCAAGATGCATGATCAAGGGTTTTCCAATAATAGTGCTTAAGCCATTCTTCTTTGCTCAAGGACTTCTTATTATGGGGGCTAGATGGACTTGGTAAGGGTTTTGTCATTTGGTTGAGTTCTCCAAATAGATTATCTAGGTTCATGGTGCTGGTAGAGGAAAGGGAATCTGATTCTTAGTCACTTGAGTAAGGGGATTCATCATAAACTGGGGGAAGTGGTTCATGAGATATCTCGATGTCTTCATAAGCACTCAATTCCTCTTGAAATGGTGATGAAGTACTAGGAAAGCTAATTCTAAGCAACTGAAACCCTAGCCCTAGGTATTTTGGTCGTGGTGAGACAATGATTGGTTTCATCCTTCCATTTTGATGCAGTCCTAACCCACTATGTCTGTCATAGCCTTTTCTTTGCATTACCTTAAAGCCTTTTCCATATTGATCCTTAGCTATTTGAATAGATGTTGAGGGGTATTCATTGTCTTCTTGGTACAACCAGGAGGTAATATCACCTTGGTCCACAATTTATTCACTTAACTCTCCCCATTTGGTCAATGTCATTATAGGGGGAACATGAAATGTGACTACTGACTATCTTCTGTCTGCCATGGGTAAGCCATATGATTTAGGTGGAACCAATTGACTGACATAATAGGATGCCTTCATGTAAATTTCTCCACAATGCTTGTCTTGGATCTCGACCTTAGGATTCGATGATGGTGGTTTGAATGAAATGGACTCGATAAGATGTGATGGATAAATATATAAGGATAAAGTGGATGATGAAGCTTCTTGATTAATGGGAACCTGTCATTGTGGAATTTCCCTTAGGCTAGTACAATATTGAAAAGGGTCTAGATCACCATCAATCGTGATCTCAGTGCCATTATACGGGAATTTAAGACATTGGTGATATGTGGAAGGTATGGCTTTCATTGCATGTATCCAAGGTCTACCTAACAATAGGTGATATGGAAGGGTGAGATCCAAGACTTGGAAGCTATTGTTCATAACTGCTAGGACAATTCTGATAGGGAGTGTAGCAACTCCTTTGGATAATCTTTCCTCATCATCATAAGCCTTGATTACTATACTCTTAGATATGTCTATGCATGCTTCTGAGAATCCTAATGCCTTCACCAATTTTAGGGTACACAGGTTCAAACCTGCTCCTCCATCTACCAAGACTCATCTGACTTTGGTTAGATGGACTAGAACTTCAAGATGTAATGGGTCATTATGATCGGTCTTTTCTGTTGAGTAATCTTGTTGGGAAAATTTGGCATGATGGGAGTTGGTTAAGTATCGTACCATTTCTTTGAAATGATTGAGATCTAAGTTGGTAGGGATAGTCGTTCTCTATAAGGCTTTTTCGATAATGCCTCGATGCCCAGGTGATAAATTCAATAGTTCCAAAATGGATATCTGTGCTGGGGTCTTGCTCAATCGATCAAGCAGATTGTACTTAGACTCAGAAGATTGTGTAGGTGGCTCAAAAGAAAAACTTGGAAGAGTTAATTTTAGTTTTACGTGTGTTTACAGAACATTCAAGATGCTTCTTAATGGTGATGGTATGGACATTTTCATTTGCAGCTCGAAGGTGGTTTATGATCGTACCTTTTCCATAGTCATACTTGGTATTTGCATAATTGGTTGATGGAGTATTCTTGGTTCTCAAACTAGATTCTTTTCCTTTCGTGTGGTCATGTAATGGTTCTATGAAGACCTTATAATCACTATTCTTATTATGTTTCTACCCATTGACCTCTATGGTTTCATCTTCAACAAATTCTTGTATGATATTCTTCAATTGTCGACATTGTTGTAGGTTGTGTCCTTTTATTTAAAGGTATTCACAATAGGCGTTATCATCCCACAATGAAGGTTTAATCTATCCAGGATCATACTCTCTTGGTTCTAACAGTTTTATGAGATCATGTTTAATCAGCTCTTTTAAAATTATCTCGATTGGCTGTCCCAAAGGGGTAGATTCACGTTTAGGAAATCTCCTTTGTGGTCGTTGTTGCTATGAATTTTGGACAAAATTTGTTGTTTGATTTGGATTACTCATCATGTATTGATTGGGGTTTTAACCTCTAATTTTGATGACTGGTCCTTCATGTATGATCTTAGCATCAACAATGTCGTCATTTGTAACATTTTTGTTTCTAGACCATAACTTGTTTCTATCATTCGATGCATTTTGATGTTGAACCACTGGGTTTCTACCCGTTACTTTAATTTATCCTTTGTCAATAAGGCATTTTTCAAGGATGATTCCCTTTTGTACCAAGTCTAGGAATGAAGTACAACAATGTACCCTTAAGTCACCTCTCAGTTTTGGATTAATATTTTAAGGAATATCATGACTTTTTGCTTTTCTAGTATTTCAACTAGACATTCGCAAGCTAGAATTCTCCATCTCTAGAAGAAAGTGGTGAAATTTTTGCCTTCTTCTTGTTTTGTGGACACAAGGTAGATATTGTTACTTCATTGTCTATGTTAAAGGAAAAAAATTTGACAAACATCTCAGCTAAGTCACCCCAGGATCATATGCCATATGGTAATTTAGAGAGCCATTCCAGTGCTATCTCGACAAGGGTTCGAAGAAATAGTCTCATCAAGTATGTGGGGTCATATGATATGTCCATGCATGTCATATAGAATTATCTAATGTGTTCTAAAGGATTCTTCCTCCCATTATACCTAGGAAAATTTGATATAATGTATCCATGGGGGAAGGGTGTCATGTAAAGTGCTTTGTCAAAAGGACATGGACATAGATCTTGCGCTGAGATAGTTCCTTTGCCTGACATAGACATGTTGTCGATCTGTTGTTGAAGCATAAGCATTTGGTTTTGGAGAACATATACTTGTGTCAAGGACATGTTGTTTGCGTTGTTTGGATAAATTTAGGTGTTCTAAAATGTTGTGTTCTGTGACGGGTTGTGATTTGGTGAGGGAATATATCCCGTTAGAATGTTTTGATTCGGTGTGGGGATATTTCCTGTTGGAATGTTCTAGTTTGGTGTAGGAATATTTACTATCGACATGTTTTGTTTTGTTGTAGGAATATTTCATGTTGGAATGTTCTGGTTTGATGTATGAATATTTCCTATTGGGATGTTTTGGTTTGGTGTAGGAATGTTCACGCCAATTTTGGATCTCTTACCAAAAGTGTTTGTGCCAAAGGGTTTGATGAATTTGTTCCCATAGTAAATTGTAAACCTTGTGTTATGTTAAATGGGATTGTGTTTACAATTGATGATGTTTGGGTAGGTATGCTAGTTGGTATTGCTGTGATAATTTGGGGAATAGAAACACTTGACGTCATAGTTTGTGTTGGTTGAGTAGATGTTTTCAAGGTGTGAACATCAAATCTTGGTGGTAGTGTGGCACCTTCTACTAGCAATATTTCTAGATATCGTTGGGGATCATTTTCCAAACATTCATCCATAAAGGATGCAAATTCAGGATCTTGTACTATAGCATCTATGTCTTCGATAAAAATTTGACCTTGTGCATCTCTAGTGACGTTTTTTCAAGAAATTTTTTGTGTGGTCTTGTTTTCCCTAATGGTTGACTTTCGAAAGGATTGAAAAATTCGTTAGGGTCTGAAATTTTTCTATGTTTCTTTTGAGACCTTGTTTCAACCATGCAAATTTTTTGAAAATGGGGTAATGCAAACTATGTTTAAAAACCAGTATGTCATATTTCTATGTTTTTTGGATTTTCTGAAAATAAACGATGTTACTAAAGATTTATAAAATTACATATATTAAGATGAAGTATGCTAGGATGGACAATATACACAATCTCAAGTAGACTATTATGGTAAATGATTCTAAGATGGGTATAACCTACCACCTAAAATCCAAGCAATGATTTGAGTTGACCAAGGAACTTGATTGTAGGAAAAAAGACAATTGACAAGGTGAATTTCCCAAACTAGACAATTGAGCTGGAAAGATTCACAAATAGGATAATAGTGACTAGGTTCAATGATAGTGACAAATCAGAGCATGAGCATATCCAATGACAAGGAAAGTTATTCTATTCTACGATATGCAATTTCCTAGGAAGTGTCTAAATGCTTGTAACCTAGGATGACTATGACCAGGACGTATATGACACCTAATAATGCAAGGTTTTTGAGCAATTTTTTTCCACTTTTTGTCCAAGGTTGATCTTTAGAAATAGAAGCGAAAAATATAGTTATGCTTTCGGACTCAATTCGCAATTTTCAAAGTTTTATGTTGACAGTCAAATGTGGTTCACCTTTCAGATGCGTTGATTTTTTTGACAGATGCAGTTTAAGTTGCACATGTGGTGATTTGACTAAAATAGGTTTCAAATGTTGACAGTAAATTGTGGCTTTTGGATAGATGTAGTTTACTGTATGGAAGATGTGACTCAGAATATCAACTTTTGTGAAACTAAACTGTTGACAGAGACTTGCGGCTTTTTGTTTGACAGTTGTGGCTCATAGATACACCTGTGACTCACAAAAAAAAGTTGCGGCTTAGAAACTAGACTGTGAAAACTAACAACTATTGATAGACACATGCGGCATTTAGCTTAACAGTTACAACTCTCTAAGATAGATGGGGTTCTAAAAATGACAGTTGTGACTCTGTTTGACAGTTGCGGTTTTTTAAAGATGATGTTTCGACTAACTCCATTTGATGATCAAGTTTTTTTTGTATGAATACAGCAAAAATAAGCTCAAAATACAATTTTTTTTCAATTTGTAGTGATGGATCTCTTAAAATCAAAGAACAATTACATCGTAGGATATGTTGGACAATATTTACTAAGTTCTTACTTGAATAAATCTAGCTATGCATATTCAAGGTGGATGACTAGTAGCTTGACCCCACTGGCTCCCATCCACGACACTCACTTATATAGGGCAACCAAGCTACTGTACCCATGAAACTCCCATGGCATACATCTCATTTCCACACATGAACCGTAAATATGTAAGATGGCTTTACAGGTGTGAACCTGCTGCACCAACAAATAGAAAGGAATTTTACATAACTACAACATGGCTTTTAGTAAGGGCATTTCATTCGTGGGGCACCATCCAGTACAACAAGAGACCATTTCTTCCCTTCTCGTCGGAACAATGACCCTGATTTTTGGGGTTTCCCCCAAAAATCCACTTTTATATATGGGGTGGAAGTCGCTAGCTAAAGCGTGTTACCGGTCTGAGTCATCTTGGGGTGAGCAATTTTTCCCACCAAGACAGGCCCATGTTCTAGAGTCAATAATTGTTTCTCATGCACTCAAGATCGCACGAATGCGCAAGGGGAGAGGATACTTCGATATACCGAATCATCAGGTTCTAAACTAACATGAACAGACACGAAAAACACTAGTTAATTTTTAAACCCAAATGACAATTTTTTAACTACCAAACAAAAAGCTTTTAAAATAAACTCAAAAATCAATGTCTTCATAAGGTCTTGCATGCAAATGATTAGTAGTTTCCTTTGTGTCTTCGGCTTTCATCCTGTAAAAAAGAAGATATTTTTGGTTTTTATTTTGGTCTTTTATGCTTCATCCTACAAAAACTAAGTTATCCCCCTAAACACAATTGAAAAAAAAACATTAATGAAAACAAAACAAGATAAAAACTAAAAAAAAAATTGCGAAAATACAAAAGTTAATAAAAAATGAAAATAAATTTTACCAGGCAATGTGGATTTTAAACTTACAGATGTGGTGCGATGTTGACAGTCGGATGCAGTGTGGCATTGATAGTCGGATGTGGTGTGGAATTTTGACAGTCAAATGTAGTGCAGAATGTTGTGGATGCGGTTTGTGTTGTCAAATGAATCACATAATGTATCAGATGCGGCTCGCAAGATCAGATACATTGCTTCTTCAATCAATTGTGGTTTTTCGTATGATTCCTACAAAACAAAAAATGAAAAGATGAAAAGATGTCACAAAATTTGAAGCGTGGTTCATGTCGGGTTCACTAAATGTAACGTAGAATAAATGGGAATCTGCATAGATAGACTGTTAAATCTAATCTAACAAATATTAATCTAAATCAAACAACTAAGAACGAGTAAAAATGAAAAAAACAATTAAAACTATAACTAGAATAGTCTCACCGAATATGCATCCACTTCTTTGAATTATCTTGATTGTCCTTCTCCATTTTGTTGTCTCAATATTCTTGCCCTCAAATTTTCAGTATTGATGCAAGCATAACCGAGATGTATTGTCTCAGCAAAATATCAAAGATAATAGGTTATTCTCAAAAGTATTGATTTTGGGAGGAGGAATAATGACAATGATAGGTCAATTTATAGATTTTGGGTTTTCGAACGATCGGCTCAAATTTGAAAGAGAGATCAACGATCGAGATTGATGAATTCCATGCGATGTGAGTTCTATGTTAGTTAGAATGTGAGTTAGGAAATTTTGCAGGATAAAGATTAAATTAGAACAATAACTTAATCTTGTGTCAAGATTGTTCAAAAATAGAAAGAACACGAGTTCGAGATTAAATAATCAGTTTAATCTTCAGTTGAGAGTCTTCGAAAATAGAAGAAATAGACTTTGAATGAAATAGAATTTGAATGGAAAAGAAAAAATTAGAACTTGAAGAATAATCCGTTCGAATGCACATATGAATTAATTAATTAGATAAAGATAATTAATTAATAGACACATTCATGCATATGAGTTAGAACTAGTTAACTACCTGGTTGTGATAGAGAGTCCTTTCGTAGAGATGATCAAATATCAAATCCAGAGATAACTGGTTGATTTAAAATAGATCTCGAGTCAGAAGGTGAGTGAAAAATTAGATAATTGGATGATAGAAGAATGTGACAAAAACAATTAATTATGAATCAAATGTTAATTTAATTCAACATTTGAAAATTGAAATGAATTAATTAAATAAATAAATTTATTTATTTAATTGATTGTTGAAAAGGATTAATTGAATAATTAAATAATAAATATTTAATTATAGTTGAAATATGACAAAGGGATAATTAAATAATAAATTGTTTAATTAAGAAGGAGAATTAACTAGTTAGCGACATAGTTAAATAAATATGATTTATTTAATTAATCAAATTGAATAAAGGGCCATAATGAGTTAATTAAATTATTCAAAGTTTATTTAATTAATAGAGAAAATATGTGTTTATAAAGTAATTAAATAATAAACATTATTTAATCATGACCATGGACATTAGAAAACTATGTCGAAAGTGGTACTCGCAGGCCTAGACCAATTTTCGGTGTCTACAATAACATTGTCCAATAAAGAATCCAACATTCTGACTCATTCTATTCTAGTTCTTGCTACTTCTACATTTCTTTTTCTCTATGACCGAATTTATTGCATGAGAAACAAAATCCATTAAAAGATGGGTACCTTTGAGAATTAGGTTGTTGAATAGGGACCCTTTTCATATTGCTCCTTTGGTTCTTGATTTGATGAATATTTCCTTGAAACTTCTTTCAATTGTTCAATTTGTTGGGAATAGGTTTTTCCTTTGAGACTTTCCCTTCTTCAAGTCCTAGACCACTGTTATCCTTAGGAGGTTTTTGAGATGCAATCAACCCATCAAGATCTGTAGAGATTGTTCAGCTCATGATCTTTGTTTCTCCCGTGATCAACATTAGGCTTACAACTCTCATTCGCTCTGTGCGTACATTCATCACTCTTATTTTGAATCCAGAATCTTCAACACACTTCTAATCTACTATTTCTTTCTTTTATTTCCACCTCTGCACTCCAGTACTGTCTTCATTAGCCTTTTTCAACTGATCACTAACTTCTCTATGCCTTTCCTTGAAATTTTTGATCTACTCTCTTAACTTTCTGATGAATTCATTTTCCTCCTTTAATTTTCCTTTCAAATTTTCCTTCTCATCTTCACTTTTTTCCAATTCTTCAAGGATAGCATTGATCTCCTCATATACATTATTTTCTTCTAGAGGAACAAGATAGCTTTTGTTAGCCATGTATTCAAATTTTGGTACCTTCCTCAAGTTGTAAGATTTATTTAGAGGAAGCAAGCTCTGATACCAATTGTTGAATATGCCAAATACTGAGAGGGGGGTGAATCAGTATTTTTCTAAGACAACAATTTTTAACCATCCAATTACTAACACATATCTAGCTGCAATTATTAACCAAAACATGAAAGTAAACATAACATCTCTTAACACATTAACACCAGTATTTTATGTGAAAACCCAAAGAGATACAAACCACAGTGAGGATTAGCTCGTAATATATTATAACCGGTTACAAGATATTGCAAGGCTCGCTGTCAACACTCACTATCCTTGAAAGGCTCATAGTTTGAATACAAATTGGCTTATTTCCAAGATACAAAAAGTATGGCACACTACCAAAAGTGAATTGTGATAGTGCACCTTCAAATTTTTGAGATTAGTTTTGATTAAGCTCTAAAATCCTACTTTGGTTGTAGGTGTACAATTATTATCAGTAACTTTGCACTATTGCACTTGTCTCATTACTCTCATACATTTGTTTTCACACCGCTTATCTTCTATCCATCACACACATATATACTTTGGCTTATCTTCATTCATCAATTAGGTTGGCCTAATTCAAAATTCCTTTTGGCACACAAAAAAAAATGTGTCATCCACGCATTAGGTTGGCTCGGACCTAATAAGGAACACAAAAAAGATAAAAAGTTCTTAACCTTGTCAGTCAAAATAGTGCCAAATTTTTTTCATTTATATATCTCAGTCGGATCAACCAAAATTGTTGAAAAAGATCGCTCACAATTATAATTGACACTCCCGATAAACATATCACAAACTCATTGAATTTCCTTTTTCTAATAGGATTTATGGATCAAAGTATCGAATCAGTGTAGACACAATTCACTCATTCAGTTACCAAATAGTGTTGGAATCAATGACAACAAACCCAAAGGAAACCTTCTTCATTCTTCTAACAGTTTGGAGCACTCCATTATTTTTTCATCTAGCTTATTATCCAAGCAATTTGAAACCCTCTTTCCTTCTTTAACTTGTACTTTCAATTGATGATTATCTCTTTTGATTCCTTGAGTTTGATCTTCAATTCTCCACTTTCTCTTCTTGCAATATCTAGATCTTCCAATGCTAAAATATTTTTTCTTTCAAAGTCCACTTCACAATATTTTGCATTAATACCTTCCATATCTTCATACTTCTTGACTGTCAAAGGATTATTTTCTTTAGACATTGCTTCAATTCCCATGTGTTCCTTCACAGGATCTACCTTATTTTTTAGTATATATCAAGCCACTCAACTCTAATACCAATTGTTGAGCACACATTAGTACTAAGAGGGGGTGAATCAATAGTTTAAAAATTTATTTCATTCAACAATAATTAACCAACTAGAATATGAAGAGAAAAAGAACATAAAATGCACACACCATAACACTAGATTTACATGGAAAACCCAACAAGGGAAAAACCATGATAAGCAAGCTACTTGGATCTATTGTCCAAATCCAACCTCTCAAATTAAAAAAAAATTACAATGAGAGTTGTATGGTCTTTAACCAAAGGAAGTTCACTACTCCCTGCTCATTACAACTTTCATTACAGAGGTTCACTACCTCAACATATAATTAGATTATTTCAATACATCAATTACCTCCAACTCACTACCTTTGGTAAATACAACTACTTCAAAATATATGTTACTTATAGATCACTTCCTTTAGAAAACTTACTCATTTACAAGCTCATATTCTTCTTCAAAGTCTTCACATTCACTGTTGATCTCTCAAAAATAGATCTTTGGCGCATTTCATCATCAAAAGATATTTTACAGAGTACTTATATTCTTCTCAAAAAAATTATAACACACTTTCACACATACTTCTACGTCTTCTCAAAATATTTTATCTTCTATTTATACCATTTGCATCCTTCAAAAAGGTTCTCTAAGTCGGCTTCAAAAGATATACAATATTTACAATAAAGTTGGCTCTAAACATATTTAGAATAGAAATAAAACTTATGCGGTTCAAAGAGAGATATATATAAGACCTATCCTTCATGAAAACTATCTTAAAAATTGGCACACAACATTTCAACACATTGCATCCAACCCAATATGCCAATTCGACCTATCAAACAAGAAAAATATCAAAAACATCAACTCTAGACCAAGGCAATACTGAAGAGACCAAGAAATACTTTTCAGACCACTTTAAAAAATAGATATAGCATGTAGAAACACTTTTGTGCACCCCTTTTTTAATTTCCAATCAATACATGCTAGCACAAATACTTCATACTCAAGAAATAATGATTATGAACATTCTTGTGAAGGAAACAATCACAAACCATCTTGTGGAGCCACCTGAGAGCCCAATGAGCTTCCATCATACATTACAAGGCCTCTGTACACATTCTTGAACCAAAATATGCTAATGCAGACAAATTAGACACCAAAAAACTAGCCTACAAGGTTGTCGGAATATAGACAACACACTATCATCTAAATAACTTCCAATGATGAATGAAAAACTTTTAAAACTTGGACTGAGCAATAATATCATCTTCATAAACTTAACTTTAGAACTGCAAGGTAAATCATTGAAATGTGGTAAAATGTGAAGACATAGAATTCACTTCTTACCATATGTTCATTGGGACTTAGAAAAACCAAATGCTAACAACTCTAGAATACTTTATGGTATAACTTATGCATGGATACATGGAATATGCATACCTTCCACCTATGCAGAGCTACTCTTCAACCACAAAAGAAAAAAAATTCATCTGCTAAAGAATGTGGAGCATCTGATAGAGCTCCTGTGTAGCCAACTTTGTGCCTTAGATTTTAACTATTTCAACCAAGGCTTTTGACACCCAACCATTAAATTTTACTAATGATTTAAAATGGTGTACCAATGATAACATACAATTATGAAATTCAGTAGATAGGATAATCTTACATCTCTTTGCCACACAACCATGAAAAATACACATTGCATATAATATCTACAAGGTTTTACATAAATGACGACACCCAAAAAGGTTGGCATCAATGACAACACACTATCTGCACATTTTCCAACAATGTGTTAGTTATTTTTAGGGGTTTACACATCTAACTTAGTTAAGGTTTATTCTAACAAGAAAATATCTACATATAACCCAATGCAAGGATTAAGGGCACAACAATTAACAACAAATAAAAGATAATGTAGACATAAAATTTACAATACTATGGATATTTAACTCGTGTTAAACTAGAAATGATAGAATTGTTAGGTCCACCAAACACTAGGTTTTAATTTATTTTTTAAATGGATATGATCATCCTTAAAAAAATAATACTTTTCCCAATTATGCTCTAAATAGTGAATAAGCGTATAAATATTAAATATTATTAGATTCAAACTATAGGTCAATGCACAACAAAATAAAGGGAAGACTACCCATTTTTCCAAGTCATCTTGTAGCGATAGACATGATGATGAACAAATAATACCAATTACTTTAAGGAAACTAAAATAATCAAAGAAAACCCTCCCAATTGCTACAAGTAGAGTGAACACCATTATTTTTATTTCTACCCTATTTCTCAACTCTAAAAGTATCTTAGATGTAAATTGGAAGGTATGTATTATACATTATTGTGTGGAGGCTAAAATAAGAAATTGATAGCATGCACACAAGCCAAATAAGCCAATAAAATTAAAAAATGGTGTCACAAATGCTAGGACAAACAAGGAAAACCCAAATCACCTATAACTTATCATGAAATTTAAAAAACAATCCCTTTGTTGTATTCAAAACCACATTCATAGTGCCAAGAAGAATAATATACAACTACATATAAAACATTTATTTTTTGTAGAGAAGGGGGATTCGCTACTCATGAATCTCTTTATTCTCAAGAGATTCTCCAGGGGTGAACTACCCTCAACTACCTTAGGGAACAAAGTGAGAGTTTCAAAATAAAAAAGAGCGAGTCACAAAGGTTTTTTGGACAAACTAACTAGCTCTCGGCCAAAGGATTCCAGCGCAGAATGAGGATGACTGTGTGGTGCACTAGAGTCCTAGAGGCACGCTAGCCTCTTGTATAGACCAGAAATAGAGAATGTCATAGAAAACAATAAAGTGGCTACTTCTACTCTAATTTCTAAGAAAACTTGGAACATGAGAAAGTAACAAAATGTAAAAGAACTAAAATAAAGTGAAGTAAATGATGAGACTAAAGAGGATAAGAGATAGAAAATTCTCATAGCAACCCAAGTAATGAAGCCTCCAGCACATGAATACCTTCAATACCTACTTGCATAATATTTGGAGAAACTTTTGGGGCTGTATAGGGGTTTTCTTTAGTCAAACCCCCATTTTGGTGTTCCCACCTCCATAGATAGCCAAATAGATAGAGAGAAATGAACAAAAGAGTGATAAAAGCAATCCATGTTCAAGGAGAAGAACCCATATCACAAAATCGAGATTCAATATGGTGGATGTGTGAAATCCAATGATGCTCTCAAGCACAAGATAGGGGAGATATAGTTGCAAGTCTTAAGGAAGCCAAAGAGAGTGTTAGGTCTCAAAAACGTTGTTTTGAGTGAACCACGAAAGGTTGCCACACTCTCACTACGTTACTGGCCAACTAACAAGGCCAACCAATATGGTTGAACCTTCTACTCTTAAAGCTCTGCTAAACCTAGGTGGGTGCACCTATATGAATGACACAAATTTTGCATTTTGAATTACATTTCCTACTTGACCTAACTATCCACAAATGGAAATTTGATAGTGGAAAGATATCATCTTAATTTGGTAAAAATTGTATGTGCAATATCAAAGTACAATTTATATGTCAATTTAGGGATGTCAAATGAAATGAATAAAACTAATGTAATGAAAATAAGGGAGTGTAGACATGGAAAACATACAATTCGATCCGACACACTTGATCCTGATTTACTAACACCATTTCATCCTGAATCAACTCCTTTTCTAGTCATTTAATCGAATAATTTGTATTTGATTAAATTCACCACTCTTCATCTCTTAATTAAATAAATCAACTTTATCTAATTAAGTCATCATCTCCTGTTAATCAAATAAATCAATTTTATTTAATTAATTTTGTAAAGCTCCTTTTAATTAAATAATTAATTTTATTTGATTAAATCTCTAAAGTCCTCTTATCAAATTGAATAAATTAAAACATTATTTAATTTAATCTAACATATTCCTCCTTAGTTAAATAAATCAACTTTATCTAATTAAGTCATCATCTCCTGTTAATCAAATAAATCAATTTCATTTTATTTGATTAAATCTCTAAAGTCCTCTTATCAAATTGAATAAATTAAAACATTATTTAATTTAATCTAACATATTCCTCCTTAGTTAAATAAATCAAATCATTTATTTAATTAATCCTTTCCTCTCAATTTGATTTAAATCAATTCAGCAATGTAAGTCTAATTTGTCACATCTCCTATATCCTCATTAAATTAGTCAAATCCTTGATTAAGTTAATCTCTATCACTAAAATCCTCTAGAGAATGCAACTTGCACAATAAATCAATTACTTTGATTTATTAATTCATCTATTTTCTCTCAACATGGCATCAAAAGGGAATATTCCCTCATTTGAATTCAAAAAGGCCAAATGGGCTCGGTCCTTCCAACAAGGCATTCAATGCCTCTTACATGTCCTTATGCATTGAGTCAAGTGACATTAACTCCATTCTTCTCTCCCCCAACATGTCACATTCAAAATTCAAATTTAAATCCAATGGCATTTATCATGCACATTGACCAAAATGTGCTCATTCCTCAACCATTCACATCTTGACAAGTGGCACTTGGCCATTGGATGTTGAATGATCCCACATTGCTCAATTCAACTCTTTTTTCCATTTTGGAAGTCTATAAATGAGAGACTCTTCCTCTCATTCGATCATCCACATCTTGAGTAAACTTACTCTACTCAACTTCATCCTCAAAGCAAGATCTTAGATAGGTTATTGCAGGTTTTTTCAAGAACACATCTTGTTCTTCATCAACAAAGTGGATCAATCACTCATAAAATCATCAAAGCTCACAAAGGAGTTGGGAAAGGGCCAATTGCAATATCTCATTAGCACCAATTCCCCCATGCAATCAAGAGTTTGCTTATTTTAGATAGATTTTATTTTGTTTTTGCATTTGTTATTCATTTCTTTTCTATCTAAATTTGGTAAATGGATTTCATGGGGAATCCTAGTTTTACCTTGCATATGATCTAATATTGTGATTTTTTGCTTTGTTTATGCAGGTATGAAATTGGGGTTCATGTGAACCCCTAAACCTGCAAATTCACAAAGACGAAAAACATGGTTAGATGTTAGATCAAAATGCATGCAAACAAGTATGAGAGATTCCCCATAAAATCCATCTATTCAAGCTAAAATTAGGAAATAAATAACAAAACTCAAATAACAATGAAAGCAATCCTAATTAAGCTAATAGCATGATGATCTTATGGGGGAATTGGTACCAA
>CM021100.1:108030824-108209230 GCA_007115665.2 Sequoiadendron giganteum | reverse complement strand
AGAAATCCAACAAACAATTGATACCATAATGAAATCACCAAATCAATAGTCTTTCATTATCTTCCCCGAAATTATATATGCAACATAGCCTTCTTGAATGCCATCAATCTGAAAATATTGTGCTTACAACAATCTATCATATTCTAATTCTACCTCCTTTCTACTGTAAACAACGGATATTTATACATTTAGTAGGTGGAAGGACGTGTCCTTTCAAAAAGTTTTAAGCATAAAATGCTAACAAGATTAGCATTTAACTAAGTTCTGTTAAGCCATAAGTGAAAATCACACATGTACTCTATGTAATCTCAGTGCTCGTTTGTATCTACATCCCCCAACGCATCGTGGATCACAATCTCCATCATCACCATGTGTTCATTCTATTCACATGCCTCATTCAAAGTTGCATTCTTTTATGTGGTTGTCTTTAACATGTCTTGGATTTTTAATTCACATTCGTTCTAACTTGAAAACCTCTCTTATTGCATTCTCAGACATATGTATCACTGGGTTCCCAGATAAATCACATATGGCCCTACTTTTTGGGTCATAATGACCAGCCAATAATTTCACTAGTTCGACATCAACAAAAACATTAGGGTAGACCAATTTTCCCAAATTGAGCCTCCATGGATTACATACTGGCTTGAAGCGATTCCTTCTATGGTAATGGAAATTGAACAATTTGTATCCTCTGATTGGGGTCCAAACATCTCCTATGAACTTGTATTTTTCATCCAACTTATCTATTTCTGCCTTAAGCTGTGTAGAATGCCTAGCTTTAGGTCTTGAACCAGGTAGCTGGTCTATGAGATCTTGGTTTAATTTTCTCTCAGTGCCCTCTAGTTGTAGTTCAGTTTTTTGCCTTTTTGTCTTTGGTTGACTACCTTCTCCTTGTTTTCTTCCTTTCATCTTTTCTGAACTAGTGCCTTCCATTTTCAAAATTCACAAATTTTCAGAGGATGAGAAAAATACTATATTTCTAAAGCAAATCCAAGTTAGATGGATGCCTTAATTGATTTGCTCATTCCCTTGCTCTCCTTTGTTGCCAATTCTACGAAATAATAATTTCAATTGAGCTCACCCTAATTTTCAAAATCTTTTATACTTCGTGGTGCCATTAATGTCTTCACTAAGACATGAATGTAGTAATTTTTTTGAAATTCTTGTTGTCACATCAGGGATCATATCAGCAAGACATTTCAAATCTCTGGGTGATCTGTCTATTCAACGTTCACCCATCAACTAAGTCATCTTGTAGTTCCCACGACATCATCAGTCTCCCTGATAGTTTTCATTTTTAGTTTTGTTATGTCGCCATGAATTTCACCAAAGCAAACTATCGCTTAGACTCAATAGATCGGACCAACAATTCTTCACTTTACTTCGAAGGCTCTTTGTCTCACCGAGATAATCACTTTGTCAATTTAAGTCGCCGAGACAAAGTAATTATCTTGCCGACATGATGATATTTGCCCTGACCTCTCTTAGATCTCCCTATTGAGACTTATCTCACCGATACACTTGTTCTTCGGTGAGACCACGAACATTGTCTTCTCGACAACCTTTACTTCATATGCTTAGTTCTGTCAGTTTCACATGAGGGGTCAGTAAGACTCCTCGAACTCTCCCCCACATTATTGTCTTATCGAATGAGTTTTCCTTTTGCTTTATCGGCAATACCATTAATGCTTTGGGTAGCACTTTGAAAACTCACTCAGATGACCATAGTTTGGCCAATACACTTTATTATATTCCAATCGGTAAAAAAGAAACTTAGCTCGATATGACCTCACATCGTCACACCGACACCTTTTGTATTACCGATAGGAAATGTAAACCCACATTCTCTTGGTATATATCCTCATCGTTATGACGCTTCTGATGTCTTGCCGATATATTGAAGAAATGCATATTATTATCGGTGAGACCTGCATCAACTTATCTTGATATTTTCAAATGTTAAAGATTTAGTGTCAGATGAATTTTATGGGGCTATATGATAAATTTTAACTTGAACTTTGGTGAAAAAATGCTATGTGAGGAAATTCTATGTCTGTAATATGAACTTCTTGGGAAACTAATAAGCTTGAATGGTTAATGAGGTTATTAAAATTTCACAGTTCCAACAGTGGCTCTGTCTGGGGATGAATGATTGTGAGATCATTGCAAGGATCCAAATCTCTTGGTGAGTAGAAAAAACATTATGGATGAAAGAAAGTGGAGATGAACATGATCCTAAACTATTGTACATGGAGAGAAGATCAAATAAGGGATTCCAGGATTGTCCATGTACTAGCAATTTCCTATATCCTTTACTTCCTATACTACTGTGCATGGAAAGTTTATGAGAATATTTTTCAAGAGTTTTCCATGCACTGGCAACCCTTGATCCTCTGTAATTTTCAAGAGAAAAAAGTCTTTAGAAATTTCCCATGTACAAGAAAGTCCTATTCTTCACCACTCATATTTTGCAAATAATATGAATCCTCTCCTCGCTTGCCAACAACAACAAAAGGTCCTAACCACAAAGCCTCAAATTTCCATGTTTTCCTTTCTCTTGACACCTAGCATTCCACATCAATACCAGATCATCTTCTTCATATTTTTTGATTGTCTTTTTGACAATGATCCTATCAACCTATACAACTAATTTTAATTTTCAATCCCATATCTTTTTGTTTCCACCTAGCATTCTCCTAATGATCTTTAGAAGGATTGTGTTGCTAGATTTTGCCTAACCATTAGCTTGTGGGTGGTAAGGAGCATAATAAGAGATAACAATACCATCCATACTACAAAATTTTTTAAACTTATCTGATTTGAAACACATCCCATTGTCTGTGATCAATCTTAGTGGTGTACCAAACCTGGTAATAATATTGTCCATCAAAAAGTTTATCACAACTTTACTTGTCGTCTATTTGGTTGGGATTGCTTCTAGCCATTTGGTAAAGTAATTAGTGGCTACCAGTATCCATCTATGTCCTCCACTTTATCTCTCTTATATCTCCCCAATAAATTCAATCCCCCATTGATGAAAAGGGGCTTCAACCTGCATAGGTCTAAGTGGTAAAGCTCCCTAATATTTCATTTTTCCTGAAAACTTTTGACATGCTTCACATTTCCTTACATATGAAAATGAATCATTAAAAACTTTTGGCCAATAATAACCTGCCCTAAGGATTTTATGTGCAGTTGTCTTTGCGGAATAATGGCCTCCACAGACCCCTTCATGCATTTCTTTCAGAACATGATCAGCTTGTGACTCATCTAAACATAACAACAGTATTCCATCTCTATTTTTTAAAAATCAATCTCCCTCTATGAATACATATTTAGAGGCGTGTATTTTCAAAGCTCTTTTCTGGTTATCATTGAGTCCTTCAAAGCACTTTGTGTTTTTGAGGTAATGCATGATGTCTGTATACCAGGGTGTATGCTCAATGCTTGCAATTGCATTTCCTCCCTCTTCCACATTGAAAATTTGACTTGCCTCAATGTTTACTTCTGCCATTAACTTGGCCAATCCTTGGCCCCTTATCAATTTAGTAATCTGTATTTCCATATCAAATTCCTAAATTTTATTGATCCACTTGCACCTCTTTCCTGTTACTTCTGATTGTGTCAAAATTTCTTTGACAACTACGTGAGGGACATAAGCAATCACTTTGGCTCCAACAAGATATGGTCTAAAGGATTTTATGGAATTTACTAGTGCAAAGGCTTGTTTTTCCATTATGCCATACTTCAATTCCGATCCCTCCAAATATTTACTAAAGAAGGACACAGGTTGCAAATGACCATCCTCATTTTTTGTAACATAACAACATCTATAGTGTGCAAGGAAGCGAATGAAAATATTTGAAAAGGTTTTGTGAAATCAGGAGATTTGAGGATAGGGCCTTCCTTAATGGCTCTTTAAATGGATACGAAGGCTTCTAATGCTTCTGGAGTCCATTCAATTTTTTTTCCTTTCTTTAACATCTTTGATATGGGCTTGAAAATTTTAGAAAAGTTATACATAAACCTCCTAACAAAGTTAATCTACCCAAAAAATGATTGGATGTTTTTCACAGTTTTAGAAATGGGATCTTATCTATAGCCTCAAATCTCTCAAGGTCTATTCTAACTCCCTCTTTCGACACAATGTGTCCTAAGATTTTTCCCTCTGTAATAGAAAAATGATATTTCTTAGGGTTCAGACTAATGCCATACTCTAAAGCCTTAATGAATATTTTTTCAAGATGTTCTACATGATCTTTAGTCTTTTTTGAGTAAGCAGTAAGGTCATCTTGGTACACTACCATTATAGCATTAATCAAGCCAGCTAATGCTAATTCCATAGCTCTTTGAAAGGTTTCTCCTACATTCGTGCGACCAAAAGGAATTCTCACATAGACATATGTTCTCCATGTGATTGTAAAAGTTATTTTGTATTGCTCAGATTCCCTGACCTTAACCTGATTATAACCCGAAAAACCATCCATCATAGACAACAGCTCACACCCGGTTACTTTATGCAGTATAGCTTCCATGTTAGGCGGAGGGTAGTTATCCTTGAGGGATGCTACATTCAAATTTCTGAAATCCACGCACAGTCTTATATCTCCATTTTTCTTTCTAACAGGAACAAGGTTTGACACTCATGTTGAATGCCTCATAGGTTTAATGATACCTCCATCTCTAAGCTTGGCCAATTCTTCCTGTATTTTTGGTTCCAGCGTGGGGTTAATAGGCCTTTGTTTTTGTCTAAATGGTTTGGCATCTATTTTCAACGGGATTTCATGCTGAAATAAATCCTCCCTATATGCCTTAAGGTCCTCATAGGACCATGCAAACACATTTTTATATTTTCTTAACAATGAAATTAGCATTCTTCGGACAGTCGAGCTTATCTTTTTCCCAATATATACCTTCCTTGGTGATAGTTTAGTCCCTATGTTAATTTCTTCAATATCTTCCCTTTTGACTGGTGCCTGTTTCATAAGGGATCGATCACTCCCATTGTATACTCTTTCCAATGCCACTAACCCTTTCGGAAGTTTATTTTTCTTGAGTCGTAAGACCTTCTTTCCAAATACTATCTATTCTCCATTTAATTCTTCCACAAAGGTGTTGAAATCAATTTCTTGAGCCTCATACTAGTCTATACAGTGGAGGAATTTTAAAAGATCAGTGTCATCATTAAAAAGCTGCCAACTATATATATTTTCAAGCACAGTAGGTCTTTTTTTTAACACAACTTGGGATATTCCTGCCAGTGTGATGTCATCTTGTTTCAGTGGTACATTGGCTAGGAAGTCTACCATTATATTTTTTGATCTATTCAGCCAATCAATAGAGAAAGCATCAAATAGTTTGATTGTATCCCATATTGCATTCCTGTGTTGTTTCAGCCTTTTATATTTTGCTACATATTTTGATCTGATCTGAGACACAACCAACTTTGAGTCTCCAAAAAGTTTTAAGATTTTAATCTTGTGTTTAACAGCTAAATTCAATCTGGTCAACAAAGCTTCATATTCAACCACATTATTTGTACATTCAAGTGCTAACAAGAATGAATATTTGAAAGTTGAACCATCAGGTGATATGAAAACTATCCCAACTCCATTACCTTCTTGGTTGTAGGCCCCATCAAAGTACATTTTCCATATCCCTTGCTGATTTTCAGAAATATTTTTATCAATTGGATCTTTGTTTACCACTTTAGTTTGAGACAATTCTACCCTAAAACTCCCCAAATCTACATCATAGAAAAAATTAAGTTTCTCTTGAGGAGCATATTCAACAATTTGATTCATTCTGGGTTCCCTATATAACTTGACCTCTTCTCCATTCACTGGTATGGTGGCATAAGATAAGTCAAACTGTACATTGCCTCCTATTGCTGTAGTCTGCTTTCTTGACAAAAGCATTCCAAACTGGGGAGGTGTTTCAATTACGGTTATGTCAATATTGTAGGTAGCTTGTGGGTAATTTTCTAATCTTACTTCCACATTCTTCATTATTCCCACAACTGGAACATGCCTACTATCCATGGCATAGCATTTACCTCCTTCCACATCTATCCACATACCAAGTTGTTTCATTACCCCCACTAGCATTATATTCATGGAGGCACCTGAGTCTACCATACAATTTCTTACCAGTTTTCTACTTATGAGTAAAGTAGCAAAGAATGGTTCAACCTATGGTGTATTTATTAGGCAGGCCTTTGGGATCTTTACCTTCTTCCTTTTATTATTTATTTCAAAAACTTCTTTATTTTAAGGTTCATATTATGATTCGCATTGGACATTAATTGTATGGTACCTTCCCTATATTCCTTGATCATTTCAATTAACGAGACAAACATATTCAATTGAGATAAGGCTTGTATGAAATCAAAGGATGTACCTTCAGTTTTGATTACCCTTTTAGGTTCTATCAATTCTCCTTTGTTCTCTTCTTTTTCCCTTTTGGATGTTTGATCTGGCTTCTGCTTCTCAATGGGAACTTCCTTACCTTCCTCCTTAGGAGATCGCTCATGTTCCCTTTTGTCTGATTGTTTATCATCTGTCTCTTTTGATGTCTTATTTGATACTTTTTTATTTCTTACAAATATTCCCCTTGGGACACCCTCATCTCTATTCATTGTTTTGTTCCTCAAATGATATTTTTTTCTAGCTTCCTCCATTGCTGCAATTGTCAATCTTTTAATCTCTTCTTCACTCGGTCTCCTTATGTTGTATCTATTAGTCTGACTTGATGCAAAAGGGGGATTTTTCTCATTATCACTTGCTTCATGATCAGAAAAAACATGCTACTCTGCCATGTTAATATTATATTTTTGGTGATCAACATTATACTCATATCCTTCCTCCTCTGAAGATGCATACTCCTGCTCCAAAGATTTAAGAGTGTGGGAAGTTAGATAGACATTTTGGTCTTCACCACCATCATTTTCTAGTGTGTCTTCTTCCAGTATTGGTTGAGTTGTTACACAATTCTCTGGGGAATGTGGTGCATAAAAGACTGAGCACCAGGGACTCTTATCTACCATATATGCTCCTTTCCTTTTTAATGGATCTGGTGTTTCTTTATTTTTTGGTCTATCATTTATTGGCTTCCCATCCTTCCAATTTGTATTATAAGGAATTTCATGCAACCTTGGCCTTTAATTCCTATATGTGTTCTCTTGTCTATTTGGAGGAGCATATGGGGAACCCTAGGGTTTTCCCTTTTAGAAAAAATCCCTACAGCTTTCCTATTATTTTCAATGGTTAATGCTATCTTTTGGGCCTTAGCTAGATTCCTAGGACCTTTGTTTCTCAATTCATAGCCCGTCTTGGGATCAAAGGCTTTCAAATAGATACTTAACATAGCAGGATCAGCCAGCTTGGATCCTTGAGGTATTTTATTATGTAGTTTAACAAACCTTTGGTTAAAATCAAAAGTTGACTCGTTTTGATGATTTTGGATAGTCACTAACTCGTGCAAAGAAAAATTTGATGCACACTAGTTCCCATACTACTGAAAAAATTGTTCATGAAATACATGAATGGAATAAATGGATGTTGTTGGTAGACTGTTAAACCAGTCCCTGGCATCCTCAATTAGTGACATCATAAATAATCTCATATGTGCATCATACTGCATATCCAAGTCTTGAATGACTTCTTTAAATTTTCTCAGATGCTTCCCAGCTGTAATAACATTGCTTCCTATGAATTTAGGGACTAGGTTCCTCCAGTTGTTGTTTAGAGGGTAAGAGTATATCTGAAATCTAGCAAGATCAAATTGTCTAATCATGGTTGTGTAGTGTGGAGGGGGATTTTGGAAATGTTGATGCTGGTATAGTGGGTTAGTATTTGCCACATATTATGGACCTTGTGGGGGTGCATACTGCTGATGAGGAGGTGGCTGAATATTTCGGTGTTGTGGTTGAGCTTTTGTGTTTCTATATTGATTCCTTGGCTGGTTTTGGTGGGGTTGTGGGGAATTTGATGGCTTCATATTGTTGTTCTTATGAGGGGGCATATATTTAGGTGAATCAGCCATTGATGTTTTAACTTGAGCCTTCTATAACTTCAATTTTTCAAATTCATTCATGTACTGAAGCCTTAGCTCATATTCTATCCTCAACCTTTTTGTTTCTTGTCACATACGTTCCCATTGTGCGTCTGTCTCATCTTGGTTCATGACTTCATGATTTTCTTCAGATGTTGCCTCATATTCAAGTCCTTCCTCAAAGAGTGAAGCTCTCTAATCACATTCAAATTCTCTCCTCTTCTCAGCTTCAAATTCAACCATGAACTCTACATCTTTATTATGGCTCATTCGATGGAAGGGATTTCTCTTCTCTTCAGGAGTGTGAAGCTCTTTATACGAGCTATCTTCATTTGACAATGCCTCGTATGAGTTATGTGTTTCCATTAATGGTTTTGATATTCTATTTTTTGTGGTTAGATCTAGGTCATTAAATACCTTCTTTCCCTAATCATTTTTATAGGCTTGCTTACCTTTGTCATTAGGACCATCCCATTCCTTGTACAAAGATCTCCTTCCTTGCATGTTGTGAGAAATCGTGATGGTCTAAACTCTAGGTCAATTCCTTTCTGATTTGTATATTATTGTATCAGTCTCAATGCTTTTGTTCATTCAGAGTCGCCATCCACTTTTTCTAAAAGTGAGAAAAGATGTTATTATTTCACCTAGTGGAGTTAATTTTCAAATTTTAATTATGATCTTCTTTTAATGACTCTATATGGAAAGGTTGTCTACCACCAGACTTCTCTCAAGTTTTTTCCCTAGCAGAGATGCCAATTTGTTAGGTCTCAAAAATGTTGGTTTGACTGAACCACGAGAGGTTGCTACACTCTCACTACGTTACTAGCCAACTAACAAGGCCAACCAATATGGTTGAACCTTCTACTCTTAAGGCTTTGCTAAACCTAGGCGGGTGCACTTATATGAATGACACAAATTTTGAATTTTGAATTGTGTTTCCTACTTGACCTAACTATCCACAAATGGCAATTTGATAGTGGAAATATATGATCCTAATTTGGTAAAAATTCTATATGCAATATCAAAGTAAAATTTATATGTCAATTTAGGGATGTCAAATGAAATGAATAAAACTAATGTAATGAAAATAAGGGAGACCAGTGCCTTATTGGGTAAAATGGAGTCAAATGAAATCCTTCGATGAATGGTTTCTATCTAGTATGTTCTCTAATCATTTGGCATAAAATTATGAGTTTATAACTGGTATAAACATGCAAACATGTAATTGATAAACCCTACTTGAGGCAAAATATCAAATCTAATTATTTGATTCTTCTTATTGATCCAAATAACATTCCCAGATTATTGTAATTGATTGAAAGGAATTTAATTCTTCATTAAAGAACCCAATAAATCAAATCACACAAAAACAAAAAATGTGCACTGATAAATTGAACATACACTTGATACTTCAATTTAAATAATCAAGAAACATCAGATTGGAGAAAATCAAATAATCGAAGAAATCCAACAAACAATTGATACCAGAATGAAATCACCAAATCAACAGTCTTTCATTATCTTCCCTGAAATTATATATGCAACATAGTCTTCTTGAATGCCATCATTCTGAAAATATTGTGCTTACAACAATCTATACTATTCTAATTCTACCTCCTTTCTACTGTAAACAATGGCTATTTATACATTTAGTAGGTGGGAGGACGTGTCCTTTCAAAAAGTTTTAAGCATAAAATGATAACAAGATTAGCATTTAACTAAGTTATGTTAAGCCATAAGTGAACATCAGACATGTGCTCTATGTAATCTCAGTGCTCATTTGTATCTGCATCCCCCAATGCATCGTAGATCACTATCTCCATCATCACCATGTGTTTGTTCTGTTCACATGCCTCATTTAAAGTTTCATTCTTTTTAGTGGTTGTCTTTAACATGTCTAGGAGTATTAATTCACATTCATTCTAACTTGAAAACCTCGCTTATTGCATTCTCAGACACATGTATCACCAAGTTCCTAGATAAATCACATATGGCCCTACTCTTCGGATCATAATGACCAGCCAATAATTTCACCAATTCGACATCAACAAAAACATTAGGGAAGCGAAGTTCTCCCAAATTAAGCCTCCATAAATTACATACTGGCTCGAAGCGATTCCTTCTATGGTAATGGAAATTGAACAATTTTTATCCTCTGATTGGGGTCCAAAAATCTCTTGTGAACTTGTATTTTTCATCCAACTTATCTATTTCCACCTTAAGTTGTGTAGAATGCCTAGCTTTAGATCCTGAACTAGGTAGCTAGTCTATGAGATCTTCGTTTAATTTTCTCTCGGTGCCCTCTGGTTGTAGTTCAATTTTTTTCCTTTTTGTCTTTGGTTGATTACCCTCCCCTTGTTTTCTTCCTTTCATCTTTTATGAACTAGTGCCTTCCATTTTCAAAATTCACAAATTTTCATAGGATGAGAAACTTACTGTATTTCACCTACAAATCCAAGTTAGACGAACGCCTTAATTGTTTTGCTCATTCCCCTGCTCTCCTTTGTTGCCAATTCTGCAAAATAATGATTTCAATTGAGCTCACCCTGATTTGAAAAATATTTTATGCTTCATGGCGCCATTAATGTCTTCACTGAGACATGAATGTAGCAAGTTTTTCAAAATTCTCGCTGTCACATTAGGGATCATATCAGCAAGACATTTCAAATCTCTAGCCGATCCGTCTGCTCAACATTCACCCATCCGCTAAGACATCTTGTAGTTCCCCCGACATCACCAGTCTCCCCTATAGTTTTCCTTTTTAGTTTTGTTATGTCACCATGACTTTCACTAAAGCAAACTATCACTCAGACTCAACAGATTGGGCCAACAATTCTTCACTTTACTTCGAAGGCTCTTTGTCTCACCAAGATATTCACTTTGTCAATTTAAGTCACCGAGACCAAGTAATTATCCTGCCGATAGGATGATATTCGTCATGACCTCTCTTAGATCTCCCCATTGAGATTTATCTCACCGATACACTTGTTCTTCGGCGAGACCATGCACATTGTCCTCTCAACAACCTTTACCTCATATGCTTAGTTTTGTCGGTATAACATGAGGGTTTTTTAAGACTCCTCGAACTCTCCCCGGTATCATTGTCTTACCAAATGAGTTTTGCTTTTTCTTTATCAGCAAGACCAGTAACGCTTCGGGCAGCACTTTGAAATCTCACTTTGATGACCATAGTCTAGCCGATACACTTTATTATATTACAATTGGTAAAAAAGAAACTTAGCTCGATATGACCTCACATCGTCATGCCAATACCTTTTGTCTTGCCGATAGGAAATGTAAACCCACATTCTCTTGGTATATATCCTCATCGGTATGATGCTTCTGATGTCTTGCTGATATATTGAAGAAATGTATATTATTATTGGTGAGACCTGTATCAACTTATGCTGATATTTTCAAAAGTTAAATATTTAATGTCTGATGAATTTTATGGGGCTATATGACAACTTTTAACCTAGGCTTTGGTGAAAAAGTTATATGTGAGGAAATTCTATGTCTGTGATATGAACTTCTTGGGAAACTAATAAGCATGAAGGGTTAATGAGGTTATTAAAATTTCATAGTTCCAATAGAGAGAGGATGAAAAATAGGGTTACGAGAGTCAAGAGAGTTGCAAAGAGTGTCGTAAGAGCTTAAGAGTGTTGCAAAAAAAGTTTCCAAGAGGGCTTGAAAGTGTTGTAGAAGGATGTAGAAAGTTATGCAAGCAAGATAGCAAGAGGAATATGGGAGAATGTCCAAGATAGAAGCCAAGAAGTAGAAGGAAGGCCAAATGAGTTAAAGAGACAAATTTTAAAGAGGTAAAAGAAGCTTCTTGAGTTTTTCCGAGGCACCCCAAGCCATTACCATCGATAAAACTTGCTGAAAAGTGGCAAACATGCTCTAAAATGATCGTTTGAACTTCAAATTTTCACAGCACGCTAGTGCAATGTGTGGATGTTTGTGCGGCGCGCTAGTTTCTAGACACATCACACTACAAAATGATGAGAATGGGAAAAGCACAAGGTTTGACGTAAAGCTGATGCGTGAGGGTAGTTGCTGAAAATGGATCCTGAGCATCTTGAGAGGGGGAAAAGGTTGATGGAATAGCTAAAATGAGCCTACACAAGTTCTAAGGCAGTGGACACTAAATCAGATACAAGAATTTATGTGAAATTGCAAGGGGTGCAATTTTACACCATTACATTTTCCCTCACTTTAGTGGGCATAAGAATCTACACTAATATGCACGCTAAAGGAAATATATTAAAAATAAATAACATCATGATTACATAAGGATACTGTAGAGGAAGTAGACAACTCTTTGAACCAACGAAGCATACCCTCAGGCTAAGAACCTGCAAAAAAAACACATTAGACAAGAAAAACCTACACAAGATAACAATGTTAGAACATAAAAATCCATTACACCACAAGGTTAGAACATAAAAACACACACAGAGTACAAGAAAACAACAATCTATTAAGATTGGGGTGAATCGGTAGATTTCAAAACTTAGCCCTTAAAACCTTTTGTGCAGACTTCTTTATTTAACCCTTAATGTGCATATATTAAACATATGATACATAAATATAACCAAGCACACAGGACATCACATAGCACATGATATACCTGGAAAAACCAAGATGGGAAAGCCCATGGTGAGAAATGCTGCTAGGATCTACTATCCTAATCCAACCCCACAATGAAATCCTTTGTTACAATTTTTTAAGGGCACCAACCCGAAGGAGACACCTATCCCCTGAACTGAGCATCAATTCAGTTATCTGATGGCACCAACCAATCAGATTTACAACATGTTAGATGATTACATTTGGTTCCCGAGGAACTCTATTCAATGTTACAACTTACTTTCTAATTCTTCAACTATTTGTTGTTGTCACAACTCTTTACTCTTCTACACCCTTAGATCTAGCTCTATTCTACATTGCACTCCTTTAGCTCTATTCTTCTTTCTTTAGTGCATTCTCTATCCACCCGAATGCATCCTAATTCTTATGTGTAGCTCTCTCTTCTTATTTTGGCATGTTCTTCAATTAACACACAAGCATAGAGCCACACTTCACAACACTTACTTATCTTACTCTACACACTTAGACACATTACACAAAAAAATTGTATAGGGTTCCATCACCATGATTGCCTCAAGATCTTCTTAACAGATTCGATCATCTACTAGGGTAAATATCTTCTTCACTATCTTTCAACTGCATTGAGCCACATAAAATTAATTTTTGGTACAAAGTATTTTCCTTCATTTCCATCCTTCTAAACCCTAAGATCAGATATGCAATTATGTTTTCCCCTAATCATTCGATCTGATCTTGATCCTCAAATCTATTGCAAACTATGTTGCTGCTTAAAAGATCAAATATTCATTTAAATTTGTCGATGGTGCAGTTAGACCAATTAATTTGTATCTCCAAGTTATTTTGCATGGAAAACCTTGTTTACACATAGTTAGCCATTCATGATTGCCTTATTCAAATTTGGATCGTCGATCTCCAACCTTCACGCCACAGTCTTGCAATCTTTGTTCATCATCACAACTTTAAAATACAACCATTTGATAAAAATTCATTCAAATATCCACCATTGATGACATCCTCTAACGATATTCAACAATCTCCATTGGATTGACTATCGATCAATCTGATTCATTTCCTACACTCCCCGCAGGGTATGAATGGGTCCAACCACAAGTGTCATGGGCTTAGCATGCACCGTCAAATCTTCTTGATCATATTTGTTGATCATACACCTTCTTTTGTAGCTTCATCCTTTATCTGGTCCCACCATCTACATCAATTATCATCATTTATCCACCATGGATTAATCTCCAGCATTCCCCAAAAACCCCACGGGTCTTGATCGAGCCCCACAGAAATCTTAGTAGGGTATGTGGGAAACTGCCACATATACACCTCTAACATCACCTATCAATGTGACATCACCTTCCACTATCTCCGTATGTCACCTTCGTAGAACCCACCAAACAACATACTCACCCATCGCACATCACTAAGTCACTAGAAATTTGAACTCAAGAACCTCTAGTCAAAAGTTGTGAAGTTTTGAAAACCCGTGACACACCGACAGCAAAGAGAACCTCATTTCTCCATCACAAAGTTACTGGTTCTTCAAAAACATTAACCAAGTTGTGAATTTCTTAAATTTCTTAACTCCTCAATCTATCGATCATGCACTATCACGTCAATGTGAACCTCAGACCTCTTCAATCAGTTGCCAAGATGTGAGGGGTCAGTTACACGATGAACATAATGAGCTTAATTCATTACTTAAGCTCCTTGAAACTGCCAAACACAAGTCACCATTGAAATAGAACATTTTGAGGATGCCATGACTGTAAACGCATTAGGGTTTATCTGTAAACCATAGAATCACCGGAGAGTAGAATTTAATCAATTTTGGGCACAACCTTGACCTATAGAGCACATCACTAGAATGCTCTTGAAAAACCCACATCAAATCTGTAGCTTGTTTCCTCCTTTGTTGTACAAGAGATTCTTTACAACTTCATGACAACATTGTAGCATATGAATTCACCAACAACCTATACCCATGCTCCCATATTCACTGCTAACTATATCCCCTTGACATCAATGACACTTTCCATTAATGCTAGTATCCTCACTTGCATGAGCAACTCTATTTCATCTCTAATCTTATTTCATCATGCCAACAATCTCCCTTGCATGATTTCCCCTTTTGACATCAACAAAAACTATATGCCAAAAATCTCCCCCTTTTTCATTGATGGAAAAACTAAATGCTCAAAATTCCAAAGGTCGGATACCAATTATGGATAACATTTTTGCTCTCAATTCACCATTGACATAGCTTATCCTTTGCTCACACTTATGAGCAATTGCACTTCTTTCCCCCATGTTCAATTTCATCCATTAATGCCAGTATCCTCACTTGCATGAGCAACTCCATTTCATATTTGATCTTATTTCATCATTCCAACAATCTCCCTTGCATCATTTCCCCTTTTTACAGCAATGACAACTATATACCAACAATCTCCCCCTTTTTCATTGATGGAAAAACTAAATACTCAAAATTGCAAAGGTCAGATACCAATTATGGATAAAAAATTTGCTCTCAATTCACCTTTTACATACCTTATCCTTTTCTCACACTTATGAGCAACTGCACTTATTTCTCCCATGCTCAATTTTCTCCCTCTTGCTCAGCTACTTAAGCATTTGCATAATTTCTCCCCCTTTTTCATCAATGGAAAAGGGTAGACTCCCCTGGTCATATGCCCCATCAGTAGAGACTAGTGATAAGATGTGGGAGAAATGACTCCCAATTTTTGCCTCAGATATCCAACTTGTTCCTTGGGAAGAGGCTTGGTGAAAATGTCAACTACCTATTCCTTGGTGGGAACATATTCCATGCTAACTTCCTTATCTGCAACCTTTTCTCTTATGAAGTGATACTTAATGGATATGTTCTTTGTTCTAGAGTGCATCATTGCATTTTTTGAGATGTTTATGGCACTTTAATTATCACAAAGAATTGAGATAGGTTATTTGTACTCCACCTTAATGTCTCCTAGTGTTTTCTTCATCCATAGGACTTGAGTACAACATGTTGTTTCTACCACATACTCTACTTTGGCAGTGGATAGAATAATTGATTCTTACTTCCTTCTCATCAAGGAAAATAGGTTGTTTCTGAAGAAGAATGCTCCTCCACTAATGCTTTTCCTATCATCCAAACTTCTTTCCCAATCAAAATTTGTATAGGCAGTTATAGAAAAGTCCTTGATTTTGGAATACCATAGTCCATAGTCAACATTACTCTTAATGTATCTGAAATTATTTTCACAACATTGACATGAGACTTACTAGGTGCAGTCTGAAATCTTGCTACTAAACACACTACTTGCACAATATCTAGACTTGATGCAGTTCAATATAGAAAGCTTCTAATCATTGACCTATATACTATCTGATTTTCCTTAGGTGATTCATCCAATTTACTCAACTTTCACTCAGTAATCATGGGTGTATTGACTGGTTTGTTGTCTTCCATGCCAAATTTCTTGAGCATTTCCTTAGCATACTTGGTTTGAGATATGAATATTCCATTATCAATTTTTACAATTTTCAAACCAAGGAAAAATGACAATTCTCCTAACATTAACATCTCAAATTTGTCTTGCATGTGTGTAGAAACTTTTTTACACATTTTATCATTACTGCCACCAAAAATGATGTCATCCACAGAAACAACTATAATCACGTGCTCACCTTCATATTTGAAATATAGGTGTGTCGCCAAAAAGTGTAGCTTCGACACTTTTCACTCATTTGGACCCTTTCCCATGGATTTTGTACCTCTAATTACCCCTTTACATCATTATTTATAGGCCCCTATAACCCCTTATTATGCATCCCAAGGCTTAATTTGATCAAATATCTGATAAAATCATCATATAAACCTGATTTCTTTGCTCTTAGACAATCCATCTGGCAAAAGGGCCCCTGTGGGACTAGGTTTCTCATCTAGGAAAATTATTCTTGTCCAGGTGGACTAGGTTGCCCAAGGTGGCGACCTAGTCCCATTAGAGCTATTTTCAGGTTTTTGAGCATGAAAAGTTAGGGTTTGAGTTTATTTCTCCTTCATGTCGGCCTTGAGGATCAAATAACAAGTCTTTTAGGTGGATTTCCTATAAATAAGCCTCAAAACCCTAATTCATCATTATTACACACTCATTATTCAATATCACATTCACCACTCTTCTCAAGCAAGCTAGGGTTTCTACATTCTAAGTAATTTAGATATCTTTTCTAAAGAACTCAAGGGTTGAATCTTCCTCCATTGTTGCAGAAACTCAATATCTCTCATCATGGAAAGGTAATAATTCTATTACTTTACATTTCATTCTTTCTTATCTTGTTTCATCATTTGATTTAATTATCTAAAATGGGCTTGACCAAGGCAAGCCCCCATGCCCTAAAAATCAGCATTCTCTTCTCCCTCTTTGTGTGTTTGCAGATTTAGGTATTTTGGAAGGCTTGAAGATTGGATTGAATATTTTTTTAGGACACATCATATTTAGCTAGGGAAAAGCCTCCATAAAAAGACACCTACAGGTCGAAAATCAAGGTTTCTAGTATGAGCACTTGGAGGAACAGAAAGTGCAGATCAAGAGTCTTTGTTTCCACCTTCAAATTTTCAGAAAAAGACAAAAGGGACATTCCCACTAGTAATGGAAACCTCGTCCCATTATGCATATTTTTCAAATATCTCTATGGATCTAGATCCCCATTTGGTTGAAACAGGCCCCAAAGCAGCTTTTTGAAATCACCCCAAAAAAGGACTAGGTTGCCTAGCTTGGCACAAGTGTCTCACCAAGCATAAAATTTAGATTTTATAAAATTTATGGGACATCTACAGTCTTCACTCTAGCCTCTACTATTTTCTAGGTGCATACTTCCATTTTTACAATTTTCTACCTTGTTTCATAAGCTTTCATAGATTGTTTAATTTAGTGCTTGCATATCATTATGTGTTTTCCAGCATTTCACATTCTTTAGATTTAGTATTAATAAGTCATCTTTCTTTCACTTTTCTATACTCAAACACACTCGACACACATTCATACCCCCATAAAACCCCTAATCCTTAATGTAACATTAGCATTTTGGCCTACCTCTCTCTTTTTAGGTGAAAAACCCTAGAAGTGTTAGAGAGTCTTGTGGTGCCAAAATCTTTGGTACATTTTGGTGTACCTGATGTTTGCACCCTCTTGTCTGATTTGAAGCTTTTTCTCATCCTAGGTTTAAATTGAGTTGCATTTTTCATTGTATAATTTGCATTCAAGGGTTTCAAATTTTGCATTTAGTGAAAGTGCATAAAGGTTGCATCTTTTGCATCTTAAAACATTCAAAACATTATGAAATTTTGCATGCGCATGTTAGGTCTACCTCATACAACACAAAAATCACCTGAATCCCTCCAAATACTCTACAAAATCTCAAAAAAATTACCTGGTGGACTAGGTCGCCACCCTGGGCAACCTAGTCCCTTTAGGCCCCTGAATCTATCATTTACAAAGTTGAAAACCTTATTTTTAAGCTCTTTTTTTGTTTCATTATCTATTTGTATCAGTGGGTTATCTTTTTGTTACATGCCTTTTACTCAATCTAGCTTAAATTAGCTCATTTCATGCATTTCACATTTTCACTTTTGCATTTCTAACATTTCATTTTCAGATCATTACATTGTGTAATTAGTAAAGTTCTACATTATTTGAAATTTGAAAGTTTCACTTCATCCTATGTCTTTACATTGCATTTGAGTTTTCATATCTTCTATTACATTTCATTGAATTCATGGCACTTATGGATGTTATTAGATTTTTGTAATTTTCATTTTCAACATTAGTTCCTAGCTCATTTAGATCAAATTCATTACAAAACGAAAACAACACTTTAATAACATCACAAGCACCCACTCACACCCTTCTTAATCCATTTAGTAGTGATAAATTTGACATGTTAGATGAATTCCTTGATGACTTCATCTCACTTAACTCAGCCACTAAAGCTTTGACCCACGAGGATACAAACATCGATAATCCTAATAATAATAATTGTTCTTCTCCCGATATCTCTCCCATTGGGATGAAGGTATCTTGTGGAAAGAAGACACAATCCTTGAAGATCATGATGGTCCTACTTGTCTTCCTCCTCCTCCCCCTTTCAAAGATCTTATAACACACGAAGCTAAAATCATGGTTAAAATACCTTACCTATTTTCCACTCCTCTCCCAAAATCTCCCCTATTTTCTATCATGCTTTAATAAATAAGGTTATGTTGGTCTCAAGCACTCCAATGATTGAGAGTTATAGGATTGTTTCTCTCCTTCCTAATATTCCTCACATTTGGAAGGCTCTATTTGACCAAAATAGTCCAATCATTGGTAACCATCTTATCCCTATTTGTCCTTCTCTTAATGCCTATCCTATGAGAGATGAAGCTACTTTACCAACTCTAATCATGACATGTGATGAACCTATTTTTTTTCACTTTCCAAAAAGATCTCCTCCTAGAATAGATACTATGGCACAAGAGAATGAAACCTTAGAGGAAAATTATGCAATCATCAACAATCAAAAAAATCAACTTTCCCCTTTCCTAATATCTCTCCTATTAGTGAAGAAGATATTATGAAATGACACACTTCAACCATTGATCATTCCCTTACTTGTGATGAAGTCAATAGTGTAGAACCAAACAATGAATGTCTTGATCATATTATTTTTTATTCTCCTAAACACTCTCGTACTAGGGAAGGCATCATGGTACAATAACACAACATGGTTGCACTCCTTTCAAGGAATAGTAATGTATCTTCCTTGGGTAATAGTAAAACGATGATACTCAATTGCCCTTTCTTGGAGATACATCAACCCAAGCCCACTAAGGTTATGCATATGCAAGTGTCCACTAGATCCCCATCTACTATTGGACCTCCAAAGAATCCTCTAATCCTTCACCTATTTAAGAACAACATCCCAGATCACCCAAGTTACAATGGCATTACTTACATATATTAAAAATTGTATACCATCAAGGATAACTTTCCTGACACTTTAGTAACTCATCCACATAAATAAAATTTGTTTCTTCTCCTTGCCATGTAATAGTTGTAGGATCATAGCATACCGACTATTGCATTTTTCGCATCCCTTGCGAGGATCAGCATACCATCCTCCCTTCCTAGATCACCTTTGTCCTACACTAAGTGGGGGAAATGGGTTCAATATCCTTTTCTCGTATGTCACTTGTTGTTGTCTGTTTCGACTACTCATTAACCTTTTATAAACTTATAAGAAGCTTTGGATGTGAACAACATGTCTTTAGTTTACTCACATGTGACATACTCCCCCTCTTCATGATGTAGCCTACTTCGAAAAAATATGACTTGGCATAGGGCTTTCCAAGTTGGCTCTCAAGTCTTCTTTCCTCTATCCTTGGCTACTTTAAATAAATTTCTCACAATGATGGTGTAGCAACCAATTTAAAGTGGGGGCATACCTAGATGACATCCTTTTACAAGATTCCATGGTGTTATTTTTCTTTCCTTGTGATGTGTCCTCTTTTTGGTGGTGTCATTAGGTTTGATGCCTTCCAAGAGTGTATGATCAACTGAAATGGCTTGATGTGAATGAGGCATCCCATGGATAACGATCTGACACCCTAACTTTTCCTCTCTTGGAGACATTAGGCACAATTCTCCATAAGAATAATAACTTGCATGAACAAAGAAAAATCCCCTTTCAACAAAATGTTTACATAATATTTTCAACAAGAATTTACAACAAAAGCATTGTGGTGCCTTATCAAATTTATCAAACAAGGTAACTTTGGTATGGTTAGTATAATGGGAAGCCGACACATTGGCATTACTTTCTCATTATATGGTGTAAATCTAACAAAATAGCATGACATTCTCACTAAACCACTTCTTTGGGAAAACTCACCCCACAGACGACCTGATGTTAAGCGGCCTTAGGGTGAGCACATATTTTCCAACTCGTTCCTCTCTCTTTTAATCCTAGTCATTGTATGATCATGTATCTTTCTTTGTTGCATATCATTCACCCTTGAATGTGTCTTCTTGCATGTATGTCAACTTGACTTGGAGTCTTAAACCCTAGGGGCTTGATCACCTTCTTCATTCTCCACCATTCTTCACCATCTCCATTGAGCTACTTTAGTGTGAGTTTGAAGCAAGTTCATCCTCTCACTAAAGTCGGGGCTAAGTGTGTCACCAAAGAGTGTAGCCTTAACACTTTTCACTCATTTGGACCCTTGCCTATGGATTTTGGACCTCTAATTACCCCTTTACATCATCATTTATAGGCCCCTATAACCCCTTATTGTGCATCCCAAGGCTTAATTTGATCAAATATCTGATAAAATCATCATATAAACCTGATTTCTTCACTCTCAAACAATCCAGCTAGAAAAAGAGCCCCTGTGGGACTAGGTCACCCATATGGGCGAATTAGTCTTGTCCAGGTGGACTAGGTCGCCCAAGGTGGCGACCTAGTCCCATTGGAGCTATTTTTAGGGTTTTGAGCGGGAAAAGTGAGGGTTTTAGTTTATTTCTCCTTCATGTCAACCTTGAGGATTAAATAATGGGTTTTTTAGGTGGATTTCCTATAAATAAGCCTCAAAACCCTAATTCATCATTATTACACACTCATTATTCAATATCCCATTCACCACTCTTCCTAAGCAAGTTAGGGTTTCTACATTCTAAGTCATTTAGACATCTTTTCTAAAGCACTCAAGGGTTGAATCTTCCTCCATTGCTGCAGCAACTCAAGATCTCTCATCACAGCAAGGTAATAAGTCCATTACTTTACATTTCTTGCTTTCTTATCTTGTTTCATCATTTGATTTAATTATCTAAAAGGGGTTTGAACAAGGCAAGCCCCCATACCCTAACAATCAACATTCTCTTCTCCCTCTTTGAGTGTTTGCAGATTTAGGTATTTTGGAAGGCTTGAAGAATGGATTGAAGACTTGTTGAATACACCTCCTTGTTAGCTAGGGAAAAACCTCCACAAAAAGACACCTATAGGCTGAAAATCAAGGTTTCTAATCTGAACACTTGGAGGAACAAAAAGTGTAGATCAACAGCCTTTGTTTCCACCTTCAGATTTTCAAAAAAGCCAAAAGGGACATTCCTGCCAGTTGTGGTGACCTAGTCCCATTGTGCATATTTTTAAGAGATCTCTGCAGATCCGGATACCCATTTGGTCAAAACAAGCCCCAAAGTAGTTTTCCAAAATCACCCTGAAAAAGGACTAGGTCACCCAGCTTGGCACAAGTGTCTCGCCAAGCATAAAACTCAGATTTTGCAAAAAAAATGGGACATCTACAGTCTTCACTCTAGTCTCTGCCATTTTCTAGGTGCATACTTCCATTTTTACAGTTTTTTATCTTGTTTCATAAGCTTTCATAGATTGTTTAATTCAGTGCTTGCATATCATTATGTGTTTTCCTGCATTTCACATTCTTTAGATTTAGTATTAATAAGTCATCTTTCTTTCAGTTTTTTGTACTTAGACACACTCCACACACATTCATACCCCATAAAACCCCTAATCTTGAATGTAACATTATCATTTTGGCCTACCTTTCTCCTTTTAGGTTGAAAACCCTAGAAGTGTTAGAGAGTCTTGTGGTGCCCAAATCATTGGTACAATAGGTTACTGTTTGCATGTTCCTTTTTGAATCCTTTTTGCTACCAGTACTAATCTAGTCTTGAGTACCATTCTCTAAGTGCTTGTTTTAGACCATATAAGCCATTTCTCAATCTACAGACATAATCATCATCCCCTGTCAATTGAAAACCTTCTCGTTGTTCTATGTAAACTTCCTCTTCTAAACTTTCATTCAAGAATTCAGATTTAGCATCCATATGATATACTTTGAATCCTCTATACACTAAAAATGCAAGAAACATTTTGATTGCTTCTATCCTTTCCATAGATGCAAATCTCTCTTCAAAATCAATGCCTTCAACTTGTGCATACCCTTTGCACACTAATCTATCTTTGTTTCTTACCACTATTCCATCTTCGTTCATCTTACTTATAAACACCCACTTGGTGCCAATCACATTTTTGCTTAGGGGCCTAGTAATCAGTTCCCATGTTTTTTTCTTTTCAATCTAGTTTAACTCCTCTTCCATGTGGCTTCTATCCAGCTCTCATCCTTGCTAGCTTCAGAGAAACATCTTGGTTCAACTTGTGACAGGAGAGAAAAATTTACTTGTTCTTTGAACTTTGCAATTCTCCTTCTAGTCTGAACTCCTTCATTTTTGTCCCCAATTATCTGATATGTTGGATGGTCCTTTTGAACATACTTTGCAGGGGCCTTCTCAACTTATATTTCCTTGGGTTCTTCATCATTATTTGCTACATTTTCTTCACAGTGTGATGCATCATCAAAACTATATTGGTCAAACTTGATGTGTTTTATACTTTCATCAATCTTCATGTTGATGCTTTCCATAGTCTTGTCTAGCCTTTTATTATAGCATTTGTAGGATTTAATTTGAGTGAAATGTCTTGAAAAAATTCCTTCATCACTTCATGATTCAAACTTTCCCAAGTTTTCATCTTCTCTTTTGATGTACCACTTACTTCCAAATACTTTAAAATATTTCACAGATGTAGGTATGCCATACCACAGTTCATAGAGGGTATTGTCACTATGTACTCTAATTTGAACTTTTTTCATAATGTATATTGTAGTATGTATTGCTTCTCTCCAAAATATACCAGTCAATTTAGCTTCTTTTAACAATGTTCTGGCCATATCTTGCACAACTCTACTCTTCCTTTCTACCACTCCATTTTTTTGTGGAACTCTTGGTGTTGAGTATTGTCTCTTGATTACATGTGCCTCATAGTAATCAAAAAATTCACCAGATGTGAATTCTCCTCCTTTGTCTAACCTTAAACATTGTATCTTCCTTCCTGTCTCCTTCTCGACCATATTTCTAAATATTTTGAATCTCTCAAACGCTTGTGACTTGTCCCTCAAAAATTGTACCCATGTCATCCTTGTATAGTCATCTATTAGCAGCATAAAGTATCGTTCTCCTTTCAGTCCTCTTGTTCTTGTGGGTCCACACAGGTTAGTGTGAACTAGTTGTAAAGGCTTTGTGGTTGAGTATTCTTTAGTTGGAAAGCTAGTCTTTGTTTTCTTTCCTTTCTGGCACTCTTTGCATATGATTTTTGTAGGCTTTGTTACCTTATGCATATGTCTAACTAAGCCTCTTGAACTCACTTCACCAAGTTATCAAATTTAATGTGGCCTAATCTTTTGTGTCATAACCAAATTTCATCAACTTGTCCAATCAGACAGCTTTGGCCTTTTACTTCAGCAAGGTTGTAAATATTACAGTCGGTTCTCAACCCTTGTGCAAATATCTTTCCATTCTTTCTGATTTTGAAACCTTCTAAATCAAATATGACCTTATAACCATTGTCACACATTTGGCTCACACAAGAAAATTGTGCTTTAAACCTTCAACATACAGGTAATCCTTTATGGGAGTTTTTCTGTCTAGGCTTAAGATACCTTTACCACATATTTGAACTATAGTTTTATCACCAAAACTCATAGATTCTCCATTACATTTCTTTAGTTTGATGAGCTTTCCCTTATCTCCAGTTCTATGTTTGGAGCAGCCACTATCTATCACCCATAGATATTTTTTTTGGCATGCTGAGTTGTTTGTGTAATCAATGATTGTGTGGAGCTTTCTCCTTTTTATTTCCACACTTTCTTAGTTTTCCTTTTTGTCTTTTCTACTATCTCCTCCTTATTATTTGATTCTTTTTTGTCTTAGGAGGTAAGATCTTATTTTTCTCATTCTAAACATTTGGTTTTGTAAATTATGTTCTACAATTTTTTGCTATGTGACCAAATTTATTACAGTTATAGGAGACTATATTCATATCAAGTAAAGGAGAAAAAAAAAATTTCTTTCAAAACTTGCACTCCTTTTAGGAATGATTCTACACTCCCTAGCCCTATGACCAAATTGATTACATGAATAACAATATCCATAGAAATATGTGGAATACTTGGTCATGGAATTTAGTACTGGAGGAGGGGTTCTAAGGTGAATCCATATTCTTAAGTTTCTCACCTTATTAAACCCATCAGCATCAGTCCTCTTGAAAAAAAAATTGTTTTCTTGACGAACATGATGTGATTGGTTATCCTTCTTATCTACGATAGGATTCTTTTCATCCTTGGTTTTCTCCTTCTCTACATATTTCTCATTGCAGTCATTTCCTTTATAGTTATTTTCCTTGATAGACTTATATTTTTCTTCTCCTCTAAATCTTTCATATAGCATTGTAGAGGTACCAACAAAGGAATTTTTTCCTTTCTCCAAACCTAAGCCCAATTTTTCTTTAGTTGCAGGCCTCTGGGTGTTCAGTAACTCATCTAGAATTCTTGAGCCACTTTTCAGTTTGAGTCCTTTCTCTATCTGCACTTTTTCCTTTTCTAGATCTCTTCTTAGAGCTACAATCTCCTCCTCAAGCTTCATGCATCTTTCTACTTCAAATTGGAGCTTGGACTTAATCGCATTCTCTTCTCTATTGGCTTCTTCTAGCTTCAACTTCAAATCTACCACACTCTAGGTAGATTCTTTGAGATCCTTGTTTAGTTTATCTGACTCTTTATGTGCAAGTTCCTTATGTTGCTTATTCTTCATTTTTAACTTCTCAATCTCATCTCTGAGATCATATATCTCATCTAGAGCATAAATGAGTTCTCCTTCTAGGTTAACTACTCCTTCTTCTTCACCCTCTTCAGGAATATCTCCATCCTTTTCATTCTTTTTCTCCTCAAACTCTTTTTCCATAAAAATAAACTCATGGTTTCTAGAAATAAAGGCACAATTTTGTTCATCATCTGAGCTATTACAGTCTGATACATCACTATCTTCTTAGATGTATATAATTTTATTTTTCTTTTGAAAGTTCCTTTTATTAGGGTAGTAGGGTCTCTTCATCTTATCATCTACCTCTAGTTTAGAGTTGCCTTTCTTATTGTAAGGACATTTAGCAGAAAAATGACCTACTTTACCGCATTCAAAACATTTGAAGGGAAACTTACCTTTATATTTGTTGGATCATATTATTAGTCTTCTAATGAATTTTTCCTCTTCTTCATCAGTTTCATCATCCTCGATTGGATTCATCTCTTCCTTTTCCCTTTTGGGAGACACATCCTTCTCCTTGTTGATAGTCTTGAAAAGCAAGTTCATTCTTGGATGGCTCTTCATCCTTCATCCTCATCTCATGGGTTGTGAGTATGTCATGTAGTTCATTTAGAGATAGTTTTTCTATTTACCTCACTTCTTCTATGGCTGAGATATTAGAATCATACTTGTATGTCATTGACCTAAGAACTTTTGGTACAAACACATCCTCTTTCATCTATTCTCCATATCCTTTGATAGATTTCACAATATCATTAACTCTCTTAAGATAGTTGAAAATTTGTTATTCCTCTGTCATTATTAGATCTTCAAATCTAGCTTTCAGTATTTGCAACTTTGTCAATTTTACCTTGTCATATCCTTCATAAATCTTCTTCAATGTATCCCAAACATCTTGTGCCTTCTTACAATACATGAATTTTTTGTGCATAGACCTAGATAGACTGTTCATGATAGTGAACCATGCCTTTTCATTATTCTCAAACTCTTTTTTGGCTGCAACATCAGTAGGGGGTGTGTTAGGTGGTGTGTATCCATTTACTATTGACATCCACACATCAAAATCTAAGGATCCCAAATATCCTTTCAATAATGAGCTCCAATAGGCATAGTTTGTTCCATCCAACTATGGTGGCTTGGTTGAGAAGGTGCTTTCTTGATTGGCCATTTGTGTCCACAAATTCAAGGACCTACTCGAGTTGATTAAGCTTATCCTATGGAAACCTAGGGCTCTGATACCAATTGTAGGAACACAAAAATCTACTAAGAGGGTGGTGAATCAGTAGATTTTATAACTTAGCCCTTAAAATTTTTTGTGTGGACTACTTTCTTTAACCCTTATTATGGAGATATTAAACACTTGATATAGAAATATAACCAAGCACACAACACATCACATAACACATGATATACATGGAAAACCCAAGATGGGAAAAACCACAGTGAGAAATGTTGCTAGGATCTACTGTCCTAATCCGGCCTCACAATGAAATCCTCTCTTATAAATTTTTAAGGGAACCAACCCTAAGGAGACACCTATCCCCTGAACTGAGCACTAACTCAGTTATCTGATGGCACAAACCAATCAAATTTACATGTGAGATTGTTATAATTTATTTCTAAGGAACTCTATTCAATGTTACAGTTTACTCTGTAACTACTCGGCTATTTATTGTTGCCACAATAACTCTCTTTACTCTTTTGCACCCCTCTACTCCAGCTCTATTTTTCACTACACTCCTTCAACTCTATTCTTATTTCTTTAGTGCATTATCTATCCACCTAAATGTGCCCTACTTCTTCTCTATAGCTATCTCTTCTTATTTTGGCATGTTCTTCAATTAACACATGAGCATAGAGCTACACTTCACAACACTTTCTTATCTTACTCTATACACTTAAACACATTACACAAAAAATTTGTGTAGGGTTCTATCATCATGATTGCCTCAAGATATTCTTAACAAATCAGATCATCTGCTAGGGTGAATATATTCTTCACTGTATTTCAACTGCATTAAAATGCACAACATTAATTTATGGTGCAGAGTATTTTCCTTCATTTCCATCCTTCCAAACCCTAAGACTGGATATGTAGTTAATGCTTTAGCCTAATCATTCGATCTAATCTTGATCCTCAAATCTATTACAAACTGTGACACTATTTAAAAGATAAAATCTTCATTTAAATTGGTCATTAGTGCAGTTGAACTAATTAATTTTCATCTCCAAGTCAGTTTGTAGGTGAAACCATGTTTACACACAATTAGCCATTCATGATTGCCCCGTTCAAATTTGGACCGTCTATCTCCAACCTTTGTGCCAACATCCTACAATATTCGTTCATCATCACAAATTTAAAACACAACCATCTGATAAATGGTCATTTAAATCTCCACTATTGACGACATCCTCTAACAATATTCAATGATCTCCATTAGATTTCATATCATTCAATCTAAGTCGTTCCCCACACTCCCCATAGGATATGAACAGGTCCCACAATAAGTGTCGAGGGTTTAGCAAGCACCATTAGATCTTCTTGATCACAGTTGTTGATCATACACGTTCTTTTGTAGCTTCATCCTTCATCTGGTCCCACCATCTTCATCAACGATCATCATTTATCCATCATGGATTAATCTCCACTATTCCCTACTAGCCCCACGGGTCTTGATTAGGTCCCACTGAAATCTTAGTGGGGTATACGAGCAATTGTCATGTATACACCTCTGACATCACCTATCAATGTGACATCACCTTCCACTAGCTTTGTATGTCGCCTTCGTAGGTCCCACTAGACATCATACTCACCCATCGCACATCGCTAAGTCACTAGAAATCTACACTCAAGAACCTCTAGTCAAAGATCGTGAAGTTCTAAAAACCCATGACATATCAACCACAAAGAGAACCTCATAGCTCCATCGCTAAGTCATGGGTTCTTCAAAATCCTTAACCAAGTCATAGAGTTTTTAAATTTCTTAACTCCCCAATCCTTCGATCACACACTATCACAACGATGTGAACCTCAAACCTTTTCAACTGGTTGCCAATATGTGAGGGGTCGGTTATGGGACAAACATAATGGACTTAAGTCATTACCTAAGCTCCCTATAACCTCTAAACACAAGTCACCATTGAAATATAACATTTTGAGGATTCCATGACTTTAAATGCATTAGGGTTTATCTGTAAACCCTAGAATCACCTAAGAGCATAATTAAATCAGATTTGGGCACATCCTTCACTTTCTTGACCTGCAAAGCACATCACTAGAATGCTCTCAAAAAACCCACATCAAATTTGTAGTTGGTTTCCTCCTCTTTTATACAAGAGACTCTTTATAACTTCATGACAATATTGTAGCATATGCATTCACCAAAAACCTATACCCATGCTCCCATATTCACTGCTAACCATATCCCCTTGACATCAATGACACTTTCAATTAATGCTAGCATCCTCACTTGCATGAGCAGCTCCATTTCATCTTTGATCTTCTTTCATCTTTCCAACAATCTCCCTTGCATGATTCCCCCTTTTGACATCAATGACAACTATATGCCAACATAGAGACACACAACAAACTAAAGGATTTAAGTCAGCAAAGTGAAAGAGACCTCGATATAAAAGGTTGTCTCAGTACTATGTGTCATCCTCAAATTAAGAAATAACATAGAATAATTTTTAAATGGAGAGAATAATGTAAGGATTTATCACTTCAAGAGAATAATGCACCCAAAAGTCGGGGAAGCAACCAATGTCAAAGAGAGAAAGAAGTATATACTCAGGATGAAGAAGATTCAGATCTTCGGTCCAGTATAAACAATTTGAAAGGAGAAGAGAGAAGAGAATTATAAAAGAATTAAAATTCTAAGAGAGATGACTCCACAAGTATTGTCTCCTAAGGAGGTTTGAACGAAGTGCATCGAAGGCCAGCAGACAAACGATGGACAAATTTTGTAGGATGCAAGCACTTCACAGGCCCTTGAACCTACAAAGAAGGCACCCCAAAGGTACTCTCTCCTGAAGTAATCCTGATGTGAGGGGACTCTATAAATTCTGATTAGAAAGCAGCTTCACAGGAACACCTACAAAACAACATGGTAATTCGTAGATAAAATATGTTAGAAGACCAAAATCCACGTAGGAAAGCAAGAAGAGAGTCACACAGACAGTCCATAATTTGAAATATTTTAAAGAGGTCACTTAGGAACCCTTAAAAAGAAAAGGGGTCCACTCAAGGTACACACTATTTTAAAAGTGAGGTCTAGTCGAGCTGCCCCCAAGCTAGACACAAAGATATAAGAAAGCCCTATTCGGGTTGCCCCCAAGCTAGATACCATAGAATTCTTTTGAGAGAAAATTTTTCAAATGTGGTCCCTCTAGAACCCTTAAAAATAAAAATGGGTCCACTCAAGGGATGCTTCATTTGAAAGACATGGAGAAGAGAAGGGGTTCTTAAGAGGGTCACGCATCTCCAGAACACGTTATCATTACCCCCTAGCATATCAGGGAGGAGAACCATGCAAGATACTTAGAACATATAGGATAGAGGTAGACCTCGATAACACCTATCATTTGAGGAAGACGTAGGTGCATCAAAAAATAAATGAGTGACGAAACCTGAATTAAGAAGTTGTATTTTATCCTTCAAGGCCTTACATTCACTAGTAGAATGGCCAAGCACTTGATGGTATGTATAGAAAGAATGTTTTTCTTTATCATGCTTATGAAATTTATTATGTGTAGGAGAAGGAAGAGTAATCAAGAGGGATTTTAGAAGCCACAACAAAATACGCTCTTGCTCAAATAAAGAATGAGCAGGAAGCAACCCTTTCTCTTGTGGAGAAAATTTTGACTGCTCACAAGAAGAAGACATGAAGATAACAGATAATGGTGGATGAGGTTGAGTGGACATCATGTCAACATTCAACCATGGTTTTTTTTAGATTGTTCATTCAAACAACCAAGCCCCAAATTACGCTTACGAGGTGCACATTCTATAGGGACCTGAATGTCTTATTTATTATGTGCACAACCTTTACGCCCATAACCATATTTAGAGACAAGCTTAAATCCAGGGCCATAATGTGTTTGTAAATCTTGAGGATGTGGATCTTCATAGAGAGCATTATTCTAGCAATGGGGATTATACTCCTCTATGGGATCACCATCATCCTTCTTGACAGGACTATCAACATTAGCTTCTTTAATAGAAGTGTGATCATCTTCCTCAGAAGGAGGAGGATCAACATTAAGAATATTACGATTTGCATTCACATTACCCCATGATGTAGAAGAATGGTCATCCTTAATGGTGGGTTTGGATAATGTTATCGAAAGGACTAAGTGGATTCGGTTGACTTTATATCCTCCACTAAAGGATTTTGTAAAGTCTAAAGAACCCCAATCATCACCAAGATATGCATTCTTTTGAGAAGAGGTAGAAGGAGTAAACTTAAGATTTATTGCTTCAAAAGAATCTTCTTCATGAAACATCTATCTCAAGAGCATCCTTTGTGATAGGTACTACTGGAGAAAACATCAATGCATCGAAAGACACTAAAGGGAAAAGATTAGGCACAAAGGAAAGTTGACCAACAACTACCATCTCACACAAGTGCATAGGCTCAGGGTCAGCCCTAACTGTGAATACTTGATTATTACAATTGAACTTAATAGATTTATGTAGGGTAGATGAGACTACAGCCATAGCATGAATCCACGATCTACCAAGAAGAAGGTTATATGGTAATTTTTTTGACATAACATATACAAGGGTGGGTATGGTAATGGATCCCAAGCTCAAAGGAAATACTATCATGCCTAGGGCTTGTCAACCAACATTATCAAAATCATGAATGACAACCAAAGAAGAATTAAGAGAAGATGGATTAATATTAATCTTAGGAAATAAATCAATGCTACATATGCTGAGTGTCGAACCAACATCAACAAGATTACATCTAATGTCGATTTTATTAATGTTAACTATAATCACTAGAGGGTCCACTTGTTCTGCACATCCGAGGGTGGAAGTTCTTGTGGATAGAACGTAATATCTGGTGAATCCACATGAATATGAGTTATCAATGCATTAGCATCCATTGGCCTAGCAGAAGAAGGCAAGAGGATCTTTTGCAAGGCTTCCTAAAGCATACCTTGATAAACTAGAGAAAACTCAAGCAAGTCCCACAGTGAGATCTTAGCTAAAGAAACACAAATTTTCTCGACAAGATCATAATCACTGGGTTCTTTAGTTGTAGGTTGATCAATATTTTGTTTATTCCTTTTAGTATTATAAGTATTGGCTACTGCTCTATAAGAGGGAGCCTTACAAATATTGAGAGAATCACTATCAAATGGGACACCGTCAATAAAATAAACCCTTTTAGGAGAAGAAATAGTTGGATTCAAATAAATTACCGGTATCTTAAGCCTTTGAGGAGCTGAAAATACATAGATTACATTTTTAGAATCATCACAACTAGTGGTTCATAATTATTTGAAGAAATATTCTCAACATCAATCTAGGGAGGATCAAATGTGGAAGGAGATTCATCATTCGCTAATGCATCATCTCTAGAGTACAGTGCATTGGAATGAGGAGGAGGTAGAGTGAGATTAAGAAAGGTATCAATGATTTCATCCTCTTGAGCAAAAATATCCTTAGAAGGAATCTCAAGAGAGGGATCAACAAAGAATAATAAGAAAGGAGACAAGAACTCACTTTCACATGCTTGTAAGAGAACTTCTTGAAGCTTCCTAACAAAGTTGGAAAGAGATATAAGGAAGAAATATAGAAAATACATTTTAAAATAGAGATATGGAAATTTTGGTCGATCCGAAGCAATCCAGGGGTGACAGAACTGAGAAAAAATGAAAATCTTGATTTTTTTAATTTTTTCAATATTTTCTAGGTTCTAGTAAATTGCATTTTCAGAGGTCTTTGGAGAACAATTTTGGGTTGAAACTTACATCAATCCTTAAAATTTGATTACCAAAGGCCTAATATTTTTGGGACTTAATTAGTCCTCTTGGAGACCTTTCCAACGGTGTAAATGGTTCTAAATTTTGAGCACCGAGTCAAAAGTTATGACCCCACCAAGTTGGGGTAAATAAATTCTTATTTTTTTGAAAAAAATTGTGATTCATGTCAGGTTCACCAAAATGTAGAGAAGGGGGATTCACTACTCATGAGTCTCTTTATTCTCAAGAGATTCCCTTGGGGTGAACTTCCCTAGACTACCTCAGGGAACAAAGTGAGTTTCAAAATCAGAAAGTGTAGGTCACAAAGGTTTTAAGGAAAAATTGACGAGCTCTTGACCAAAGGACGCCAATGCAAAATGAGGATGATAGTGTGGAATTTTGGAGTCCTAGAGGCATGCTAGTGTCTTGTACAAACTAGAAATTGAGAATGTCACAAAAAATGACAGAGTGGCTACTTCTACTCTAATTGCTAAGAAATATCAGAACATGAGAAAGTAAAAATGTAAAAGAACTAAAATAAAGTGGAGTAGATGATGAGACTAAAGAGGATAAGAGATAGAAACTTCTCACAGCAACCCAAGTAATGAAGCCTCTAGCACATGAATATCTTCAATACCTAAATGTGTAAGATCTAGAGAAAATGTTGGGTTGTATAGGGGTTTGCCTTAGTCAAACCCCCATTTATGTGTTCCCACCTCCATGAACAGCCAAATAGATAGAGAGAAATGAACAAAAGAGTGATAAAAGAAATCCCCACTTGAGGAGGAGAACTCGTATCACAAAATGGAGATGCAATAGATGGGGGATGCGTGAAATCCCAGGATGCTCGTAAGCACAAGATAAGGGAGATATAGTTGCAAGGCTTAAGGAATCCAAAGAGATCAAGGACAAAAAGGAGGGTTACGAGAGCCAAGAAAGTTGCAAAGAGCATTGTAAGATCTTAAGAGTGTTGCAAAGAGATTTTCCAAGAGGGCTTGAAAGTGTTGTAGAAGGTTGTAGAAAGCTATGCAAGCAAGATAGAAAGAGGAATATGGGAGAATGTCCAAGATAGAATCCAAGAAGAAGAAGAAGGAAGGAAAAATGAGTTGAAGGGATAACTTTTAAAGAGGGAAAAGAAGCTTATTGAGCCATTTCAAGGCACCCCAAGTCGTTACCACCGATAAAACTTGATGACAAGTGGAAAACATGCTCAAAAATAGTTGTTTGAACATCAAAATGTCACAAGACGCTAGCGCAACACGCAGACATTTGTGTGGCGTGCTAGTGTCCGGACACATCACACTACAAAATGACGAGAATGGGAAAAGCACAAGGTTTTATGCAAATCTGACGCGTGAGGGTAGCTGCTGAAAAGGGGTCTTGAGCATCTTGAGAGGGGGAAAAGGATGATGCAGGAGCTTAAATGATTCTACACAAGTTCAAAGGGAATGGACACAAAATAAGATACAAGAATGTATGTGAAATTGCAAGGGGTGCAATTTCATGCCAATACATTTTTTTAATCCAAATTTTACAAGATAATCATAAAAAGGGTTAGAGGGCATTATTTATTTGGTTAAATATAGGGCCACATTCTTTTATAATCTACCAATATATTATTCACATTTTTTATGCAAAAATGTGTTGCCAATAGTTATTGGGCTACCTTATTAATGCTTTTTCCAATCAATGTCTATTTGCTAAGTAGGAAGGGTCCCTAAATGGAACCAACATTATTTACATAAATGGGAAATAAAATAATCCTTTTTATATAACACCTACCATATAGATGGGCACATTGATTGGTACATGACACATCGCCACCAATATGCACTTTACTTGCCCAAGTGGACTGCAACAAATCACATAACATACAATGGCCAGTTAGAATAGACCTTAAGAGATTAAATAAATTACAAAATACCATGAATAGGCCAATATATATGTAATGGTGTATTAGAATGCAATTTGAGGTTGATATAATTATAGATGGGGCCATACAACTTGAAAGATCATTTTGATGATAATTTTAAGGTTATGTAATGTACCTATAAATATGATATTATAATATATTTAGGTGGATGGATATGCCAACATGTGGCAAAAATTTACTATATTTATATCAATTCATGTGGATAACTTGTGTAATTAATTAAATAAGATGATGTATAGGCCTTGACAGGGTTTACCGGCCCATTATGTTATTAGGAGGTGGTCTATATAAAGGAGGTAATTATCATTGTAAGGAGAAATATACAGAGTGTGATATTATCTTTGGGATCTCGTGGAGACATAGCATGAAGTGGATTCTTCTATAAGGAGTATTGTATAGTGGTACCCTACCTCAAGGGTTCATTTTATTTGTGTATATTATTAGATAGGAATCCAAAGCAACAAAGATAATAGCAACCACTCTATTAAATCTAAGCTAAAATCCAAATCCAAAAAAGAAAGAACAATCAACATGGCAAGAAAATGAGAAATAAAATCAAAGCAAACCCTCCATATTGAAGTTGAATAACATTCCTTGCCTCTCCTCAAATCTGCCTTTGCAATTTTCCCTTAGTCTGTTGTATGAAAGTACCTACAAATGTAAGAATGAATGTTGGAGATATGTGGTTGTCCAACCAAAATGAAGGAGGCAACTCTCTTTTATAAAAGAGTTATTCGAACATAAAGTTGAGATTAAAGCTCTAGAAGATGCCCAGATTAACGGTGGAGGATGAATGCACCACATAGTGGTAGGGTTAGGGATGGCTAAGGATAGACGGTCAAGATTGAAAGAAGACTAGAGAGAATCAACAATCAATATTTGAAATGAGAAAGTGGAGGGAAAGTAGTGGAGGAGTTAAATAGATTATTTAATTCATGAGAAGAGAATCTTTGACCAAGTGAGGAATAAATAATTATTTAAATTATTTATTTATGGAAGAATAAGAAATGGTAATTTAATTAAAATGATTACAGTGCAACCAATTAAAATAAGAGGAAATAGAAAAGTCATATTAAATAATTAATTTGGATTAATTATTTAATAGTGGAAGAGTGAAAAGATAATTAAATAATTTCAATAATTATTTAACTATAGAAGAACAGAAAGATCAATGAAAAAATAAATATTTAATAGTAATTATTTAACTATAGATGAATAATGAAAATAAAATAATTAAATAAATAATAATTTATTTAACCATTGAAGGAAAGAGTGTCAGCGACGTAATTAAATAAATATTTAATTAATCAGAGAAGAATAAGGACAAATAATTAATTAAATAATAAATAAAATTATTTAATTAATTGAGGAATGTGATCAAAGACAATAATTAAATAATCAAAATTATTTAATTATGAAGGGAATAAGACAAGACGAAACAAGAAAATGGCACTCATAGACCAAATCATTTTTGAGTGTCTACATATATGTGATATTAGTGAATCTTGTATAAGAAAACATCTCTTGTATGGTATGTGATCTCTATCCTATTATGCATTATTAAAATCTTGTATTTGTGGACCTTATCAAGTGGTATCAAAGCTACTATTTAGGAAAAGGTGAGGACAAAACCCTAATTTTTTATTGAAGGTGGAGAAGCACATAGGAAAGCAACAATCCATAATTAAGGTTTTGATCATCAATATTGAGGAGTCATTAGAATTTTATGATTTCTCATAAATTCACTTTATAGGTTGCAAACCATAGAATTTTGATATTTTACATCTCTAGAAAGCTCGCAAAAAATTCTTAGAGGTCTAGTATTTTTTTAGGAAAAATATATTACTAAATGTTTCAAGAAAATTTGGGTATATATTAGTAATTTAGAAACTCTATTTTTAATGAGGATCCCTAATTTTGATGGAAGTGGAGATGCATTAGAATGGTGAGTCCAATTCAAAATATTTGGTGGTTAAATTGTACAATAAAATATATATTTTGTATGTAATATTCGAAGGTGAATTTAGTAAGTGGTTTGTTTCATTGCATTAGAACATTTATTATTTACATGAATCGGAACAATTAGATGCTTAGATAGATGGGAACAAAAGGAAATAATAGAAGGGAGAAGGAGAAGAAGGAGAAGGGGAAGAAGGAGAAGGAGAAGAAGATGAAGATGAAGGAGAAGGGGAAGAAGGAGATGATGATGATGATGATGATGATGATGATGATGAAATAAAAGAGGGTGATGGAGAGAATATGAAGGATACAATTATATTCACTTTAGTCCCAAGGAAGGAATATTTGATCCTTGAATTTTATTATTGTATTAAAAATCAAAATGTTATTTTTTATGTAAATCCTAGCAACGAATATAACTACATAAACATGAAATTATCCATGCAGTTATAAGTACAAGTAAAGAACATCAAGGATAATCAAATATCAATTAAGGATATTTAATTCTTTGAATATTTGAAGCTCTCTCTAGATAATATTTTTTCATTCAAACATTCATTCTTTGTCTATGGATGGGATGGATATTGTTCTTACTTCTTCGTGGTTAGAACATATGGGATAAATGGAAATTGATGTGCAAATGATATTCATGAAGCTTTGGTATATGGGGAAAAAGTTACATTATAAGATACTACACATAATAAAGCCCAAAGAAAATTCAAGGAATAAAATTTTTAAGAATGTATTGAAGATTGCACCATTGAGTTAGAGGATAAACAAGAGGACAAAGATGTAGAGAAAAAAGAGGAGACAATTAGTTCTCTTCACAATCCAACATTTAATAAATTAAAAAAAAATGATAAAGAATTAGAGAAGGTTTGGGTGATAGCCAAGGGGACAATATATATGAATCCATACCATTGTGAGAGGAAACGATCATGGAGGCATGATAATACAACGAATCAAAAATCCAATCACTATAGATCTACATGGAATCAAAGGAAGAAATACAAGAATTAATGAAATCATAGAAGTAATATATATTCATAATAAAAAGACTTAACATGATATAAAATAAAATGGAATGGGTGTAGAAAGTTATGAATCAAGGACGAGATCTAGGTAACATGAAGCTAAAAAAATTATGAACATCAACTACAAATGATTGGCAAAGGAATCATATTTTTAATGACTTGTAATAATCATACTATTTTACCCTTTCTCATGTTTTGAGGATGAAACATGTCGAAGACAAATGGTATGTTATACACCTAGGGCTATTATATTATAACATATTTAGGTGGGTGGAGATGCTAACATGTGGAACACACATCCCTTAAGTTAGTTATTTTGGGTCATGTGAGAAACTTGTGTGATTAATCATATTAGGTGATGATTAGGCCTTCATTGGGTTTATGTCTCCATTATGTTAAATTAAGAGGTAGTCCATATAAAGAAGGTAATTATCATTATAAGGAGATGTTACATATGATATTATGTTTGGGATCTCTTGGAAATATGGCATGGAGTAGCTTCTTTCATACCTAGTATTGTAAAACATCATCCTACCTCGAGGGTTTATTCTATTTATGCATATATTAGATATTAGGGTATCTTGGTCCATAAACATATCTTGTATGGTATGTGATCTTTATTCTATATTAAATTATTGCAATTGTTATATTTGTGGACCTTATCAAGTTATACCTGATAATAAAAAATATGGTGCAAGATTAAAAGATAGGGTCACAACCAAGGTAAAGCCAAAATATCTTTTTGGGGGAGTTGTTTAATGATGTTACCAATAGAACATGTAAACGATGTATAAATAGCCTCATATTAAATTTAAACAAAAATTTAGAATCAACATCTCTTTATTTTAAATAATGGCTAAATTGATGCGATTATTTATATATTAATAAACATTTAAAAAGTTTGTATGTACAATTTTAGAATCTAGAATTTATAATGCTACAAATAAAAAAATAAAAAAATAATTATAACAATGAAATATAATATTTGTAATGTTGAAATACAAAAGGTCGACTAGGAAATGCAACCAGTATATTAATGAAATCCAATAACAACATTAATAGAAACTAATTATATCATCAATGGAAGCAATTTAAAAAAATCTATATCAACTATTTCATGATGAGATTTGGACCAAAATAAACCTAGATTTAATAAAATGATGGTAATATCAATAATGTGTCCATTCTAAGCCCAATACCCCCTCTAAGAGAATGATGTACTTGAAATTTTGCATAGCTAGTTTTTTTTTTTTTAAATGAGCTACTATCTCATGCATTATTTCTCTAATAAGAACATAATTTAAAACAATTATAATTTTGACTATAGAAAAAACCTAACAAAACAATAAAACACACTTCATTTTTTCTTATCACTTAGAACAAACCACTTTTTCCTTGTAGTATATTAATGTCAAGTTCATAAATATCATCCGCCTTAAGAAATATTGGAAACATACCTTGAATTAAAAAAGAACTCAAATATTGTATATAATTCATAATGTGCAATTCTATAACATAAATTAGTAAAAATTCATTCAAAAATTGAATAAAATGACATAATACCATACTTAAAAATACAAGTTAGAACACGTATTTAAATCTCTTGTTCATTATGAAATATCTTGGCTTAAATCTTGAGCTACAACCATAGAAAAACTATTTTTTTTAAACTCCAAAAAATTGAAGATAGTGACCCCAAAAAAGAAATTGCAGGACAACACATTGTTAACTTACAACTATCACCTTGGTCGCTTCCCTTTTTCTCAAGTTTTCCATGTAAAAAAAAATATCAACAGACTTACCTTAAAAATTGTCATATAACATCTTCCGACATAAGAAGACCCCGCAATCATGTACACTAACTTCTTACTAAAATTCCTATAAACAGTTAACAAATGTTTTATTTTATTCCGTGCATTTCCTTATCATTCCGATGAGCGTAGCATCTCTACTTTTTAAAAGGTGAAGAGACTTGTGTCGGGTATTGCTGAATGATGGAATCTGCATTATTTTCTTTTTGAAAGGGATTCCTTGTCGGAACTTGCGTGTACGTGTCAAAATGCTGATAACTTGGCGTGTGTCTACAAATTGGTATGGTTGTATATCATTGAAAAGGCTTTTTTTTAATTTCAACTCTAATAAATGACCGTCAAAATTTGAGATTTTTTTTCTAGACCAAAAAATACCGTTGTCTCCAAAGAAAAGGTTCAATAATGATTCTATTAATTTTAAATTAAGGGAGAAGAGCTGATCATGGGTTTGTGTCCGATCGTGGGTATAGATTTTGACAGCCTGGGGTCCAACTTTGGACAGTCCGGGGTCAACTTTTGGGAAATAAAATTTCCAATAAATGTACACTTAATATCCAACTACCAATCACTTTAATATTACATGACTTAGTGAACCACGATCAATGCACACCTTGTTTTGACTTTTTTTTGTGGTTTTTGAGAAATGGTCTGAAAACATTGATAAACGTGTCCAATTTTTGCCAAAAAAAAGGGGGGGCTGCCAACTTGACGGTCAAGAGACGTGGCAAAAAAAAAAAAATTGACTTGGACGCTAATGATGTGGACCCCATGCTCAAAGTTACCCTACCCACCATCGACTCCTCTCCTTTAGTTTATCTATCTTATGTAAAATATGTTTTATGAGCATTTCATTTTTTTTTTATATGTAAAGTTCTTAGATCCATACTTAAACCTCAAGGGTTCATGGTGACCTTGCCTACGTATCCCCTCATGGAAATTAGAGGCTTCGTAGTTCACCCTACAATGTTAGAGGGAGTTCATTCTCTCCTCTTCCATGAAATCTCTAATCTCACATTTAAACCACGACTATTCATTAAGTACATGTATGCTATCAACTTAGCCAGTTATAATATAATGATAATAACCTTGCCATCAAGTGTTGGGTCCATACCAAACATTACCAAACATTAGTGTACAAACATTCACAATATTCACAAGGGGTATACCATACCATAATCTCAAAAATCATACACAATGACTATCACAATCATACCTACATATACACAAGTTGGCTAGCTCATACACATCACAAGTACAACAGTGACTGGATCATACACAAATCACAAGTACAATGGTGACTAGCTCATATGTTCATCACAAGTACAACTATTACTATCTCATTTGCACATTACAAGAACAATAGTGACTGACTCATACACATATCACAATTACATTAGTGTTTGGCTCCAACATACATCACAAGTACACAGTGACTAGCTCCAACACATCACAAGTACTACAATGGTTAGTTCCAACACACATCATATATACACAATTTCTAGCTCTAACACATCACACATACATAGTGACTGGATGACACATCACAATGGTTGACTAACACATGTCCATAATGCATCCCAGATAGAAAAAAATGTTGATGCATTATGCACTACACTGTGGGTCCCATCCTTTCCTTTGGTCTTTTGCACCATCGCACAACTGGGAAGAGGATTTGGTGCATCCCATACTACACCGCGGGTTTGTCCTTAACCCAACAAGGCTAAGTATACAATCTGACAACTGTGAAGGGGATTTGGTGCATCCAATATTATACCGTGTGTTCGTCCATCATCTCAAGGCTTTCCACAAGAAGTGAACATACCATAGCCCGGTGGATTTCAACTTCAATCGCCTATAGGCCATCAGTGACAAGTTTGTCCACCCAAGAAGATGTAGCTCTTGACATATACCACCTTGTGACCTTAGTGGTATTGGCAACTATCTTCTTCACAATCTCAAGTAGCACTTGGCATTGGTCACTTCCATGCTTATCAGTGTCTACTAGTGAACCCCCTTGATACAATGGTTAGCCTTGGATTAACATTACTTGCACAGATGGATCCCTATACGTGCAACCGTTATCGTATCATAACCAAGGTAGTCCATAGCAACCTTCACCTTCGTGAACCAAGTGAATTTCGGCTAGTCCCTAGAAATAGTCCACACATCGATCATTGACACAATCCAATGATTGTCTGTCACTGCTCAAATATCCCAGAGGTTCACACTTGGGTGGGTCGTACATAACATGAATCGTAATCACAATCAATAGATACACAAGCCTATACATAAAGGCCTCTAGATATGGAGTTGATTTTCACAACACATAAAAGTTATATGGAACCAACACGAGATGGGATTTACCCAACATATACATATATTCAAATACCATTTATAAAGTAGTCAATCTCTTACTTCTTTCAACTTACTACTCAAAAGAACATCATGCATTGAATATAAGTTATTAGATTTCCTTAACTCATTTCATACCCATTTGGTACCCATTTCAGCCTCAAACTAAAGCTTACGGAGGAGGAAAGGTCAAACCAGTTAGGAACAACACCAAACCTTAGAGGTATCCACCTAAACCCTCCCCCTAGAGACTTGAATTCACAGGGGCATCCTTCGCCCAAGGACCACATATGTACCCGATTCTAAACATACAAAATTCACATGTAGTTCTCCTCACAAATTTTCTCTCAAGGAACATGTACATGCAATTCCTACACAAAACACCCCTTGTCTATTTAATAAATAAGGGTAGTACAATTTTCCACCCTAGTGAGTTAATTAAATGTTAGCAACTAATATTAATTTTATTTCCACCACATTGAGGTTCTAATCATTGTAACGTCGAAAAAAGGGTCCTTAGCCTTTATCGCGCTTGTTTAGCTCCTTCTTGTGGATTTTGGCTTGGTGTGGTCTTGATTTAGTGTTGTAATGTGGATAACACATTCACATTAGGTCTTGGGCCCTTGTGAACTAATGTATTTAATGATACTTTGTAAAGGTGTTGTAAAGTGTTGTAACACACTTTCACACTTTTTTAAAATTTCTAAGCATAATTAACATTATTTCAATCATAATTTATCTTAGCCTTGCCTTATTTAGTGTGTTGTAAATTGTTGTACACACTTTCACATTCCACTAGGCTTGTCATTAATAATTGGGCTCTCTTATGCTTTAATTGACCCTTTTTTGCATCTACAAGCCTTATTTATTTGTATTTTTAGGAGAATCCCAACAAAAAGAATTTAAAACATCAAATCCTCAAAAACCCACCTCAAATTCTTAAGGTGGGACTCATTCGCCATTTTGGGCGAATGATTCCCCTTTAACTCAAAATTCAAATTTAATTTAAATCTTTGGCGGGATTTAGTTCTGTAAGATCCAATGTCGTCTTGTAGTGTTGTAATTTTGGGAATTCTTGCATAATTGAGTATAAATACAAGGTTCTTTCTCTCATTCTAATCCTAACATCCTAATAGAAAATTGAGTTCACAAGAGAATTTGAGCAAGAGAATTCAAGGTTTTCAAGGGCAGATTATCAAGATTTCAAGAGAATTCTTCAAGCATCAATCATGATGTCAAATATCACATTCTTCATGTTTTTTATTGTGCTCACAATTGTGGTGTAGAGATCATGATCCAAGCAAACTTTGCATTCAAGATTTATCTCCTTCAAGCAAGAATCAAGAACCACATCCATTGCAGTCATTTCAAGCATAATTGCAGCACTTTATTGCAAGGGTTTGGTGAGTTGCAACATTACCTTTAGTTCATTCATCATTCTCCTTTATATTTTCTTTCATTCCAAGGTTTAATTACCAACAAGGGGTTTGACTAAGGCAAACCCCTATTCTCTAACCCCACAACCATTTTTACCTCTCTTTGCATGTGATTTGTAGGTCTAGGTTGCAGATTTATCAAAGAGAAAGATTGGGAAAGTTGACATCAAGTTGCTAAAGCAAGTCAAAGTTGTCAAGATTGTGAAAAAGCCTTGGAGGAGCTTGGAGAAGACCTACAGGTTGAATTTTGCAATCTTAGATCCGGATCTGAATCAGGAACAACATAGCAGAATAAGAGCTACATAATCCAACTTTGAATTTCTAGAAATCTGGAAGTGGACTGATTTTCCATGATTGGCGAATGAGCCCCACTGTACCTATCTGTTAGAGATTTTTGTAGCTCTGAGTATGTCTGAAACCTTTTCTGGCACAATTTTCTCGAAACTAGACTGATTCGCCCAACTTAGCGTATGAGTTGCACTTGGATTCAATAGTGATTTTTTTAAGATTCCAGGCCTCCATTTTGACTTCTCCAGTTTCCCAGGTGCACATCTCTAGTTTTACAACTTTCTATTGGTATTTGTTTTCATTTCTAGGTCATTCTTTGAAGCATTGCATCAAATTAGGGTTTTGCATTTCATCCTTCATTCTATTGTCTTTCCAAGTCTAAAATTGGTGGTGAACCCCTCATTTACATCATTCAATCCCCTAGAACACTTCCTTTGCCAGATTTCAATATCCTTTGTATTGAAATCTCAAGGGTTTGTTCTTGAGTGAAAGATTGAAAATAGCCTCTCTCCTTTTAGGTCCAAAACCCTAGAAGCGAAAAGAGAGAACACTATTTTTTATGTTTCATTTTGGTGAACCTGCATTTAGAGCATCATAATTCTGATTTGGAGTGCATTTACATCCTATATTTAGCTTGCATTAACATTGCATTAGGTTTTGCATTGCTTAATTTGCATTCTAGGGTTTCAATTTTTGTATTAGTGAAAAGTTCATTTAGCTTGCATTATTGCACTTAATTTCATTGAAAATCTATAAAATTTTGCATTTACATCTTATATTTGCATCAAAAAACATAAAATCATCAAATTCAATTCAAAAGTTCTAAAAATCTTCAAAAAAATCAGTACTTGGACTCATTCGCCATCTTAGGTGAATCAGTCCCTTTGCATATTTTGCATTGCATTTTCTAGCATTTACAGTTCATTTTTTGAGTTTCTATTTGTTGCTTCTACATTTCAATTTTATTTTCCAGAATTCCAGTTATAAGCATTTCATTCTTATTAGTTTACATTACATTTGCACCCACCTCGCATTTAGTACCTTTTGCATGAGTGTTTGGTGTCCTATTGCTAATACCATAGTGAGAAGAAGTTTTAGACTCATGCCATGTCATGATAGCACAATTGTTTTGGATCTTGGGTTATCTGGAGATTCCACTCCTAGTATTGACACTAGTACACCAGGCATGGATAACACCCTTATTAATTATTTGCCTTCAAGTAGCATTCAAGTTGAACCAAAGAATGATAGCATTCAGCAAGAAAACATAATCCACATTCATGAGGACCTAGTGAACTTACAACATCAAATTGGCCTTGAAAACATTTCAACCATTGCAATTCCTACAATTGAAAACATTCACTGTATGCTTGAAACTAAATATGGCCTTGACCTTGTGAAAAATATAGTGCAAATCTTTGGAAAGCATCTTCCCTCAACCACTATTTTTCCTTTGCTTGCAAACAATGCTTCAAGCCAAGGAGGAACTCAAATTCCTCCTCCAACAATAATACCCTCAATCCCTACATACACACCTCCTCAAGTCACAACAATGCAACAAGCTAGTGAACCACCAAAAATGTATCTCTAGACCCAGGGAAAAAGGATTCTCCTTGCTAGTCTCTTAGGGTTTTTTTCCCTAGGAGCACTTGGTGAGAGAATTGCACTATTTCCCTAGGTGGATACAGGGGTTTTTGGCGATTGCATTCAAAGGCGAAAGGTTGATTGATGAAGGTTGTGATAAGTGTGTGTGATGTGTGGCTAGAACTGAAAGTACAATGATACTAACCTAAATGTATGTAATGTAAATAAAGAAAAACTAAACTAATGCAAAGCTACTCTAGAATGACCTAAATGTGTATTTTCTAGAAAATAACAGAGGAGAACAAAAGATGTGTACCTGGAAAAGTGATGTTGTAGATGAATGTTCTCAGGAACCTCTGGAAAATTTCTTAAAATAGTAGGACACTTACGCCAAGTGGGGTGACCAAGTCCTCCAACCGAGAAACTTTTCCAAAATAGGTTTCAAGGAAATGGGTGCCCAAAAATACAACAACCCTTTTTCAGGCCTAGCATAGGGACAAGGTCGCCAATAGGGGTGACCTAGTCCTCTTGTAGCTTTTCGAGGAATTAGGGATTGATTATGTGGGTCCCAGTTGATTTTTCCCTTTATGCAACAATCCATGACAGGAACTCCTGAAAGTGACCTGTACGTTGTCTTCTTGCTCCTTCTAGGGTTTGAGGCTTGGATGTGACTTGAGGAGAATTTTGGTACTCCTTGCAACACTTTGTACTTCACCAAATTTGCATCAAAAGTTGCAATCACATGTAAAGACCAAGAGAGTATTAGGGTTAGGAAATAAGGGATTGGCTAAGTCAAATCCGTTTGTAGGTGATTAAACCCAAATGAGATGAAAGTAAAGGAATGTAAGATTGAATGATAAAATCAATAGAAATGCTTACCAAACCTTTGATGAAGATGTCTGCAACATGCAAGAACAACTCCAATGGAGGTTGCTTGTGAAACCCTTGTGTTTGATTGCTTGCTTTGGAAGACTTCAGTGCAAGAGTACTTGTGAAGAGATGTAAAAATGAGCTTGGGAGTGAAAAATGAGAGCAAGAGAGGCAAAAATGGAGGTGAAAACCCTTCTTTGTACATGTGAAACCCTAATTTTCCTGAAATGCAACCTGATAAGCTGACCCTAAGGTTTAGGAGGCAATATTCTCATTGATTTTTATTTAAAATTTAAATTTAATGCCTAAAGGGACTAGGTCGCCCAAAGTGGTGACCTAGTCCACTTTAGCAAATTTTAGTGGTGGTCGGGAATTAATTTGTGTTTATTGAAGTTAATCAATTTTGCCTCTCGAAACACACTTAGGTCGGGACTAAAGATGCATTAAAGGGGAAAATTAGCATAGAAAGAGGGTTAATTTAGGGGTGATAAGCCTAGATAAGTGTGAAAATGCATAACAACACTTTACAACACTTTGTCTTAAGGCTTAGGAAGGTGTAAGAGTGTATTATTCAGGTGAATTATGTTGAAAAGGTCTTAAAAAGTGAGGAAATGTGTTACAACACTTCACAAAACCTTAGTAAAACACTGTTAGGTTATTGATGAATTGCAAGCTTACAAGGCTGAATCAAGGTAAACAAGGCCAGAATCCAATGGAAAAGGCCAAAATGAGTGAAAAAGTGCCAAGGTATACACTTTTTGGTGACACATTTAGCCCCCACTTTAGTGAGAGTATGAACATACTTCAAACTCACACTAAAGTAGTTAAATCATGTGTGTCAAGCGAGATCTAATATACTCATGCTAGTAATGTGAGATGACTCATGATCAAGCCCCCAGGATCAAGATCCCATGGAAAACTAAACATAACTATAACAAATCACACAAGGAGTGATGTGAAAAAGTTAGATCAAGCTTCAACCGTTTTTCCATCTAGTTGTGGATCAGATCTAGGCTGTTTTTTGAAAGGAAAGGATGTACTCACTCTGGGCTGACAAGACTTTCAATTATCCATTGGGTGAGAATGCCAAAAGGTGGTGAGATACATACACACGGTTGGTATGTATTCACACACAAAAGGGTGGCTATGGGGAAAGTCGTGTCGCTAGTTGGGATTCTCGCTCAACCATACCAAAGTTATACCTCCTGATAACTTTGATAAGGTGCCACAAAAGATAGGGGTGTGGTTCATGAGACAAGCAAAGCCTTGAATCCTTAGAATGCATGAACAAGTGCAAAATGGCACCACAGGAATGCAAGTTGTGTTATGCAAGGTGGCCATGTATGCACAAATGCAAAAGCGCAATATGTGAAATGCAAAAGTGAAAAGTTTAAAAAAAGAAAAATGAAAGTGTTCGAAGGAGTCTTGTTTAGTTCATATGAGGTCTTTGACTTAGGGGAACATTGCATTTAATATCTCCAAAAAAGGACCAATAAAAGGATAGAAGATTCACAACTTAGGGGATGCAGTGAATCGCATCAAGCCACTAAGAGGAATATAATATGCTAAGATGAGTCACGCTTATGAAGGACATTACACTGAATGTCATCCACAAAGTGAGGAATGCATCATGTGAAGTGAAAAGGCTGCACTAAGAATCACAGACAAAGAAAAAGAAAATGCAAGTGCAAAAAAAAAAATAGTGCCAATGTATGCCCCCACTTTAAAGGGATTGCTACACACCGCTTTGTGAGCAATTTCTTTAAATTAAAGAAAGGAAAAATGCAAAGGGACATGAGAGCCTACTTGGAAATCCCAATGTCAAGTGATAGGTGTATACACCTAAAATTGGTCTGGAGCATCCGATTAATTAAATACGAATTATTTGATTAATTATTCTAAATTCCTCTACTATCAAATAGATAGAAATATTTATTTATATAGTTCACGTTCACATTCACATTCACATTTAAATTCTTCTCATCTTAAATTAAATAAACAAAATTAAATACTTTGTTTGATTTAATTATCAAATCCCTATTTTATTCTATCACATCAATCTTAAATTAATTAAATAAAGATTAAACACTTTATTGATTAATTTCCATTATTCTTTTGTTTAATTTAATAAAAAACTTCTATAGTTTGTTTTATTAAATTATTTATTCCTCTTTTGCTAATTTAAATAAATCAAAAATATTTGAATTAAAGCATAGGGAATATTCCATCTATATTTCCTCAAAAATGAATTAAATATCCTATGTCTAATTTATGTCTAAATTATGTCACAATTAATGCTTTGAAACTTCACGGGAAGTTTTGGAGACAAATTGGAGACAAATTCCAAATTCTTCTCTCAATCCTCCTCCATCAATCTTTCCTCTTCTCTTGCCTAGTGTTTTCATGGGTAGAGACAATCTCCAAAATTCTCTCAATCTCCTCCATCTCTCACCATTAAATCCTCTAGATTGAATCCAAGACTCTCAATGCCTTCCCTGTGCATTTCTACAACCAGGAAATCTATAAATACAACCTCATTGAACCAAGAAAAGGATTGAGATAATCTAACTTATGCACTCTTACTCTGCAGGAATCCAAGCATCAAGCATTCAAAGCATCAAGCATCCAGCATCCAACAATCAATTTTTCATATCATGGTTGCCTCCTGTAGCTCTTCATTTGTCCATTTTCATGTTTAATCATTTAGAAATCATCATATAGGATTAGTTTCCTATATTTAGCATCCATATCGTTCTTTCAATTGTCATTTTAACAATCATATTGTACTCATGATCTGAGATCCATCTTGATTTAATAAATCTTGGGAGATAGAGAACAATATTACGCTTACAGTAGATTATTGCTTTGAATTAGTTCAATTTGATTTGTCTTTGATATAATTTTATATTAAGAAGTGTTTAGTGCTTTATACCTTATTCACCACTTACAATAGGTATCCAAGAAAGGCCACATCATGCAAAAAATAAGAAAGAAAGAGAAAAGGGGGATATGCCCCCAAAATGAAAAACAAAAAACACATAAAGGATCTATGGATTTGGGGTCAGTACAATGTTTGTTTTAGAGAGTGTGAAACCATCATCATTCCCCCAAATACATAGAATTGGAAGAAGGACACATAGAGAGTGAAAGCAAAATGAAAAAGAAGAGTCATTTTGGGTCAACATGGAAGAGACATAGGATATCTCAACACTTCGCATCGTCCCCAAAAAGACAACAAAAGCAAAAAAAAAAGAGAAAAGATAAAGAAGAGCCTGTGTTTTTGAATCACCATGAAGGAGACATTGTGGTCTCAATTCCTTGCATCATCCTCAAATGAAAGGAAAAAATGACACAAAAATAAAAAAGAGGTTCATTTGGGTCAACATGAAGGAGACATTGTGGTCCCGATGCCTTGCATCATCCCCAAATGAAAGGAAAAAAAGACACAAAAATAAAAAGAGGTTCATTTGGGTCAACATGAAGGAGACATTGTGGTCTCAATGCCTTGCATCATCCCCAAATGAAAGGAAAAAAGGAAAAGGGAAAAGAGAAAGGGGTTCATTTCGGTCAACATGAAGGAGACATTGTAGTCTCAATGCCTTGCATCATCCCCAAATGAAAGGAAAAGAGAAAAGAAAAAATTGAAAATTGAAAAGGCTTGCACAACACATAGAAGAAGGGAGATACATATAGAATAATGTCACAAAGAATGAGAAAACATTAAAAAAATAGGGAATACACAACATATAAAAAAACACACGACTAGTAAGGCAAGTGTAAGTCAACCGTGAAGCAAGGAATCCACCTCCCCATCTCGGTGGGGGAAAGTGGGAGGTGGACAACGAAGCTAAGGGACTAAGACAATTTCATTACTAGGGCAAGGCTAGCAACCTCTTGCCCCCACTGAGTGTGAGGCTGGAGGGAGCCAAGATAGGTGATGAGAGGGGTAATTCAATAGTGAGAAGGCCATGTTCGACCACTATTACATGGATGGGTACATGATAGTGTACTATGGATCGATAAGGTATCACTCAGAACTGATGAAGTGATACTTACTCAGTATCTCTCACAAATGGTGACATTCATCACTTCTATGGCCAAGAACATGATGAGCACAATGTGGTGCATTGGAATCTTTAGGATGAATGACCAACTTATTACGATGAGATAAGGTGATGAGGCCTTTGTTTAAGAAGATGTATAATTGTCTCTCATATTCAAGTGGTGGATGGATAGGGAACTTAAGTTTTTGCAATTTATATGGCCTCTTGTGTCGACAAGACTCACCAACTTCAAAGGATGGTATGAGAACATGAGGTCCTAAGATGACAAGAGGTTTAGCATGGTTGATAGGAGGAGATGGTGGCTTTTCCCTAGGAAGGAGAACATCCAATTCGGGAGGGGTATCAAATATTATTGTGCCATCGTTACGAAGCTTAAGGCACTCTCTAGGATGCACCCGAGGATGAGGGGGGTCATGATAAGCGATGCCCATATGGTGTTCATTAGGTTGAAATTGATCATAGTATTTGTGAATTTCATGTTCATTTTTAAGGTCACCACCTTGTTTGCTTAAAATGGTAAACCCCTTGCCATAAGTTTGTTGCGGGTTAATAGGAGCGTGGGTGACTAGGTTATGGTAAAAGGGTTGAGGAGGGGTCGGTTGACAGGGACTAGGCTCACCTTGGGTAGGTATTCGAGCTCCATTGTGAGCTTCTGGATGAAGATGATAAAATGAGTCAAGAGGTGATATGTTAGGCATCACAAGTTGGTTCATAAAGGGGTAAAAAGAAGAATTGGCTTCAAGGTTGTCAAGGCACTCATTAAGGAACCGATCCATGCTAGCATCATCATCTCTAATGATGTCTACTTTCGTAGGAGGACATTCATTGGGATTTGGTTGAGAAATAGTGGGTTCAAGGTCATTAGGATCAGTGGAAAAGGTGCAACTTGACATGTCCATTAGGGATTTGATGGATGTTCATAACTTCTTGAAGGACATGGCCATGATGAGGTGTAATTAATGACAATAAATGAATTAAAATAGCAGACTTGGAAATGATAACAGAGGAACAATTAAAAAAACTAGAAATACACGCAAGGTGCTAAAAATGACAGAGACTGTGATGCAAATTGTGCAAGAGGACTAGGCCACCTAGTGTGTCGACTTAGTCCCAATAGTGTTGTTTTGGAAAAATTTCTATATTTTTGGCTAATTTTTATGGTTTTTCTAATATTTAAATGCAAGAAGAAACTAGAAATGCAGTTTTTTTTCTATTTTCTTGCTAATATGCAATGCAATGTGCAAATCTATCATGAATGTTCACTAAATGCATTTTTTGTCACTAACCCTAGGATGCAAACAATGCAATGCAAGCTATCTCTAAGATGAAATGCAAAAATCAAAAAGCTAGCTAATGGTCTACGGTCGGGTTCACCAAAATGAACCACCAAAAATGTATCTCTAGACCTAGGGCAAAAGGATTATCCTTGCTAGGCTCTTAGGGTTTTTCACCCTAGGAGCACTTGGTGAGGGAATTGCACTATTGCCCTTGGTGGATACAGGGGTTTTTGGTGGTTGCATTCAAAGGGGGGAGGTTGATTGATGAAGGTTGTGATAAGTGTGTATGATGTGTGGCTAGAACTAAAAGCAAAATGATACTAACCTAAATGTATGTAATGTAAATAAAGTGAAACTAAACTAATGCAAAGCTACTCTATAATGACCTAAATGTGTATTTTATGGAAAATAACAAAGGAGAAAAGAAGATGTGTACCTGGAAAAGTGATGTTGCAGATGAATGCTCTCAGGAACCTCTGGAAAATGTCTGAAAATAGTAGGACACTTACGCCAAGTGGGGCAACCTATTCCTCTAACCAGGAAACTTTTCCAAAACAGGTTTCGGGGAAATGGGCGCCCAAAAATATAGAAACCCTTTTTGGGACTAGCACAGGGACGAGGTCACCAATAGGGGCGACCTAGTCCTCTTGTAGCTTTTTGAGGAATTAGGGATTGATTATGTGGGTCCTGGTTGATGTTTCCCTTTTTTGTAGCAATCTATGACAAGAACTCCCGAAAGTGACTTGTAGGTTGTCTTCTTGCTCCTTCTAGGGTTTTAGGCTTGGATGTGACTCGAGGAGGATGTTGGTACTTCTTGCAACACTTTTTACTTCACCAAATTTACATCAAAAGTTGCAATCACATGCAAAGACCAAGAGAGTATTGGGGTTAGGAAATACGGGTTTTCCTAAGTCAAACCCCTTTATAGGTGATTAAACCCAAATGAGATGAAAGCAAAGGAATGTAAGATTGAATGATAACCTCAATAGAAATGCTTACCAAACCTTTGATGAAGATGTCTGCAACATGTAAGGATATCTCCAATGGAGGTTGCTTGTGAAACCCTTGTGCTTGATTGCTTTCTTTGGAAGACTTGAGTGAAAGAGTACTTGTGAAGAGATGTAAAAATGAGCTTGGGAGTAAAAAATGAGAGCAAGAGAGGCAAAAAAGGAGGTGAAAACCTTTATTTGTACATGTGAAACCCTAATTTTCCCAAAATGCAACTTGATAGGCCAACCCTAGGGTTTAGGAGGAAATATTACCATTGATTTGTATTTAAAATTTGAATTTTATGCCTAAAGGGACTAGGTCGCCCAAAGTGGTGACCTAGTCCACTTGGGAAAATTTTAATGGTGGTCAGGAATTAATTTATGTTTATTGAAGTTAATCAGTTTTGCCTCTTGGAACACACTTGGGTTGGGACTAAAGATGCATTAAAGGGGTAAATTAGCGTAGAAAAATGGTTAATTTAGGGGTGATAAGCCTAGATAAGTGTGAAAACTCATCACAACACTTTTTCTTAAGGCTTAGGAAGGTGTAAGAGTGTATTATTTAGGTGAATTATGTTGAAAGGGTCTTATAAAAGTGAGGAAATGGGTTACAACACTTCACAACACCTTAGTAAAACACCGTTAGGTTATTGATGAATTGCAAGCTTACAAGGCTAAATCAAGGTAAACAAGGCCATAATCCAATGGAAAAGGCCAAAATGAGTGAAAAAGTGCCAAGGTATAAAAAAATTTGTGACACAATTAGTAATGTGATTCCTTCCCTACGTATTCCAACTAGCATCCTTAGTTCCTATGTGGCATTGCATGTTATAGCTCCTACTACCTTACCACCTATAAGCATTCCATTCACTTGTGCCACAAACACATACACTCCATCACCACTTTCATTTCCATCTCATAACACAAGAAATGACCCTCTCATACATCAACTTTTTCAAACCATGTCATCTCTTCAAAAACAAGTTTCCACCATCAACCAAAATCAAAATGGCCCACCCACATATTATGTCAAGAGTAGTCCATTATCCTTGGAGATACTACAAACACTAATGCCACAAGGTGTAGAGATGCCTAGATTTTATAAATATGCATGGAAGGGAGATCCTTCTAACCATTTCAATGCCTACACTTCCCTATGTAGTGACTTTGTCCTTGATAAAATTTTGATAAAGCTCTTTCCTAGACCTTAAAAGACACTGCCTTGGCATGGTTCTCTTCTTTAATGAATAACTTGATTCGTTCATTTGACGAAATTTTTGAGGCATTTATAAATAATTTCCAAGTGAAAATGACTCCTAAGCTAACCTTGGCCGACTTAGTGAGATGTAAGCAAAAAGAGGATGAAAAGATAACTTAGTTTATATCTCGATATCAATCGCTTTATTCACGATGATGTCGAGATCCTCGACCCACACCTTAAAAAAAAAACAAAATCCAAGCCAAGTTGACCATGATGAAATTCCCATCCTTCATGCACTTGTGCACTTCTCTCCGTGATTACCAAAATTCAGTTTCTAGTCGCGATACAAAGTCTACTTCTAGCCAAATTGAAAGATCTGAGCCTGTGCACCAAAATAACTCCCAACCCTTTAAAAAACCAAATAAAGGGTTCCTTCAATTCAACCCTCATCAACAACAAATGCAAAATTTCCATAACCAAGTTGTTGTTGTCAAATCCTCGGTGCCCTTTACCCATGGAGATCCAAAGAGGCAATTCACTCCCCTACCTAACACCCTTCATAATACCATGTCACAACTTCTAAACCAACAAATGATTACCTTACCCCCTGTCAGAAAATTTGACCCTAATAAGCCTTTTCCTCTGATCTTTAAAGAAAATGGTTATTGCCACTTTCATTGACAAAATGGACATGACACAGAAAATTTTAAGCGTCTTAAACATCTTGTGCATGACCTCATTGATTCCAATCGTCTATTTGTTACATGTACTAATGATCAAAGCAATAAGTTTGTTGACCCTCCAAACCAAAACTTGCAAATTTTTACCAATCCCATGCCAAAACATAATATTTCATTTGTCAAAGCTAGCGACACACCTAAGAATTATGTGATGAATGTTGATACAGATGATGAGCACACTAATTATTTTCCAAATAATGTGATCAATGCCAATCCTACAGATGAAATGATAGTCATCCGTCGTTAGGGATGAACTAAGAGTCCTCTTGATATTGATTTCACCTCTAAGGATATACTCAAGCATCTGCCCAATGGTCCTCTTTACATAGTTGGTTGTATCTATGATAAGCCCACTAAAGGGATATTAATAGATCCTGCCTGTGGAGAGAGCTTGATCACTGAGGAATTCATACTCTTGCATGAGATCTATCAAGATGGTTATGACAAACCAAAAGAATGGATCATGAAACATAATGGTTTTGTGTGCCCTACGATTGGATCGATCACCCTACCATTACAAATAGGACCAAAAACATTAGATGTTACATTCTTCATCATCCCGTAGTTGAAACAATTTCGTGTGAAGTTAGGCCACCCGTGGCTTCACTCCATGAAATTTGTTCCTTCAGTTGTGCACAAATGATTAAAGTGTATCTTTGACAATGAAATATTCATTGTTCACCATAGCAGCTTTAACCCCTTGTCATCTAAAGGAAACTTTTCCCTAGATTCCTTTTGGCTCGAGCCCATGGAACCTATCAAGCCAAGAGAAGACTTATTTTTCTTGTCCTATCAAAAATTCAAGGCAAAGAAGATAACAAAGTTATCTCTTCAAAAAATGTCCCTGTCCACCTCCGAGCCTTCCATCCTTGATGAAACCATGCTTGAACCTAAACAAGATCAAAACAAACAAGACCAACCTAAACCTAAAACCTTACCTACCTCTTACAAGCGAAGAATAAACAATGAAACCAACCCTACCACACCTCCAATAATAAAACATGTTTAAAAAGTCAAAGACAAAGAGGTTGAACAATCCCCCGTGGTTCCTTCTGTTCCTCCCCCTAGGGAAGAAAAGCAACCTATGGTTGATCAACCCACTCCTATGCAGCTTGAAAAAAAAACTAAATGAAACAAAGGTTTTAGGGAGCATAGACGTAGACGTTGTACCCTTGCTCGCAAGTTCCATGATGAGTTAAAATAAGATCAAGATCCAAACTTGATTGAATCAATGCATGACGCTCTTCCTCCCCAGCCCCAACAAGATATTTCCATGCATCCTTCACAACAAGAATTTAACTCTTCTATGGATATTATCCTTCGACCTCCTATTGTGATCAACTTAGATGATGATGATGAGGATGCCAAAATTGATGAAGAGGTGCATAATGAATTGAACACATTGTTTTCCTCTTCCATGATCTTAAATGAAAAATCTTCTATAAAGAGTATTGAACCTAGTGCTTCTCCTAGTTCGACACTTGCTCTTGTCCTTCTTGCTAGTCTCCCATCTTTGATATACATAGAACATTATTGGGAGGTGGATGACTTGCACATAGGTTGACTCACATTTTCCTTACTATTCTTTTGCATTATTTATCTTTTTCATTTTATTTTGTGTGATTGCATGTGCATAATGTGATCCCCTATGATGTTCTTTTTTCTCTCTCTTTGTGACATTCCTCCCTTTGTACCTTCATTCTTCTCTATGTCATGCATCGCTTTCACTTTTTCATCTTTTTCTTGTGTTTTCCTTCTAGGGATGACGCAAGGCATTGAGACATTCATTTCTCCTTCATGTTGACCCAAAAGGATTTCTTTTTTTTCTTTTTCCTTTTCATTTTCATCTTTATTCTTTTCTTGTGTTTTCCTTTTGTGGATGACGCAAGGCGTCGAGACACCCTATGTCTCTTCCATGTTGACCCAAGAGATTTTCCTTTTCTTTTCACTCTCTTTGTGTCATTCTTCTAGTTCTATGTGTATTTGGGGTATGATGTCAGTTCCGAGCTCCTTAAAATCATTGTAGAAAACAACATACTGACCCAAAATCCATAGATCCCTTATGTGTTTGGTGTCTTCATTTTGGGGGCAACCCCTCTCTTTTCTTTTTCTCTCGCATGATGTAGCCTTACTCAGAAACATATGACTTGACATAGGGCTTCTCAAGTTGGCTCTCATGTCTTTCTTCTTGTTAGCATTTTTTTTTTCATTTGCTAGTTTAAAGTAATTGCTCACATCATGGTGTTTAGCAATTTCTTTAAAGGGGGCATATATTAGCATTATTTCTTTTAGATTTTTCCTTCTCATGGTTCTTAGTACAACCTTCTTGCTTCATACAATGTGTTTTTCACTTTGTGGATGATATTGAGTATAATTTCCTTCATGAGCGTGATATCTCTTAGCATATTACATTCCTCTTAGTGGCTTGATGCGACACACTGCATCCCCTAAGTTGTAATTTTTTTATTGTTTGATTGGTCCTCTCTTGGAGACATAGGCACAATGTTCACTAAGTTAAAGACCTCATGTGAACTAAGCAAAACTCCTTTGAACATTTCCTATGTTGCATTTTCTTATATGGCCACCTTGCATAACACAACTTGCATGCCTATGGATCCATCATGTTTTTTCATGAGCTCCAAGCATACAAATTTTTGCTTGTCTCATGAAGCTCGAAACCAAGTCATTTTTGTGTGGTGCCTTATTAAAGTTATCAAGAGGTATAACTCTAGTATGGTGAGTGGGAAGCCCAATCAACAGGATGAATTTCCCCATAGCCACTTGCGTGTGTGTGTGAGTACATGCTAGCCATGAGTGTATGTTTCTCACCCTTTTAGGACTTCTCACCTGATGGACAACCATGACTTTTTTTGCCTTAGAGTGAGTATGCATTTTTCTCAGACAAATAGCCTAGATCTTATCCACGTCACGTTAGACAAATGGTTGAATCTGGTTCCGATTTTCTCCTTCATTTCTTTTTTGTCTTTGGCAATGTATGATTTTCCTTGTCATTGTTCTTTAAATCATTTTCATGTGTGTTCCTTTGTGTTTTTGTGTTTATGTTGATTTGTCATGCGATCTTGATCTTGGGGGCTTGATCATCTCTCTTGGTCATTGTCATCTCATCTTGCTAGCATTAGTATATTGGAACCCCCCTTGATGTGTTTTTTTCTACTTTAGTGTGAGTTGGAAGTAGGTTCATCCTCTCACTAAAGTGGGGGCTAAATGTAACATCGAAAAAAGGATCCTTATCCTTTTTCACACTTGTTTATCTTCTTCTTGTGGATTTTGGCTTAGTGTGGCCTTAATTTAGTGTTGTAATGTGGATAACACATTCACATTAGGTCTTTGTCCCTTATGAACTTATGTATTTAATGATGCCTTGTAAAGGTTTTGTAAAGTGTTGTAACACACTTTCACACTTTTCTATGATTTCTAAGCATAATTAACATTATTTCAAACACAAATTCTCTTAGCCCTGCCTTATTTAGTGTTTTGTAAGGTATTGTAACACAGTTTCACATTCCTCTAGGCTTTTCATTAATAATTGGGTTGTCTTATGCTTTAATTGGCCCCTTTTTGCATCCACAAGCCTTATTTATGTGTATTTTTGAGGATAATCCAGACAAACAGAATTTAAAACATCAAATCCCCGAAAAAATCACCTCAAATTCCTAAGGTGGGACTCATTCACCATTCTAGGTGAATGAGTCCCCTTAGGTGGGACCCATTACCCAGGGTGGCGAATGAGTCCCCTTTAACTCAATAATCAAATTTAATTTAAATCTTTGGCGGGATTTTATTCTCTAAGATCCAATGTCGGCTTGTAGTGTCGTAATTTCGAGAATTCTTGCATAATTGAGTATAAATACAAGGTTATTTCTCTCATTCTAATCCTAACATCCTAAGTCTTTTGTGAGAACATCATAATAGAAAATTGAGTTCACAAGAAAATTTGAGAAAGAGAATTCAAGGTTTTCAAGGTTAGATTATCAAGCTTTCAAGACCATTCTTCAAGCATCAATCATCATGTCAAATATCACATTATTCATGTTTGTTATTGTGATCACAATTTTGGTGTAGATTTCATGATACAAGCAAGATTTTCATTCAAGATCTATCTCCTTCAAGCAAGAATTAAGAACCACATCCATTGCAGCCATTTCAAGCATAATTGCAGCACTTTATTGCAAGGGTTTGGTGAGTTGCAACAATACATTTTGTTCATTCATCATTCTCCTTTACATTTTCTTTCATTTCAAGTTTTAATTACTAACAAGGGGTTTGACCAAGGAAAACTCCTATTCTCTAACCCCACAACCATTTTTCCCTCTCTTTGCATGTGATTTGCAGGTCTAGGTTGTATATTTATCAAAGAGAAATATTGGGAAAGTTTTCATGAAGTTGTTAAATCAATTCAAAGTTGTCAAGATTGTGAACAAGCCTTGGAGGAGCTTGGAGAAGACCTATAGGTTGAATTTTGTAGTTTCAGATCTGGATTTGAATCAGGAACAATAGAGAAGATGAAGAGCTACATAATCCAACTTTGAATTTCCATAAATTTGGAAGTGGATTGATTTTCCACTATTGGCAAATGAGTCCGACTATATCTATAGGTCGGAGATTTTTGCATATCTGAGTACCCATTTATCTGAAACCTATTCCGACACAGTTTCTCAAAATTGGACTAATTTTTCCAACTTGGAATATGAGTCCCAATTGGATTCAACATTGATTTTTTCAATATTCCATGCCTCCATTCTACCTTCTCCAGTTTTACAGTTTTCTATTGTTGTTTATTTACATTTCTAGGTCATTCTTTGAAGCATTACATCAAATTAGGGTTTTGCATTTCATCCTTCATTGCATTGTCTTTCCAAGTCTAAACTTGGTTGTGAACCCCTCATTTACATCATTCAATCCCCTAGAACAATTTGTTTGTTATATTTCAATCTCCTTTACATTGAAATCTCAAGGGTTTTTTCTTGAGTGAAAGATTGAAAATAGCCTCTCTCCTTTTAGGTCCAAAACCCTAGAAGTGAAAAGAGAGTACACTATTTTCTATGTTTCAATCATATTAATATTGTCTTATGAAGAATAAGGGTTAGCTACTTTTTTTCAAAGATACTATTATCCAATATACATTTCTCCAAGCATGTAGATCCAACATGCCTACGTATGAGTTTGTTAGGCAATCTTAATTGCATCTATCATGCATCCATAATGCAAGAATCCTTGTCAAGGTTCCAAATGAGATCCCACCTTAATATAGTTTTATAAATCTAATAACATTTATGAAATAATCTTAGATGAGCCACAACATCCATCAACAAGTCCCCATTAAATCCTTTTGAACTTCGAAAGACCTATGTCATTAATTACAATCTTGCATTAAACATAATCAATGTTTGAGTCATACCCGAGATAATTGGCAATACTATGCTCCTCATATCTTCATATATAGTTATACACTCCATAAAATTAGTAATAGTAATATTCTTAGCCTTTTGGTTTCATTTACCATATGGTGTAAGAGCTTGGTTCTTAAACTAGATAACTATTCATACTTTCCATTTAAACTAAACCTAACCTAAATGGTCATCATTAGGGTATCAAGAGATGCTATGAAAGATTTATCTCATAACTCAATCTCGAAAATATTGTCAAATTAACGATAGTTACCTTCCATTTGGTATACAATTTATATTGTGCTTCATTATAGGTATAATAATAATTTTGATACCAAGGTTCTCGTATTTAAGAGATAGATAGACATCATTAGTCATACAAAGCATTTATCACGGTATCAATGAATTATTAAAGTATCAAGTTTTAAAAATAAAGATATGTTTAGTAAATCATGGTTATAGTACCTATAAATGGAGTCACATTTATAAAATTATGCAACCATGAGCCAAGGCTCATATTAATTGCATCCTATCCTTGGTTCATATTACTAGGTTATCTTACAACTAAATATTTAACCTAGAACTCTTTGCCATATTATTTCTCTTAAATTTTGAGCATAAAGATATTCAATAATTAAACCTTAATTATAGTAAATTCATAGTTTATAAATCCCTCATAATCCCAACTTTCTTTCCTACCATATACATTCATACATTAGTTTAACCATTTGATTTTAAGCATTGTTTATACTATCAACAAATATTTATTCAACAATTAAGATTACTTCTTTAAATATTCTAATTTCTCACTACTTCTTTCATGTACTCAACAAAACCATAAAATTAAAAGATAGTTTCCTTTCTATTAAGCAAGTAGCAATATAGTGTAACTATAGTTTTAGTTTCATCAATAATGTTTGTAACATACAATAAAATCTAGATAGTGATCTGCAACTAGAATAAATGATGTTAATCCTAATCTAAATCAATATTAATCTAAATCAAACAACAAAGAACGAATAAGTAAAAATAATGAATAACTAAAAAAATAAATTGGAAAGCTCTTACCGAATATGTGTTCACTCCTTTGAATTATCTCGATTTCTCTTCTCCATTTTTTTGTTTCAGTATTCTTGCCCTCATATTTTCAGTATTGATGCAAGTATAACTTCATCGAGTTGCTAAGAAAAATAACAAAGATAAGTTTCTTCTCAAAAGTGTATGATTTTGGGAGGAAGAATAATGATAATGACAGACCATTTTATAGATTTTGGGTTTTCGAATGATCAGCTCAGATTCAAAGAGAGATCGACGGATGAGATTGATGAATTCCATGCGATGTGATTTTTGTGTCAGATAGAACGTGAGTTAGAACATGAGTCAGAAAAGACTGCAGGATAAAGATTAAGTTAGAATGAGAACTTTATCTTGTGTCAAGACTGTTTGAAAATAGAAAGAACAAGAGTTCCAGATCTTAATCTTCAGTTAAGAGTCTTTGAAAATAGAAGAAATAGAATTTCAATGTCAAAGACAAAGTTAGAAATTGAAAAATAATGCATTCAAATGCAAACATGAGTTAATTAATCAAATAAATATATTTAATTAATAAACACATCATGCATATGAGTTAGAACTAGTTAACTGACTAGTTGCGACAGAGAGTCCTCTCGCAGAGACAATTAGATGTTGAATCCAAAGATAACTGGAGAACTAAAAATATATCTTGAGTCAGAAGGTGAGTGAATGACTTAGTCAGCTGATTGATAGAAGAATGTGACATAAATAAATGAATGAATTAAATGTTAATTTAATTCAACATTTGAAAATGAAAGACTTAATTAAATAAATAAAGATAATTTATTTAATATATTTAATTATAGTTGAAGTATGACAATGGGGCTATTTAAATAATAAACTATTTAATTAAGAAGGAAGAATTAATTAGTTAGCGACATAATTAAATAAATATGATTTATTTAATTAATCAAGTTGAATAAAGGTCATTTATGAATTAATGAATTAATGAAAAAGGGGTATTTAATTAATAGAGGAAATATGTGTTAGAAAGGGTAATTAAATAATTAACATTATTTAATCATGACCATAGATAATAGAAAATTATGTCGAAAGTGGTGTTCGAGGGCCTAGACCAATTTTCGGTGTCTACAGTTTTCCCCTCTTTGATACAATATTGTTTCGGCATTGTGTCAAAGAAAATATGCCCCGATCGTGCCCTAGCATGAAATAGGTTAGGGTATGCCCCCTCGGGAAAATTGACAAATTTTTGAACAATTTCAAAAAAAATAGGAAATGTTACCGATAAGTCAATTTGACAGCTAGAAATGCTATTGAGTTGACGGAATTGAAATTGGAGGTGATACGGATGTGTACGCATCATTTGAAGTTGAAAGGTTAAGTGGCCAATAGACAAGGGCATAAGAAATGCCACCCAAACCCTAGCTATAAATAGGAATTAGGGTGAAAACTAATTCATTTGCACCTAGAAGAGTTTGCAAAACTAAGAATTTTCTCTGACTAACGAACGAAAATGGCACCTATTCCATATGTTGCGCATCAAGGATATCAGATCTGGACCTTCACGTGGCTAGCCGACGCAGGACCACCGGTTTGTACCCGAAAATGAACTCTTGAAAGTTATTTTTTCACGTAGTTTTAGGCCTTTAAAAATTGATTAGCATATGTGGTCTTTTGGGATCAATGCATATGTTGTCGTATTCGCCGCATTTGACTGTGAAATGACGCATGTGCTAAAACACGCCTAGGGTAGGTTAGGAATATTAGGGATTAAATGCATTTGCAATATTATGCACCACATATGTAGTTATGGAATGGGTGTGTTAAATGTGCAACACATATGTAATATGCGACGCAAATGAGTTGTCGTGCAACGCATTTGTAAGAATGCACCACATCTGTTAAAGTGAGCCACATTTGGTTGGTAAAAACTTTGAAAAAAAATTCTAAGGAAAATATTTGAAAATCTTGACATCACTGTCTTTCGATGCCCACTATTCGAGCGAACAAGGGGATGCTTACCGCGTTGTGCAAGCGATGGAACTCCGAGACATCTTCATTTCATTTTTCGACTGGGGAGGCGACTGTCATATTGGACGATGTGTACAGGATACTTAGACTACCGATTAGAGGAGAGCGGGTGATGTACGATACCCAACGCGGATTGACTGAGCTAGCGAGATTCTATTAGGTGGACGATATCAGTAGGCTCGACATCAAGCATTATGAGATTAGATGGCCGATGTTGGCAGACATATACGATAGGATTGACTGTATACTATGTACACTGATAGGTGGGATAGTATTACCAGATCGACGAGGTCATGGTTTTCCTGTTGGATGGGGAGAGATGTTGGTGGGTATGTTAGAGAGAGATACTGTGTATGCTTGGGGTCCGTGTTTATTAGGGATGTTTTATTTCCATTTACATGATATTGCATATAGAGACACATAGTCATTGAGTTGTGGGACCACTCTTCTGATGGTGTGGGCTTGGGAGAGGATAGCCATTTTTCATCCTTCGATTGATGAAGATCAATGGGAGAGAGCTCTATTTGTTTTTCGGTATACGGGGCACATCACTCAGAGCCATGTGGGAGACACTAGATATTGGAGACATGCACTCGACATTCTAGATCAGTTCACTTGGAGACCATACATGAACTATGAGGAGTGGTCTGATGAGGATAGACATTTGTCATTTTGTAGATAGACACAATACCTGATTGGGAGGACTATTTCGAGTGTGCACATCATAGAGAGACACTTGCCAGATCAAGTTTTGAGATAGTTCGGCGAGGTTCAGGATGAGCCTCGGAGTAGAGAAAAGTTTGCTCGTTCTTCAAGAGAGGTTCCATATTGGGGGCCCATGATTCATGTTGCTACCGTAGAGGCAGAGATATAGGCTTTACAACTAGTACACTGGGGATGGAGAGATGGAGCAACAGACCCAAGGATGATAGCTGCATATGATGCATGGTGGTCAGAGCATCGTCTAATTCCATACATTGATCCGGATCAGCTAACACTAGTTGAGAGACGAGGCACAGGACCAAGAGGACGGAAGAGAGGTGGAGGGAGAGGTGATGATGACAGAGGTGGTAGGCAAGGATGAAGAGGGGGTTGGGTAGGTGGACTTTCACCTATTTGAGAGGCAGTGGTAGAGGATGTATCGATGTTGGACATTGGAGGTGGCGCTGATGTACAGGGTAGAGATGAGCATGTTGTAGGGGAGGCAGTTGAAGAGGAGCGAGCAGAGGTGGATATTGGGGGAGAGGATGTCACAGATGATGTGGATATGGATATGGATATAGACCCTCTAGGTATTCCAGCAGGATATAGGGAGGATGATGTTGAGGAGGCACCGATGGAGGAGCAGGAGAGAGAGCTCAAAGATCAGATTGTGGAGGGGAGACGGGATGATGATGCCCCTAGGGATGGTTATAGGGAGGCCATGGACGAGAGATTGAGAGTGATGATAGTAGAGCTTGATGCTATGTGGATAGAGAGAGACAGTGCTCATGTAGAGAGAGACAGTGTTTGTGCAAAGAGAGACAGTACAGTAATGGAGATGGATCAAGCCATAGCTCAGAGACAGGAGACCGAGCATCAGTTTATAGATGTCAGATGCCTTTGCAGCGGGTCCTCATCTAATGGCATGGTATGGGAGTTATTCAAAGCCATAGAGAGAGTGTCATATTGCAGGGACTTATATGAGTCTTTGGTACCAGCAAAGAGACGGGCTCCTAGCTTCTCAAAGGCTCCCAGCCAGAGATCACAGATCAGGAGTCATACCAGGACATAGAGTACAGAGGGTGTGGTAGGACCACTGAGGATAGGTCTATATGGCAGGCCTTCCACCTCATAGAGAGCACCTCTAAGGTAGTTTCCACCACCTTCACCATGTGACAGTAGTGGCAGTGGGACACGATGACAGTTGTTATACATGTAGACACTATATTTTGATCAGAGAGCCTGCGAGCTCATTTTTATTTATGGAGACATTATGACATTGTACTGTAACACTTTATTTTGAGCGATATATATATATATATATATATATATGATTTTGGTGGCTTCTATATGATATGTAGTTCTATTTTATGGTGATGCATTGCTTCTATATGATTATGTTTCCTAGATGATGTATGTATATGTGTTATGAATAAATGTTTCTACATGATGAGTTTATGCATTTTGTGATGTTATGGATGTCTTTATTTACTTATGACAATGGATGTAATTCTCTATATGATTTTATTTATATGTGATGCATCTTATGATGATGAAATGCCTATTATGCAATGATATCGTAAATATATAATGAAGATGTTATGCAATGTAACTATATGACATTTTTATAGAATGTATGCATATGCATATTATCTAATGTTTTTGTTGTGTCACAGGACTTTATCATTATGTTGGAAAGGAAATGTTAGCATTAATGAATTTAGAATTTTATTAAGAAATAACGAAGGTTGATTGATTCAAAAAAAACATATGATCTTCGATATATTGCCAAAATATGTTATGCTTGCTTGTTATCATCATTGGGTGGGACATGACACAAATGGATAGTACACACCATGATATGAGATAGACCATAGTGTACAAAGTCATCCATATGTGAAAAACAGACACTCCTAAACAAGGAGTGTCTTAACTCATACTAAGGACAAGATTGCCCCAGCCATTTTGTCGAGACAAACCACAGACAACAAACAAATAAAATACGGGTCATGAGACGTCATTGCTCCTCTAAATCCTTGATAGGACATCCTTGAGAAAAATAGTAACATGACCCAAAAAATCAATGTTAAAAAGATAATTGACAGATAGCAACCAAAGAAAAAGAGTTCTGAGACATCCTTTCTTCTCTAAATCCCTCAAGGGACATCCTTGAGAAAGCTAGCAACTGGACTAAATTCACAAATCGATAAAATGATAAGACAAAATAAGATATAAAGTTATAAAGCCAAATAAAATTATTCGCCAAAACTTGATCTTGTGGGATTTTTTGATTGTTTGATGTTTGAAATAGCGTAATGTGAGGGATGACACATACCACAATAAGATGTTGAGTCTGGTTTCAACTTGGTGACTATCTGTATAAGGCATGGCAAAGCTTGGTTTCAGAAAATACACGTGTCGTATAAGACATTGGAGCCTGATGACGTTGATGCGACAAGCTACATGAGGTTATGACAATTTGACGATGTTTGTTGACAAGAAAGACATATCTTGCGAAGACATTAGTTGATTATTTTGACAATGTTTTTGATATTTACTTGATGACTGTTTGAGATGTTTCCTTGTTGGTGCATGACTTGTTTTGATTAGTTGACTGATTAAGAGCGTGTATGTGTATTGACAGTGTATGACATGAGATGATACCCTAAAGTACTGACTTAAGGCGGATAAAGACATGCATCTAAGTGAATGATATGCAATGTGTGTGATAGTGAATTGAATGTGAATGAACCCTATTGGACTGACCTAGTGTGGTATCGGGAGCTCATCGATTGATTAGCCTTTCCTACATTGTACACGCAGAGACCTCGTAGTTCGACATGACCAATGAATTTGAATATACAAAGAGTCATGATTTTAAAGTGTGTGATACATGACAAACCTAGACAAATAGACCTAACGCCTCGGGGGCACATCGATTGATGGCCTTGCCTACATCCCATTCACAAAGGCAACATAGTTTGATTATGTCTATGAATGACTTAACATGACTGACTTGATATGACTGACGTTGTTTTTAGGATTTTCTGACATATTTTGATTTTTTTGTGTTTTTGAAGTTTTCTAATGTTTTTGGATTTTTTAGGACATTTTTCGATGGTGTGATGTTTGGATTTTTTCAGGAGATTTTCCGATGGTGTGATGTTATGTACAAGGTGCATGGCATAGAACAAGGATTTTCCCCCAATCAAGAATAAGACGTGTGAGATGGAGTGGGGAGTGTGATGGAATGGACATTAGATGTCAATCATTCCAAGCAATGGATAGGACAACCATTTATTATGAGGGATGGTGAAAAAAGTCTGATTGGAATTATGGTAGACGAAAGAGCAAGTTTGACTACACATGGCGCCTGTTTGCTAGGTTTTCACCATGGTACTTATCCATAGCGCCACTGAAGTGGTTTTCACTATTCGACAGATTATTTCTCTTTACTTTTTTGTTATTTTTGGATTTTTTTTTATTGGTGTTACAAAGACGCCTGTTTGCCAGGTTTTCATCAAGGTAACCTTTTTTTTTTCATTTTTTTTTGTATTTTCTAGATTAAGACAGATTCTCAGAAGCTACACATAGAACCTTTTCAGATGCAGGTTGTTGATTGGTGACAAAAGTGACTCTCCTTTGAGAGTAGAGAGTTGGTATGCTCCTGATCCAAAGGATTCTATGACAATATAAGGCCCTAACTAGTTAGGTTCGAACTTTCCTGGCTTTTCCCGTTCAGCTTGATTCTTGGGATTCTCCATTAAAACCAAGTCACCAATGTCAAAGTGTTTATTTAGAACTTTCCTATTATAGCTTCGATGAAGATGATTCTAATATGCTTGCAAATGGTCTAGTGATTTATGTCTTCGTTCATCCAGTAATTCGAGCTCTTGTAATCTGGACACACGGTATTCTTCATCGTCAATGTGACCTTTCAAGGATACCCTCAGGGAAGTAATTTCAACCTCAATAGGTAAGATAGCTTCAGATCTGAATACTAGGGAATATCGAGTGGCACCAGTGGGAGTACGAATGCTTGTGTGGTAAGCCCATAAGGCAAGATTTAGCTATAGGTTCCAGTCACGACCAACATCATTGACAGTCTTCTTTAGGATTCTAACAATGGTTTTATTAGATGCCTCGGCTTGGCCATTACTTTGTGGGTAATATGGGGTGTAAAAATGATGTTTGATGTGGAACTCTTCACATAAATGGCATACTTCTTGGTTTTTGAATGGGTGGCCATTGTTTGTGATAATGGATTGGGGTACACCATACTGAAAAATGATATAGTTTAAGATAAACTTGGATATTTACGTGTCGATGATGTAGGTCATGGGAATAGATTCAATCCATTTGTTGAAGTATTCGGTAGCGGTTATGATGAATTTATGGCCGTTGGATGATGGAGGATGTATCTTACCTATGAGGTCGAGTCCCCATTGGGAAAAATGCCACGGTGATGTAATCAGATGAAGCTCTTGTGCTGGTGCTCTTATCAAATCTCCATGTATCTGACATTGTCTACATTTCTTTACAAAGATATATGATTCTTTCTCCATTATAGGCCAATAATAACCTAATCTCATAATCTTATGAGTTAAAGTAGGACCACTCAAATGGGATCCACATATACCCTTGTGTACCAATCGCAAGGTTGTTTGTGCTTCTTCAGCATCAAGACATCTCATCAGGGCGTTATCTAAGGTACGTCTATATAGGGTATCTTCGATGATGGTGTATTTAGCTAGCTTATGGATAAAGGTTCGGCATTGGTTATTTGACAGGTCTAGAGGTAAATTTTGGTCAGTTAGATAGTTGAATATGTCTTTATACCAAGGGGACGTAGGACCAACAATTGTACACACCATTGTAGAATCATGGACATCATAGGCAGGGACCAATATTTGCTCATCCAAAAACTTGAAATTAGGCACGTTACTCAGAATATCCAATAAGGAACGCATGGTTGCCATAGCATATGCAGCCTTGTTTTGAATATGTCATATTTTTTGAAAGGATCAAATTATTGCTTGAAACTATCAGACATGTGCTTTTAGGGGGAAAATTTATCATCCTTAGTCTCATAATCATCATTTACTTGCCAGACTACAAGCTGAGAATCGCCAAAAACATGTAGACTCTTAATCTTCCACTGTGTTACCATTATTAATCCTATCACTAAGGTTTCATACCCTGCTATGTTATTGGTGCAAAGGAAATCAATCTTCAATGATTTAGGAATGGTGTCGCCTTGAGGTGTAACAAATAGGATACCTGCTCCTAAACCACGTTGTGTATGTGACTCATCAAAGTATAATTTCCAGTCTATTCTAGTGTCAATGTTAAAGATAAATTCGTTAAGAAAATCCACCACTAAAGGATGGTCTGCCTTTATGGGTAAATTTGATAACTGATTTGCAATCACTTGTCCTTTTATAGCCTTCCTCTCTACATATTTTATGTCATACTTTCTAAGTATCATAACCCATTTAGCCAATCGACCTATTAATTAGACCTTAGGAGATATTTGAGGGGATCGCTCTTTGCAACCAACATTGTTTGGCGATTGAGCATATAGTGCCAAAGTTTTTGGGTAGAAAAGACTATCACAAGACAGGAACATTATGTGTTTCTATAGTTTAATAAATATCCCACTAAGGTACGACTGATGTAGTAGACTTCTCTCTCATGACCTTGATCATCGTTTTGTGTGAGAAGAGATCCTAATGCTAACTGGGTTGCTGAAATGTATAATATCAACAGTTTCCCATCTGTAGGTAGCATTAAGACTAGTGGAGTAAGAAATTAATCCTTGATTTGTTGGAAAGCGTCCTAACATTTAGGTTTCCACACAAATGGTACTCCTTTCTTGAGTAAATGTTGAAATGGGTGTATTTTATCTACCATTTGTACAATGAAACACCTGATGGACTATAATCTTCCTTGTAGTGTTCTTAGTTGACCAATGCTGATAGAAGGAGGCATTTCTATGATAGCTCTTACTTTCTTTGGATCTACTTCAATGCATCTTCTAGAGATGATATACCCTAGAATTTTCCCTGATTTTACTCCAAAGACACATTTCTTTGGATTTAGCCTGACATTATAATTCTCTATCCTCTTGAATATCTTGTCTAGAACCTTTAAATGATCTTCCCTTGTTTCTGATTTAGCTATAATGTCATCTACATAATCTTCCATGAGAGTGTGTACAAAGTCATGGAAAATCGTAGTCATTGCTTATTGATAGGTAGCTCCTGCATTCTTAAGGCCAAAAGGTATAACATTCCAATAGTATGTGTCCCATGGACACATGAAAGTCGTCTTGTGTTGGTCTTCAACTACGATTTTGATTTTGTTATATCCAGAGAAACCGTCCATGAGGGATAGTATCTCATATCCTACTGTAAGATCTACTATCATGTCTATGTTCAGCAAAGGGAAGTCATCCTTAGGACATGCCTTGTTGATGTCTCTAGAGTATGTGCAAATGTAGATGCCCCTAGTTGGTTTAGTCATTGGTGCAAGATTTGAAATCCACTATGGATAGTATATAGTTCTTATAAATCCAACATCCAAGAGTTTCTTAAATTCTGCCTTGACCAGTAGAGCAATCTGTGGATGTATTTTCCTTAACTTCTGTTTGACTGGCTTAATACCTAGCTGCAATGGTAGATGGTGCAATATAAGGTCTGGATCCAGCCTAGGCATGTCAACATATGACCATGCAAAGTTTTTCTATCTCTTTGCAAAGAAGTCGTTAAACTCAGGTTGTTTTGCCTTTGTCAATGATGTTACAAAGTATATGTGCTGAGGGTTTTCTTCTGTATTTATGTTGACTTCAATAGAATCTTCTACTAGCATTGGTGACTTTTCCTATTCTACAGGGAGAATATTTAAACCTCTATCCTTGGGTGCCTCAGAGAGGGTTTTGCCATCGGATATGTCCTTTATTTTGACTGTTTCTTTGTCCAAAGGCACCTTTTGGTTTTCACCTAGGGACTCATCATTTTTCTCATGTTCATAATTTTTCTTTTTATTTTCATTATTGCGACTAGAGGTGTAAATAGACTCCCCAAAAATATTATTTATCATCCAATTGTATGGTAAAACCAACTTTATTATCCCCTCTTCGTATGCCTTCTTGAAGTCCCATGAACTCAACAATTGCTTCATCGTTCTCAAATGTGTCTATGATGGGTGTACCTTGTTGATCCCATTTGATAAGTTTGGGGTATATAAGAGGCAAGTCATCATCAGAGTTATTAAAGGTGGAAGCTGATAGGGTGAATATAGAGTGGTTGACATGGTCATAGAAGTTTTGGTCTAACTCCTTCTTGTTATTTTTCCGATGGGTAGGTATACTCTGTTGTGGGACTATTGTAAGGGTCGAGTCGTCAAAAGATGGTTTGTCTGGTGCCCAAGATGCATGATCAAGGGTTTCCCAATAATAGTTATTTTTCCATTTTTCTTTGGACAAGTGTTTCTTATGACAGGGACTAGATGGTTTTGGTACAGGTTTGATCTTTAGGTCCAATTCTTCAAATAGAGCATATATGTTCATGGTACTAGTAGAGGAAAGGGAATCCCACTCACAATCACTTGAGTCGGGAGATTCATCATAAATTGGGGGAAGTGGTTCATGAGATATCTTGATGTCTGCACAAGCACTCACTTCCTCTTTAAATTCTGACAAAGTGCTAGGAAACCCAATTCTAAGTGGTTGAAACCCTAGCCCTAGGTATTTCAGTCATGGTGAGATAGTGATCAGTTTCGTCCTTCCATTTTGATGTAGTCATAACCCACTGTGCCCATCATAGCCTTCATTTTTCATTATCTTAAAGCCTTTTCCATATTGGTCCTTAGCTATTTGAATAGACAGCGAGGGGTATTCATTGTCTTCTTGATACAAACAAGAGGTAATATCACCTTGATCCACAATTTATTCACTTAACTCTCCCCATTTGGTCAATTTCATTGTAGGAGGAACACGAAATGTGACTACTGATTGCCTTTTATCTTCCATGGGTAAGCCATATGCCTTGGGTGGAACCAGTTGACTGGCACAGTATGATGCATTTATTTTATATTCTCCACAACCCTTGTCTTGGATCTTGACCTTAGGAGTGTTTGATGGTGGTTTAAATGAAATGGACTTAGTAAGATGTGATGGGTCAACATATAGGTATAAAGTGGATGATGAAGCTTCTTGGTTGACTCATACCTGTCATTGTGGAATTTCCCTTAGGCTTGTACAATATTGAAAAGGATCTGGATCACCATCAATCGTGATCTCGGTGCCATTATAAGGGAATTTAAGACATTGGTAATATGTTGAAGGTACAAATTTCATTGCGTGTATCCAAGATCTACCTAACAACAAGTTGTACGGAAGGGTGAGATCCAAGACTTGGAAGCTGGTGTTCATAATTGTTGGGCCAATTTTGATAGGGAGTGTGATAACTCCTTTGGATGATCTTTCCTCATCATCATAAGCCTTGATGACTATACTCTTAGAGGTGTCTACGTAGTCTTCTGAGAACCTAATGCCTTAACTAATTTTAGGGTACACAGGTTCAAACCTGCTCCTCCATCTACCAAGACTCGTCTGACTTTGGTTTGATTGACTAGGACTTCAAGATGTAATGGGTCATTATGATCAGACTTTTCATTTGAGTAATCGTGTTGGAAAAACATGGCATGATGTGATTTGCTTAAATATCCCACTATTTCTTCAAAAAAATTGACATCTAAGTTTGTAGGAACAGTCGTATTCTGTAAAGCTTTGTCAAGAATGGCTCGATGCTTAGGTGATAAAGTCAATAGTTCCAAAATGGATATTTGTGCGGGGGTTTTGCTCAATTGATCAAGGAGGTTGTACTTGAACTTGGAAGTCTATGTAGGTGGCTCAGAAGAAGGACCTGGAATAGTAATCTTAGTTCTGCATGTGTTCATAGCACATTCTGGGTTTTTCTTAATGATGATGGTGTTGATGTTTTCATTTGCAGCTCAGAGGTGATTTACGATCGATCCTTTACCATAGTCATACTTGGTATTGGTGTAATTGGCCGATGGATTGTTCTTGGTTCTTGAACTAGAGGCTTTTCCTTTTGTGTGGTCATGTAATGGGTCTGTGAAAACCTTATGATTAGTGTTCTTAGTATTTTTTTTCCCATTGACCTCTATGGTTCCGTTTTCAACAAATTTTTGTATGATATTCTTTAACTATCGACACTATTGTAGGTTGTGTCCTTTTGTGCGATGATAGTCACAATAGGCATTGTCGTCCCACCATGAAGGTTTAAATTTTCTAGGATCATATTATCGTGGTTCCAAAGGTTTAATAAGATTATGTTTAATCAATTCTTTGAAAATAGCCTCGATTGGTTGCCCTCAAGGGGTAAATTCATGTGTAGGAAATCTCCTTTGCAATCATTGTTGTTGTGAATTTTGGACATAATTGGTTGTTTGATCTAGAATATTCATCATGCCTTGATTGGGGTTGTAACTTCTAAGTGTGATAACTGGTCTCGTATGTATGGTTTTAGCATCAACAATGTCATCATTTGTAACATTTTTGTTTCTAGACCAGAATTTGTTTCTATCATTCGGTGTTTTTTGATGTTGGACAACTGAGTTTTTGTCTGGTACTTTTATTTCGCCTTTGTCAATAAGGCCTTTTTCAAGGCCGATGCCCTTTTGTACCAAGTCTAGGAATGAAGTGCAACAATATACCCATAAGTCACCTCTCAGTTTCGGATTGATGTTTTTGAGGAATATCGTGACCTTATATTTTTCAGGTATTTCGACTGGACATCTACTAGCTAGACTTCTCTATCTTTGGAAGAAAGTGGTAAAAATTTCGTCATCTTCTTGTGTCATGTGGCACAAGGTTGCTATTGTTACTTCATTGTCTATGTTAAAGGAAAAGTGTTCAACAAACTTCTCTTCTAATTCACCCCAGGATCATATACCATATGGTAATTTAGAAAACCATTCCAACGCTATCCCTATGAGGGTTCATGGAAATAGTCGCATCAAGTATGTGGGGTCATATGATATGTCCATGCATGCCATTGATAATTCTCTAATGTGTTCCAAAGGATTCTTTCTCCCATTATACTTTGGCAAATTTGGTATAATGCATCCATGGGGAAAGGTTTCATATAAAGCGCTTTGTCAAATGGACATGGACATAGGTCTTGTGCTGAGATAGTTCGTTTTCCTGGCATAGACATGTTGTCCATCTGTTGTTGAAGAGTTTGCATTTTTTTTTGGAGGACATCTACTTGTGTCAAGGACATGTTGTTGGCATTGTTTGGATCAATGTAGATATTTTGAAATGCCATGTTCTATGATGGGTTGTGATTTGGCAAGGGAATGTATCCCATTAGAATGTTTTGATTCAGATTGGGGATATTTCCTATTTGAATATTTTGATTGGGATTGGGAATATACCATGTCTGTGTGTTCTGATTTGGTATAGGAATATATCCTGTTTGCGTGTTCTGATTTGGTATAGGAATATTTCTAGTTTTCGTGTTCTGACTTGGTATAGGTATATTCATGCCAACTTTGGATCTCTTACCAGTCGTGTTGGTGCCAAAGGGGTTTGATGAAGTTGCTCCCGTAATAAATTGTAAACCTTGTGTTATGTTGAAAGGGGTTGTATTTACAATTGATGATGTTTGAGTTGGAATGCCAGTTGGTATTGTTGCGGTGATTTGGGGAATAGAAACACTTAACATCACAATTTGCATTGGTTGAGTAGATGCTATTTTCAAAGTATGAATATAAAATCCTGGTGGTAGTGTGGCACCTTCTACTAGAAATTTTTCTAGATAGCGTTGGGGACCATTTTCCAAACACTCATCCATGAAGGATGCAAATTCAGGATCTTGTACAGTGGCATTTATGTCTTCTATATAAATGTGTCCATGTGTGTCTCTAGTGACGTGTTTTTCAAGAAAAGTTTTATGTGGTCTCTTACTTCCTGATGGTTGATTTTCGAATGGATTGAAAAATTCGTTAGGGTCCGACATTGCTTTTTATTTATTTTGAGACCTTGTTTCAACCATGAAAATTTTCTCAAAATGGGGTAATGCAGACTATGTCTAAAAACTGATGTGTCCTATTTCTATGTTTTTGGATTTTCCGACAATAAGGATGTTGCTAAAATGATTTCTAAAAATACGTATACTAAGATGACGTATGGTAGGACGGACAATATGCAAAATCTCGTGTAGACTATGACAGTAAATGATTCTAAAATGGGTATAACCTACCTCCTATCGAATGAATGCATAAAAGGATTTGATTTTGACCAAGGAACCTGATTGTAGGACAAAGACAGTTGATAAATGAATTTCCCAAACTAGATTGTTGAGCTGCAAAGATTTAGTAATAGGACTAAAGTGACTAGGTTCAATGATTGTGACAAATTGGGACATGAACGTATCCAATGACGAGGAAAGTTATCTATTCTGACGATTTGCAATTTCCTAGGAAGTGTCTATGTGCATGCAATTTAGGATGACTATGACTAAGATGTATATGACACCTAATGATGCAAGGTTTTTGAGCAAAGTTTTCCAGTTTCTATCCAAGGTTGATCTTAAGAAATAAAAGCAAAAATGACTGTTATGTTTTCGACTCGATTTCCAATTTTCTAAGTTTTTGTTGACAGTCAAATGCGGTTCACCTATCAGTTGCGGTTCTAAGTTTGATAGATGTGGTTTACCAATATGCATGTGGTATTTTGAATAAAACCAGGTTTTGAATGTTGACAAGCAATTTTGACTTTTGACAGATGTGGTTTATGTTTTAGCAAATGCGGCTCATGGTAACAGTTACGGCTCGGAATAATGATTCTTTGAATTTGACTTGGTTGATAGACACATGCGATTTTCCTTTTGATAGATGTGACTTGCATACACACATACGACTCAACATTTGACAGTTGCGGCTCGTAATTCCAAAGGACTTATGTGACAGGAACATGCGATGTTCTCTATGACAAATGTGGCTTGCATGCACACATGCGACTCAACATTTGATAGTTGCGGCTCGTAATATCCAGACTGTTAAAATGAAGTTTTTTGATAGACACGTGCGGCTTTTCCCCTAATAGATGTGACTCGCTAATTTAGATGCAGTGTTACAATTGACAGTTGTGACTCACTTTTTGACTGTTGAAGTTTTTTGAAAGTATTTTTGACTGACTCTGTGCGTTGATCAAGATTTTTGACGAATACATCAAAAACAAGCACAAAAATCAATGTATTTTCAAAATTGTGATGATAGGACTATTAAGACCAAAAACATTTACAACCAAGGCTTTGTGGACAATACTTGTTGAGTTCTTACTTGGATTTCTCCAGCTACGCATATTTATGGCAGATGACTAGTAGCTTGACCCCACTGGCTCCCCTCCATGACACTCACTTATACGGGGCAGCCAAGATACTATACCCATGAAACTCCCATGGCATACATCTCATCTCCACACATAAACGGTAAGAATGTAAGATGGCTTCACAGGGCCGACCCTGTTGCACCAGCAAATAGATGGGATTTTGGAAAATCTACAACAAAGTGTTTAGTAAGGGCATTCCATTCATGGGGCACTATTCAACTTCGGTGAGAGTCCATTTCTGTCCATCTCGTCAGAATAGTGAGCGTGATTTTTTTGCTTTCTCCAGAAATCCATTTTTATATACCGGGTGGAAGTCGCTAGCTAAAGCATGTTACCGGTCTGAGTCATCTTGGGCTGAGTACTTTTTCCCACCAAGATAGGCCCAAGTTCTAGAGTCAGCAACTATTTCTCTTACACCTAGGATTGCATGACTTTGCAAGGGGAGAGGATACTCTGATATACTAAATCGTAAAGGGTGACAAATATGTGCAACGCACCAAACAAAGAAGATAGTGATTTTTTTTAATCCAAATGACAGTTATTTATCTACCAGATAGAAAAACCTTGCTAAATAAATAAAAACAAAGGCATTAGGTCCTGCATGCAAATTGATTAGTAGTTTTTTTTTGGTGTCTTCGACTTTCGTCCTACAGAAAATAATGGTTTGTGTTTTTATGGTCTTCTATGCTTCGTCCTGCAAACACTAGGTCAACCCACCTTAATACAACTGTAAACAAACATTAGTGAAAATCAAGATAACCCAACCAGCGAAAATGAAAATACGAATGTATAGAAATGACCAAAACTTGAAAAAAAAAATGATTACCAGGCCGATGCAGTGTTTCGAGCCATAGATGCAGCTCAATGTTGATAGGCGGATGCAGTTCGTGAATTGTTGATAGGCAAATGTGGTTCGCTAATTTTTTAATAGGTGAATGCAATGCACAGGTTCACAGATGCGATGTGGAATGTCAGATCCATCGTGAAATATGGTCAATGTGGTGCGTGAGGACAAATGCATCGTTTTGCTGAACAGATGCGGTGCATCATACGATAACCTGCAAAAAAAAAAAGAAAAACAAAAAAATGGAAAGATGAAAGCATGTGCAAATTTGAAGCGTGTTCACGTCGAGTTCACCAAATGTAACATAGAATAAAATCTAGATCGTGATCTGCAACTAGAATAAACGATGTTAATCTTAATCTAAATCAATATTAATCTAAATCAAACAAAAAAGAATGAATAATTAAACATAATGAATAACTAAACAAATAAATTGGAAAGCTCTCACCAAATATGCATTCACTCCTTCGAGTTATCTCGATTTCTCTTCTCCATTTTGTTGTTTCAATATTCTTTCCCTCAAATTTTCAATATTGATGCAAGTATAACTTCATCGAGTGTCTAAGAAAAATATCGAAGATAAGTTTCTTCTCAAAAGTGTATGATTTCGAGAGGAGGAATAATGATAATGACAAGCCATTTTATAGATTTTGGGTTTTCGAACGATCGGCTCAGATTCAAAGAGAGATCAATGGATGAGATTGATGAATGCCATGCGATGTGAGTTTTATGTCAGATAGAACATGAGTTAGAACATGAGTCAGAAAAGATTGCAGGATAAAGATTAAGTTAGAATGAGAACTTTATCTTGTGTCAAGATTGTTTGAAAATAGAAAGAACAAGAGTTCCAGATCTTAATCTTCAGTTAAGAGTCTTCGAAAATAGAAGAAATAGACTTTGAATGTCAAATACAAAGTTAGAAATTGAAGAATAATGCATTCGAATGCAAACATGAGTTAATTAATTAAATCAATATATTTAATTAATAAACACGTCATGCATATGAGTTAGAACTAGTTGCGACAGAGAGTCCTCTCGTAGAGACAATCAGATGTTGAATCCAGAGATAACTGGAGAACTAAAAATAGATCTTGAGTTAGAAGGTGAGTGAATGACTTAGTCAACTAATTGATAGAAGAATGTGACATAAATAAATAAATAAATGAATTAAATGTTAATTTAATTCAACATTCAAAAATGAAAGACTTAATTAAATAAATAAAGATAATTTATTTAATATATTTAATTATAGTTGAAGTATGACAATGGGGGTAATTAAATAATAAAATATTTAATTAAGAAGGAATAATTAATTAGTTAGCGACATAATTAAATAAATATGATTTATTTAATTAATCAAGTTGAATAAAGGTCATTTATGAATTAATGAATTAATGAAAAAGGGGTATTTAATTAATAGAGGAAATATGTGTTAGAAAGGGTAATTAAATAATTAACATTATTTAATCATGACCATAGATAATAGAAAATTATGTTGAAAGTGGTGTTCACAGGCCTAGACCAATTTTTGGTGTCTACAATGTCCATATCCACTACATTATTCAGTTATTGATTGTCAGGGCTTGATTAAGTAAGTATTGAGCAATTAAGTCATTGTTGATAAGAGATTAAAAGGGTATAACATTCTAAGAAGCACATAAAAACTTCAAATAGATGTAATTTATGAATACTACAATGATGCCCTCATATGCCTAGGGCTAATAAGATAGTTGTGTTATTCACACAATTTAGAAAACATAATTAAATCCCTTCTTTTCTTTTTATCTTGCTTAGTCTATGATCAATATTAATAATATCAAGTAATATCTTTATTATTAATACATAGTGGTGAAACATTATGTTATCTCTTACAAAGATAGATTCTAAACACACTAATATCTAATGTGCTCACACATCAAAGGTCTATTAGAGAATGTCTCTAGGTAGGGACAATATTCAATTTGAACCATTATCCATAACCAACCACATCCTAAACTATGATCCATAAGGTGTAGAGACATTATGAAACTAACTAATTATGTTTTGTGTACACTTCAACCAGCTAAATCTTGGCCCTACAAATTTAAATATCATAAGAACAATATTTTATTTAAGGAACCGTGAACTTTTAATAAAATCACATATCAACATTCACAAATTATACACTTGTTTCTATCAAAATTATCATATGCTAAACAAATTATGTCATTTTGAAATCACCTTATTCTCAATCAAAACAATAACAATGTGTTGATGAAACCATTTGGAAATTATTCTAGATATTAAATAATAACATGAATCCATTTGAGGTCAAGTAGAGAAGGAGAAAAAAAGGGGTTACCTATGCTAGATGCTATCTCAAATATTTTATTAACAAATTGATTTGTGAATATCATGTCCAAGCATCCATCTTTGACCTTCATGACTACCAGGGAAATTTTAACTCTAATATCCAAAAAAAAATCCATCTTTATGCTTTGATAAAGGTTTATCTCTTGCCAATTGCATTTTCTTGAAAGTTTCTAAAACCCTTTTCAAAGAATCCATTTTGTGCATATTCTATTATCTTCTGCACTCCATGAGATCATATTAAACACCCATTTCCTTCCAACAATTGTGTCACACTATAGATCACCCTCCTCCATGTGCTCGTGTTTTGGTCTTCCTCTCTGTTGTGTGCTCTCCATACTCTCTAACCTAGAATTGAATGAATGAAATGAAAGATTTTTAATGACGTCCACGAGACTAAACAATCTATGGGATCAAGACAAACAACTTAATTTTTCATCAAGCTCTTTTCCAAGTCAGATCTCCTACTACTAATTTTGACTAGAAGGTTCAGCATCTAGTTGATCTTATCCTACTCAAATAACTAATGCATATTGTCCACAGCCAAACTATTTGTGTAATGAGTACGTATATCTTCATAATTTGTGCATTCCATGATGAAGTGCCATTCTGTCTCCACCACTCCCTTATTACAGAATATGCACGTTCTTTCTTCCCAAGTTTCCTTAGGTATCTTCCACCTACCGGTCTCACACCTAAGATGGTGTGATCATGTCCTCAATTGTGCAACCAACAGCCTCTGGTGCAGGAGCACCTCGACTCTTGCAATTTATGACAAGTTTCATTATATTGTAATGTTTTAGTCAGTTAGAATTTCGAGGGACCATGTTCATAAATGGTTGTGTTTAAAATTTGAAATGATATATTCATAAAAAAGGATTAAATGACCATGTAACCGAATATGGGGATAGTGAACAGTTTGTATAACTACCCACAAATCTCTATAAAGAGAGAAGGTGTAACTAAATACAAAGAGAGGAGGAGAGAAAATAGAGAGTGCGAATAGGGAAAAAGAAGTAAGGAGAGTAACAAAGGAGAGAGGAAATCAGGCTCTCTGGCCGAAGCATGTACGTTTTTGCAGTATTAATTTTTAGAATATTTAGTGTATGAATGTATACATTCCCGTCATGTCTCTATTTGGTTCTGGTTTATTGTTTTGCAAATTGTTAATGTTGTTTAGCTTTGAGGAATTCGATATGTGTGGACTATTTTTAAATCACCATTGTTGACAGTCCTGAAAACCGGCGAGCTTGACCATTATGTTTGAGCAGTGTGAGGCTAGGCCTTTGAGCAGCATAGATGTGGCAGATAGTTTGGAGGATATGGAATGACTGTGGAGACCGAAAGCTATGAGATGCAAATGGAAGGAAGACTTAGTGATCAAGAGCGGTTAGTAGGATGATAATCTTCCATGTATTTGTGAGAACCGTATGATATGCAGATTAGGAAGTTAACAGTAGTAGTCTTTAATAGTGTGTATGGTGAGAATGTGTCGATGCTGCAGGAGCGATCAGATAGTTGAGTGAGTTTCTTTTATTACCGCATCTTTGCAGTATTAATTTTTGGAATATTTAGTGTATGAATGTATACATTCCCGTCGTGTCTCTATTTGGTTCTGGTTTATTGTTTTGCAGATTGTTAATGTTGTTTAGCTTTGAGGAATTCGATATATGTGGACTATTTTTAAATCACCATTGTTGATAGTCCCAAAAACCGGTGAGCTTGACCATTATGTTTGAGCAGTGTGAGGCTCGGCCTTTGAGCAGTGTGAGGCTCGACCTTTGAGTAGCATAGAGGTGGCAGACAGTTTGGAGGATATGGAATGATTGTGGAGACCGAAAGCTATGAGATGCAGATGGAAGGAAGACTTAGCAATCAGGAGCGGTCAGTAGGATGATAATCTTCCATGTATTTGTGAGAACCGTATGATATGCAGATTAGGAAGTTAACAGTAGTAGTCTTTAATAGTGTGTATGGTGAGAATGTGTCGATGTTGCAGGAGCGATCAGATAGTTGAGTGAGTTTCTTTTATTACCGCATCAGCCTCGCTTTCCCTTTAATAACTGCACCTAGATTTTTCTCTCCCTTCTTCCCATGACCTACCTTCACTTACTAGTGGGAACGAGAAACTAAGGGGGTCGTGAGGGTTTTAAATTTTGCTCTCCCTTCTTCCCATGACCTACCTGCACTTACTCCATTCACATGGAAAAGTGGACAGAAGTATGGGGGTGAGCAGGGGTTCCATGCTTTATTAATTGCATGATCCTATTTTTTTACCCACACCCACTCCTTATCAATGTGTCTTGTCTCCTACTATCCTCTTTTCTTTTTTTAGCCATTTTAATTTACTTTATTTTTTCTTCATTGATCCCAATTGCCCATATGAAATGGACATTTGACAGGGATGTGACATCTTAATATTAATCTATATAATATAGAGGTAATAATATTATATTAAATATTTAATGAGATTTATATATATTATTAGTTGATTCTATTAATTGGTAAATGTTAATTTTTATATAGATTAAAATTTCTTTAAAATAATTTTTTTTTATTTTGAATATATAAAAATTAAAAAATTAATGTTAGTTTTAAAAAAAATATTAAACATAAATAGTTATAAAAATAAGTATATTTAAAAAAAATTTAAATGTATTAAATATTTAAAAATAAAAATAAAAATAAAAATATTAATATAAATTTTATAAAAAATAAAAATAAAATTGAAAAGGTTCACGACTTTTGTAATGAGCTACAACCCATTACAGTGGTCGTGACCTATGTAATAATTCACGCCCTATTACAGAGGCTCACAACCTTTGTAATGGGTTGTGGCCCATTGTTTAGGTCGTGGCTTGTATTTTTTTCAGTTATATGCATTATTAAAACATGTATTTTTTTAAATTAAAACCCTAAACATATCAATACTTCTGAGACCTTCACTGAGCATTGAAACCCTCTATAACTGGTGAGACGATTGGTATAATTTTTGTGGAGATGAGAAACAGTGTTGTGTCTCTTCCAACTATGAGAAAATTGATGACAAAATGAAGCAAAATTTAAGGTTTTGAAGCAACCTAAAACTCTAGCCAAGTTGTTAGCCTCACTCCAATGAATAATCGCTTCTTCAATACCCCAACATTTTGCTAATTTTTTTGCAAACCACAATAAATCCATTGCCAATTTCTTGGTTGATGAGACTAGAAACTGTGAGCAAAGATGTTAGAATGGGAACAATATATAATGTATAGTTGAAATAAAATTAGAGGTCAACTAGAACTAGTGGCTTTATTAAAACAAAATTGTTCTTTTTCAATAATAGAAAGCTACATTTATTTTTTACATTTTCAATTTTCTTAGAAACATAAGGTTTTATTTTTTGAAACAAATAAAAAGATAAAATTTATTTGCAAAAAAAAACCATTTAAAACTCTTCATTTTTTTATTTTTTGTTGTGATGGGTGTGCTAACCCCTATAGGCACCTGTGCTGTCATTATAGGATTATACCTCTTGACATGATAATTTTGTAGATATTTTACTATTTAAAATATACTTTTGAATTTTATGTATCAATGTTTTTTAATGTTTTTTTTTTTCTTTTTTCAGAGGATTATATTATCTTTATATATTGATTAATATATATATATATATATATATATATAATGGTTTATTTTTATTTTAAAATTGACAACTAATTTTATTATAGTATTTCATATCAATATCTTTTTTATTTATGTTTTATGTTTATGAGGATTAGGTTATCTTTACATACTAAATAGTGTAAATTATTATTTATTTTTTATAAAAGTTGGCAACTAGTTTTATTATAATCTCTTGTAGTGATGTCCTTTTTATGTATGTTTTGGGTTTATGAGGATTAGATTGTCTTTACATACTGATTATTGTATAATGGTTTTTTTTTATAAAATTTGGTAACTAACTTTATTATGGTCTCTTGTATACATTTCATTTTTATTTATGTTTTGGGTTTATGAGGATTAGGTTATCTTTACATATTGATTAGTGTACATAACGGTTTATATTTTGTAAACTTGGCAACCAACTTTACTCTTGTATCAATGTCCTTTTTTATTTATGCCTTGGGTTTATGAGGATTAGGTTATCTTTACATATTGATTAGTGTATATAATGGTGTGTATTTGTACAAAATTTGACAACTTATTTTATTATATTCTCTTTTACCAATACCCTTTCTATTTATGTTTTGAGTTTATGAGGATTAGGTTATCTTTACATATTGATTAGTATATATAATGGCATACTTTCATATAAAATCTGGCAACTAATTTTATTATGATCTCTTTTATTTATCTCCTTTTTATTTATATTTTGGGTTTATGAAGATTAGGTTATCTTTACATACTGCTTAGTGTATAAAATGGTGTATATTTTTTATAAAAGTTGGAAACTAATATTATCATATACTCTTGTATCAATGTCCTTTTTATTTATGTATAGTGTAGAAAATTCTACACCATAATTTCAACTATGTTTGCATCCCCTTAATTAATTGGACTTAATTAAGCTTCTAATTGACCAAATTATGCATTCCAAAGCCTTATTATTCTCTTTTTTTGAAAGGGAAACCTATATTAAATAATTTCCAACATTAATTAAAACACCTTGGAACTTGAGTATCTTGGATTTAGGTCCTAGTACCCATTTGCGCAAGGGAAAATGAGTTCCCTTTAAGTGTCAAGACCCAATTTTTAATATGTTTTTGGTAGTATTTTAATGATTCAAATTCAAGTTTCAAATGTCAGCTTGTGGAATCTAATATTCAGGAAATTAGATAAGCACCTATAAATACATATTTATTTTATCAATTCAAATCTAACAAGCTAGACGTGAACTTCATGAGAGATAATATTATTGTCAAGAGCATTGAAGAGTAGATTTTCTAGTCATCTACAACATCAATCAAGATCATATAATCTTGTCAAGGTTAATGTGTGTTTTGGAGCTAACATTATGATGTAGGTTTTAAGCATTCAAGCATCAAAAAAAGCAATCAATCAAGCCAATTCATGCAATATCTAAGCCTTAGAGTGATGTTTTTGACTTTAGTCCTCTAAGGGAAACCATTAAGGGTTTGGTGAGTTGTAACAAGCTTTGTTCATTCATCATTTCCTTCCATTTATCATTATTTCAATATCAAGGTTTAATTACCAAACATGGCGTTTGATTAAGGAAAACCCCCATTCACCCAAAAATAAACATTGTTTTCTTCTCCCTTTGTATGTGCAGATTTATAAGTGAAGGACTAAAAATTGATCGAAGGAGACTTTTTGTAAAGTTGCATTTATTGTCAACATTGTTGTCAAGACACATAAACTCATATTTAGAAATTATTTCTCTTTCTAACAATGAAACCTAGGGAAAACAAAAACTCAGATCTTGCACCAGAGGACCCTCAAAGTTGAGGAAAATCCCTGTGTAAAGACCCATTCGCCCTGGGAAAATGATTCCTACTACAATTACTGAAACCCACTTTTCTAAGAAGGTACATACCACTCTACACTTTGCAGATCTACTTGCAAACTATTGTTTCCATTTTTGTTATCATACTAGTCTACATTTCAAGCATTAGGTAATACAATTTAGCTATTTTATGCATTTTAATTCATATCCCAAAATTTCTAATCAATCATTTTTTCATAAGAAAACAATAGACCTTCCAAATAGGGTTGACTCACCTTAAGGTTGAAAGTCAATCCTATCCTTGGGAGATCTCTTTTTCTAATAGAATTTTAGAGAAAGGCACCTAGATCCTATTGTTCTAAACAAAAGGGACATAGGATCCCTTTTTCTTCATTTCATTTTGGTGAACCCAAAATGTTAAAATGACATGCCTTCTAAAAATTTCCATAATTCACCCTAGATCTAGGTTTTGCATTACATTAGTTTGCATTTCTTAGTTAGGGTTTCATCTTTAAATTCTAAAAATTCATAAAAATTCAAAAACATGGTATTCCATTTTACATCATAGGTTGCATTAGGGTTTTTTTCAGTCATATTTAGATCATATTTACGTTCATATTATATTCATTAAGTGGTTAAAATCTGAAATTGTTCATTGCATGTCCATTGCATCTATCATTTTAGCTAAAAAAAGTGAAAATTTGCATAGTTTTATTTCAAATTTGCATCACATCATTATGTTCAAAATTTTGCATTTTAAAATTAGTTAGTTATTGCATAGTAGATCTAAAAATTGCATTAAATTTTTTCCTTTTTTGTTGCATTTTTGCATTGTATATCACATTGTCTCAAATTGAAAAACATTGCATTGTTTGATTTCAAAATTGAATTTTTAGGTTGTGGCATCTTAGAATTAGTTAATTACTAAATTTTAGACCTAAATTTTGAATTAAAAACTTTCCAAAACATTTTTACATTTGTTTCACAATTACATCTTGCTTTGCATTGTCCTAAATCAAGCAAAATCTGGAAAAAAAATCATTAGTTAACTTGTTTGAAACTAGAAAAAGAAAAATCAAACATAAACATAAAACTTCAAATTTTAACTTTTAAAAACCCTAGCCGAGGACTCATTCTCTCTAGGGAAAACCTTTCCTTGTACATGTGTCTCAGAAAACTTTTGCACAGTCTTTTTTATTTGTAGTATCAATTTGTTCCAGCTTGTAGAATTTTGTTTTAAAATTTTGAGAAATAATTATTATATGTCCAAGAAAAGGTGTCCTTTTGCTTGACTCGTTGCAAATTCATGATTTTTTTTTCATTTCAGTATTGGAAATCATCAAATATATAGTATATTTGTTTATATTTCTGAAGCATTACATAAGTTGGATAGATTAGTTTTCACTATTGCACAAATTCAAAACTCTAGATGTTAGCATCTTTCCTTTTCAAAGATGTGTTTTTGATATGGTTAAGAATATCTTGTATAAGTACAATCTACCTAGTTATGAGCATAATATAGGGAAAAAAATAAGGTCACTCACAATCATGTTAGTCATCTTCCAAGTGTTTTCCCTACTTATGAGAGTACCTTAGTGAAAGAGAACAAAATCATTAACACATTTCTTAATATCACCTTGCCTATCCTTCACTCAACCCCTAATATCTCTCTCATTTATGAGGATGAGTTGATACAGGAGGATGCAAGAATAGACAATCATGAAAATCACAACTTTTATTCTCTCGATACCTCTCTTATTTGTGATGAAGGTATCTTGGTGTTAGAAGATCCAACTATCGAACGTCATGAGAATCTTGTTTGTCCCTCTCCCCATACTTATCCCACTTGGGAAGATATTATGGCACAAGAGGATGACATCATTGATATTTTTCTTAACATCAGTTTGCCTAGTTTCCATTCATCTCCTAACATCTCTCCCACTTGTGAGAATGCTTTAGTGCAAGAGAGTGCAATCATGGATAATAATGAAAACCATATTTTTTCTTCTCCCAATACCTCTCCTACTTGTGATGAAGGTATCTTGGTGAAAGGAGATACAATAATTGAGAATCATGAGAATCTTGTTTGTCCCTCCCTCAATTCTTCTCCCATCTGGGAAGATATTATTCCAAATGAAGATGATATCATAGATACATTTCTTTTGAAATACAATATAGATAAAGAGGCTAATTCAACCTTAGATTTCCCTCGTTTGAAAATAATCAACAAGAAGTCACATTCACTAAAGCTATGAACACACAAGTTTCCATTAGATCTCCCTTGATTATAGGACCTCCAGACACTCCTTTTGGACCTACTGAGATTCCTCTAATTGTTGGACCTCCTAAGAGTCCTCTAATTATTGTACCTCCCAATTCATATTCTAAGTCACTTCTTATCATAGGACCACCTCAACAACAACCAAAACCTCTAGGACATATCTTAAATTTTTCAAGGCAACTCACTAGTAACAATATTTTGTAGCAACCAGGTTATAATACTATTTCTCATACATATAATACAAGGAATAATAGGCAACCACAAACCATTCCAACATCAATACCACTTCTTCAACCTATTTTACCTAGTTCTCCTCATTTTCCTTTGCATAGTGGAAATGAGTATGATCTTATGGAACAACTTCATAACATGCTTCTGCTAGGATCTTCCTTTGGTATTTGATTCAAGAATCACCCCTTTACCATGGCATGCTTCAAAATACTTTGAAACAATTTTTTATCCCTCTTAGTGCACAACCAAATGATGTAGCAACCCTAATTCAAGGTATGAACTCGGTCAACCTATATGTTACCTTTCATCAAGATGAGTTACCTCCATTAGAAGTGCGAAAACAAAATGATGCTTTGATGATAGTGGCTAGTTTGAACCATAATGGTGTCAATTTTGGAATTAAGTGTACTCTCATTGATAACGTTTCAACACTCAATGTTTGTAGCATAAACCTCTTAGATAAGATTGGAGTGTACAAGAGTAAAATTCAATCAAATTATTTATCTATTCATGTATTTAACAATATGGGAAAACAACCACTTGGTGTGATAACATTACCTGTTAAAGCTGGTAGGGTTACATTGAAAAATACTATTCATGTCATGCCTCAAGAGCTCTCATATAAAATTCTCTTGGGTAGACCTTGGATTCATGAAATGAATGGCGTGCCTTCAATGTTACATCATCTAGTGAAGTACACTTACAACAAAAAGGTTTATACAATCAAATTTGACCTACATTAAAAAAATTGTTTGAAAACTAAAACGGGACTGACAAATCCTTTTACAACATTAACACCAACTACAAAAGTGAAGTAGATACAAGAAGAAGAAGAAGAGAAGTTTTTTTCAACAATCATGAAACTATTGGACAATGATTGGGGTTCATTAGATTTTACACCTACATTCATGGGAGAATACAAGATTACACACAAATCAAGAAAAGAGAAAAAAATTATCAACACAATCTGAGTCATCAAAACCACATGAGTCCACAAATTTTAGCAAAGAAGAGAAAAATACAAATTATACACCCACATATGATCAGTTTGATCATGGAAAACCACCTTCTTCAAAAGGAATGGAAAAAATTTATGGAAGAGATTATGAGCTTTTGAAACAAATTGTCTATAATGGAAAAGGATGTGAGATAAGATAACTAGGTATCCATGTCCCTATATAGAATATCCTGCAAGAACAAACAAGAGGCCTTGGTTATTATCCTTTGAAAGAAATGGAAGCATCAAATAAAAGTTCACTAAATATCAATGTGATCACACAAAGCACTCCTAGGACGAATATACATCATGGTCATTATATTTCTTCATCGTTAAACACATTTTTTTAGTGAGGATTGGGGTTTATTATATTTTACAACTTCCTTTCTGGGAGAGTACAAAATATCAAAATCTAAATATAGAGATTCTTGTGTATGTATGACACCTTGTATTGTAAGCAAGAAGTATCTTTGTCACATAAGAACAAAATATCTTCTATTATCGATCAAGAGAGTACATTGTCAAGGATTCTTCAAGCTCACTTGATATCTCTCCCTCAATGAACATGAAATAAATTCTACAAAAAAATCTCATTTTGTGCATATCATCGAGTGCATGGTCATTCAACCGATGAATGTCAAGCCTTGAGCAATAAAAATCAACATCTCAAGGATTGTGGTTCTCTCCTTTTTGTTGATACATGCCTCATTCCTCTTAAAATAATGGTTTTCATCCTATCATGTTTCTCATCATTATGTGGCATTGGTAGCTTTATGTGTCTTTCTCATTGCCATTTATTGTGGTAAAATCTTAGGTGTAACCATATTTCTCATGGTAGTAGCATGATAGTCTGTGGTGTGGTTGTCCTTGTCTCTATGTTTGCGGGGCAAGGATAACTAGTTTTGGGAGGCATGCAATATTTTCAAGGATCCCCTCTTCCTCTCTTTCTACTTAAAATACCAACATAGAAAGTATGTTGGAATTTTAAGTGGGGATATATGTCCCCGACTCATTGTTTACATGTTCCCTTCTTAGTGGTGATAAAATAGATCTCCTAGGAAGTATGACCTTTTTATTCAAAGTGTGGCTTTCTTGATCTGTGTGATGTGTATTCTTTGTGGTGATATTATGCTTAATGTTCTACAAGAGTGTGACCCTTCTTGACATATGACGATCCTCTTGGTGGTAATGTTATGATTAGTATTCCTTAAGACATGAATATTTTATTCCTCAAATAGTCCTCTCTTGGTGGTGATGTAAAGTGTGTTGTTCCCTAAGGTAAGACCTTTCATGTATTAAGAGAAAACCCATTTGATTATCTTTTTAACTCTATTTCATTTAAACCCTTCCATATTGTTGGGTCTCAAAAATGTTGGTTTGAACAAACCATGAGAGGTTGCCACACTCTCACTATGTTGATGGCCAACTAACAAGGCCAACCAATATAGTTGAACCATCTACTCTTAAGGCTCTACTAAACCTAGGGGGGTGCACCTATATGAATGACATAGATTTTGAATTATGTTTCCTACTTGACCTAACTATCCACAAATGTCAATTTGAAAGTGGAAAGATATGATCCTAATTTGGTATAACTTGTATATGTAATATCAAGGTATGAATTAATATGTTCAATTAAGAGATGTCAAATGAACTAAATAAAACTAATGTAATGAAAATAAGGGAGAACAATGCCTTATTGGGTAAAGTGGAGTCAAATGGAAACCTTTGATGAGTGGTTTCTATCTAGCAAGTTCTCTAATACAATTATGAGTTTATAACTGGTATAAACATGCAAGGATGTAATTGATAAACCCTTCTTGAGGCAGAATATTAGATCTAATTATCTTATTCTTCTTAATAATCCAAATAACATTCCCAAATTACTGTAATTGATTGAAAGGAATTTAATTCTTCATTAAAGAATCCAATAAATCAAATCACACAGAAACAAAAAAGTGCACTGATAAATTGAAAATATACTTGATACTTCAATTTAAACAATCAAGAAACATTAGATTGGAGACAATCAAATAATTACAGGAAACCAACAAACAATTGATACCAGAAGGAGGCCACTAAATCAACAAACTTTCATTATCTCCTTCAAAATTCATACATGCAGCATAGTCTCCTTGAATACCATTCTTAAAATATAGTGCTTACAATAGTCTATCCTATTCTAATTCTACCTATATCTTCTATCCAAACAACGGATAATTATACATTTAGTTTGCAAAAGGATGTGCCTTTTCGAAAAGTCTTAAGCATAAAATTTTAACAAGTTTATCATTTATGTTAAGCCATAAATGAACTGCAGACATGTGCTCTGTATAATCTTGCCACTTATGTGTGTTTTCATCTCCTAACACATCACGGATCATGATCCCCATCATCATCATTCATTCATTTTCCTCACATGCTTCATCCAATGTTATGTCCTTTGCAATGATCGTCTTCAGTATCTCTTAGAGTATCAATTCACATTCGCCTTTCCATGTAGTCGATTCTTTCAGTTTTCCTTCATCATCACAGAACTTAGTCAATCTGTCATTAGCAGCTTCAATCAATCCCTGCACATCCCCTTGTAATTCCTCAAAGAAATCCCTGTGCTTATCCATGATACGATTGGCATTTTCAATTCCTACAGCATTAGGAGTACCCCTTTTCATCTCCTCAATTCTTTCTTGGATTCTATCATCCACTCTTCTATGTTCATTTATAGCATCCATGTACTATGAATGTTTTCCCTAAACTTTATTTATCCAACTATTCAACACAACCTGCCTCTTTTTTATTATTGCAGTTAGTGTGTCTACTTTCCCTTGTGAGTATGCACTTGACCCCTCCCAATGGTCCCTGTCATGTGAAATTTCACCTTGGGTGAGCATATTTGTTGGCCCTGTTACAACACCTACCAAGTCCTTTAAACGTTCATTCTCTCTCAGCATTCTCTCATTATTGGTTTTATACATTTCTCTCTCTTTGATCAATGCTTGGATCTGTAGGAGTTGAGAAAATACAACTTCACAAACCCCGAAGATCACCTGCATGCAAATAACCTATCACAAAAGAAGAGATGGAGACAAACAAGCAAGGGTTCTCTGAAAACTGAAAATGTATATATCAGAGAGAATGAGAGAATGAATTGATATGAAATACAATGGGATCAATCCTTATAAAAAGGAGATCATGCAAACCCTAATAAAACCCTAATAGAAGCCCTAATAGGAAAACATTTAATAATTAATATAATTATTAAATGTCACTTTATGCAAACTAACATGAAATCTTAAGAAGGGAATAAAGGTAACTTAATCAACATAATTAAGTTAAAACCTTTACTCTAACACCCCCCCTTAAGATGAGCAACAGTGCAGCTACAAACAAATGCAAGAAAGCAAAGGTAACTACAATGCAAGAAGGCAAACATGGGTCCCAGCAACTAGGCCAGATCAGGTACCCCAATACAACCAAATCTCTATAAAGAGGAGAAATAGAGAAAACCTCATGGGAAAAAGCTCTACTCCAAAAAAAGATGCAGAAAGCCAAGAAGAAACATCACTAAAGCATAAGAAGCTGCAAATAACTGTCGAAAGATGACTACTATGGTGCTGAAGAACCTCCACTGAAGATAAGATGATCAGGATCAAGAAGACAACAATCTATATGAGTGGCCCATATGACACTACTCAAATCAGATGGCAAACAAAGGCAAACACCTGGAATGAAGATACAGATGGAACAAGTACCAATAGTCTGAAGACAACAATCTACATGAGTGCCCCAAACGACACTACTCGAATCAGATGGAAAACAAAGGCAAACACCTGGAACGAATATACAGATGGAACAAGAACCAATAGTCTGAAGAAAACAATCTGCATGAGTGCCCCAAACGACACTACTTGAATCAGATGGCAAACAAAGGCAAACACCTGGAACGAAGATACAGATGGCACAAGAACCAATAGTTTGAAATACTGATCAACTGAGAATGGAAGATTCCTTCCAAGGCGAAACCAAGGAAGAATTAGCATGAACAATATAATACCCCCCCATAATGATGAATTCGGAGAGCCTGACAGATCCACTGAAATGATGTGTAACACCCTATAGTGCATGAGGAAGAAGAAACAACATCTGAAAGTGCGCAAGATAGCACCTACAACTAAAAAAGTGGTGTGCAAAACAAAGCACACATGCATGAGGCTGGAATCATATGGACCCACTGTCATCGTGGAGGGACACTCACCGGACAAGGATGTGATGGCAAAACAAAGGCAAACTACACAACCCCTATTGGAACTTTATAATAATAGTGTGAGTATAAAATATGGCACAACCTTATGTGCAAAATCCCCAAAAGATGCATGTACAATAGTGTGGCACTTTATCTTAGTGCATTTACATAAAAGAAATTGCTTACAAATGATGCTCAAAATGCCCTCAAAGGACAAAATGCTGGAAATACATGAAGAATAGCCAAAAAAATGACTATAGAATGCACCGATAGAAGAATGAAGTAATGAAACCCACACCAATGGAAAGATGAGAAAACTAGATTTTTGACAATATCTCGTTTTCCAAAAAACGATATCGTATGCCCAAGTTACGGCCTTCGGAAAAAATCAGGTCCAAAGAGGGAAAAAGTCAGCATTGGGTTAAATTTGATGGTCATACGATCGTCACAGCAAAAAGATTGGCTTAAATTTGATGGCCAAATGGTCGTCACTGTAAAAGTGCGATTGGATTTATTTTGAAAAAAAAATGTTTTTTATATAAAAAAAATAGTTTGATTTTTTTTTTTTTTTAAATCATGAAAAAAACATTGTTGTTTTTATTTGAAAAAAAACAAAATAAACAAAATAAAAGGGTCGGCAGGGCCTCTGCCACCTACGGCTGGTAGTGTACTGCCGTCGGCGGTACTATCAGTCTGCTGGTCAACGGTAAACCCACCAACGGCTGGTAGTATGCCAGCGGCATACCTAAGGGCCCGTAGGTATGCAGGTACCTGCAGGTACCCTCATATAGGCCTGCAAGCCTTTAAACTACAAATTTAAATTTGCTTTTTTTTTCAAATCAAAACAAAAAAATTTTACAAATATTTTTTTTATAGAAAAAAAATCTAATGAAATTTGCAGAAAAAAAAATGTTTACCAGGATTTTTTTACGGATCCGCGCGTAGACGACGGCCGTACAGCCGTACCCTAAAAAATTTTGCCCCAAATTTTGACTTTGTCCAAAATGGATGAATGAACAGTCAATTTAGGGGTTTTGGACCGTTGTGGACGCAATGGCGAGGTCCATTTGAGCTTAAAATGTTTTAAAATTGCAGGTATGCCCTGGATTAAAAAAACAAACCCCAAACCCATGAAGCTCCAAAAATCTTCAAAACAAGAACAGGAAGTAGTAGGTGTGGAGCTCTGATACCATGTAGGAGTTGAGAAAATACAACTTCACAAACCCCGAAGATCACCTACATGCAAATAACCTATCACAAAAGAAGATATGGAAACAAACAAGCAAGGGTTCTCTAAAAACTGAAAATGTATATCAGAGAGAATGAGAGAATGAATTGATATGAAATACAATGGGATCAATCCTTATAAAAAGGAGATCATCCAAACCCCAATAAAAACCTAATAGGAAAAACCCTAATAAAAGCCCTAATAGGAAAACATTTAATAATTGATATAATTATTAAATGTCACTTTATGCAAACTAACGTGAAATCTTAAGAAGGGAATAAAGGTAACTTAATCAACATAATTAAGTTAAAACCTTTACTCTAATAGGATCTAGGCCTTATTCAACTTTGCTATATTGATCCCAATTTCTGCAGTTGCAATAGGATAAGCCCCTCTAGCCTTCAGAGTCATGACATGTTTGAATGCCTTCTCAGTATCAATGACAATTGAATTCTTGTGAGGGGGATACAAAGCCCAAATCATCAATGTCTCATCATCAGGGTTGTATCTTTATCCTGTATACACTTTTGTCACCTTATCTATGTTGAGTTTGTGGGTAGCTTTGTTGTCCTTCAGGAAGCTGTCAAAACCTAATGCAGAATTGAGATCCAAACCTGGGAAAATAATAACACCTGCCTTTTCTAACATCTCTCTTCCCTTTTCAGGGGTCATGTTTGTCATCTCTTTATCCACCTCATCCCTTAAGCTCTTTAACAATTGGTCCTCATTTCCTAGAGTGACATTGTCAACCAGTCCTCTTATTTCTTTTCCTTTTTGTTTGTATAAAAAAAAATTAAACTCTGAGGTCTTCACAAATTCATCCTGCTATAAAAGACCTATAATCTTAATGTCTCGCATCCATATCCATAGTTTCCTCAAGATTTGTTTCTCTTGCGACATAGGCATAATCTTGAGTCCTTATTATTGATACCTTCCCAGATGAGCCTTGTGGCCTATTAGCTTCTGATATTCCTTTAATGGAGGATAACAACTCAGCATCTATCAACTCCTGATCATGCTTCTCAATCACCATTTCTCCCTCCTTTCTCTCCAAGTTTCTGATTATGTCATAAGATTGATAGGGCACATGCTGGTACCCTCCAAAATTTATTCTTTGTCTCGCAGAATGGATATATCCCTCTGGATCAAAGTTCTTTCTTGATGGTGCTCTTCTCATGTTGGAATGTAATAACTTATCCAGAATCAAATTGTATCCCTCCTTTTCCAACACAGTAAAATCACCAAAACACAGTGTACTGGGCATAAAATCCTGCTTCCCATATGAACTTAAGTTCATAACACTGGAGAAATCCATTTACCTAACAATCTCTAAGTATGCAATTCTATTTGGGACTGTTCTATGCAAAATGAATGGTGTATCCTCAAAACCATAAACCCTAATCATAGTGGCATTTTCTAAGCAATACCAATTCCCCCAGTTGTGGTTGATTGGTCCATTATAATCCCTACGCTTAAGAAACCTCTTTACTTCTTCAGATAAGGAATAATCACAAGGATGATTAAAAAATCTATATAAAGGCTTCACAAAGAATTATTCAAAATGCAAGAAATTAGAATTAGCAAACCTGTTGTCCCAAACAACAGTCCATAACTGAATAGGCAATGGCCTACCTTCCTTATTAGATTGTGAAATCCTTAGCTCTTGGGGGCACAATCCTAACTCTTGTCCAAAATACAACACCAAGTGCATCAATAGCGAATAATTCCTGAGGTGCAAGATAGAGGCACCATTCTTTATTGCTATCAACCCTGCATCCAGTTCCTTAAACACATGTGAAGTATAATCAAAAGATCGAGAATTATGATATTGAATATCCGCAACAATCACCATGGGTACAACTATCATATGCTTTGGGACTTCCATCCCCAATACCTGTCCCACTGAAAAATAAGTGTACTTCAGGTAGGGTTTGAAGAGATCCACATGTAATGGTCGTCCCTCACTGTCTTCCATCAGAGTAGGTTTTCCATGACACCTAATTATGTGCAAGGGTAATCTCTAGCCCTTATAAATGGTGTCCATTCTTTTGAATTCACTATCAAAATCCTCACTTATTATCTTCTCACTGCATATTCCTTCCAACCTGAAAACCTCAGCTATTGCATTCTTAGATATATGTATCCATGGATTCCCTGAAAAATCACATATAGCTTTATTCTTTGGGGTATAATGACCAGCCAACAATTTTACCAGTTCGACATCAACAAAGATATTAGGGCACACCATTTTTCCCAAATTAAGCCTCCACGGATTGCATATTGGTTCAAAGAGATTTCTCCTATGGTAATGAAAATTGAACAACTCGTACCCTCTAATTGGGGTCCAAACATCCCCTATGAATTTGCATTTGTCATTCGATTTGTTAATTTTCAGTTTGATCTGCGTAGAACACCTAGCTTTAGGCCCTGAACCTAGAAAGTAGTCTATGAGGTCTTGATTAATTTCCTCTCAATGCCCTCTGGTTGTAGTTCAATTTTCTGCCTTTTTTCCTTTGATTGACTACCCTCCCCATGTTTTCTTCCTTTCATTTTCTCTGAACTAGTGCCTTCCATTTTGAAAATTCATGAATTTTGAGAGGATGAGGAACTTACTATATTTTGCCTGTAAATCCAAGTCAGACAAATGCCCTAATTGCTCTGTTGGTTCCCCTGCTCTCCTTCGCTGCCAATTTCGTGAAACAATGATTTCAATTAAGCACACCCTGATATGCAAAATATTTTATGCTTTGTGTTGCCATTAATGTCTTTATTGAGACATGAATGCTGCAAGTTTTTTGAAATTCTCGCTATCACATCAAGGATCATATCGGCAAGAAATTTCAAATCTCTGGTCAACCCACCTGTTCAACATTCACCCATCTGCTAAGATGTCTTGCAGTTTCCACGACATCACAAGTCTCCTCGACAGTTTCTTCCTTTTGCCTTTTATATCACCATGATCTTCACCGAAGCAAACTATCACCCAGACTTAACGAATTGGGCCAACGATTCTTCACCTCACTCTGAAAGCTCTTTGTCTCACCAAGATGTTCACTTTGTCAACTTAAGTTGCTAAGACCAAGTAATTATTCTACTGACAGAATAATACTCGTTGTGATGTCTCTTAGATCTCTCCACTGAGACATGTCTAACCGATACACTTTTTCTTTGGTGAGACCATGCACATTGTCTTCTCGAAAACCCCTATCTCTATATGCCTAGTTCCGTCGGTGTGACTCGAGGGTTCGATAAGACTCCCCGAACTCTCCCCGACATCATTTGTTTTACTGAACGAGTCTCCCCTTTGCTTTATCGACAAGACCAGTAACGCCTTGGGCGGTGCTTTGAAATCTCACTTCGATGACCATAGTCTCTCCGATAGACTTTATTTTATTCCAATCGGTAAAAGGTAACTTAGCTCAATATGACCTTACATCGTCATGTCGATAAGAAGTGTAAACCCGCATTCTCTTGGTGTACAATTTTGTCGGTATGACACATCTAATGTCTTGCTGATATATTGAGGAAATGTATATTATCATTGGTGAAACTTGCATCAACTTATGCCGATATTTTCAAATGTTAAAAATTCAAAACTAGATGGAATTTATGGGGCTATATGGAAAAATTTAATCTGGACTTTGGCAAAGAAATTCTATGTGAGGAATTTTATGTCTATATTATGAACCTTTTATTTTTTGGGGAAACTAGTAAGCGTGAAGGGTTAATGAGGCTATCAAAATTTCTCAGTTCCAACAGTGGCTCTATCTAGAGATGAATGATTGTGAGATCATTGCAAGGATCCAGATCTCTGGGTGAGTAGACCAAACATTATGGATGAAAGCAAGTGGAGATCAAAAATGATCCCAAACTACTGTACATGGAAAAAAGATCAAATAAGGATTTCCAGAATTGTCCATGTACTATCAATCTACTATATCCTTCGCTTCCTATACTACTGTGCTTGGAAATTTCATGAGAATTTTTCTTCAAGAGTTGTCCATGCACTGGCAACCCTTGATCCTCTGTAATTTTTAAGAGAAAAAATTCTTTAGAAATTTCCCATGTATAGGCAACTCTTGTTCTTCACCACTCATATTTTGCAAATAATATGAGTCCTCTCCTTTCTTTTTCAATAATAATAAAGGGTCCTAACCACAAGGCCTCAAATTTTCCATGTTTTCCCTTCTCCTGGCATCTAGCATTCCACATCAATACCAGATCATCCTTTTCAATTTTTCTATCCTTTGCCTTTTTATCATAAAAATACTTCATTTGTGCTTGTAATTTCATGTTCTATTTTTGAGCTATTCTTCTCATTTCATCAAGTTTTGCAAGTTTCTCCATTATCTCCTCCATTGGTTTTGGAACATCTATATCTGCTTGAAGAATAAATCTATAAACTAGCAATAAATTTTGTAAAGGCATCCTAGCTTGTGTTCCATACACTAATTCATATGCGGATTTTGTGATTTCCTTTTTTATAGTAATCTTGTCTGCCCATATAGCTGATCTTAACTTTGAATCCCAAGATTTCTTGTTTTTACCGAGCATCCTTTTAATAATTTTCAAAATAATTTGGTTGCTAGATTTTGCCTGACCATTGGCTTGTGGATGATATGGAGCAGAATAAAAAACATTAATGCCATATGTTCTACAAAACTCTTTGAACTCATCAGACTGAAACACATCCGATTATCTGTAATCACTCTCAATGGTGTACCGAATCTAGTGATAATGTTATCCATTAAAAAGTTGATTACAACTTTACTTGTTGCTTGCTTGCTTGGGATCGCCTCCACCCATTTGGTGAAGTAATTAGTGGCCACTAGTATCCACCTATGTCCTCCACTTGACTTCTCTTGTATTTCCCCAATGAAATCAATCCCCCACTGATGGAAAGGGGCTTCAACCTGTATAGGTCTGAGTGGTAGAGCTCCCCGATACTTCATTTTTCTAAGAAATTTTGGCATGCTTCACATTTCCTTACATATGAAAATGAATCATTAAAAAATTTTGGCCAGTAATAACCTGCCCTGAGGATTTTATGTGCAGTTTTTTTTGTTGAATAATGCCCTCCACAGACCCCCTCATGCATTTCTTTCAGAACATGATCAGCTTGTGACTCATCCAAACATAACATAAACATTCCATCTCTATTTTTCCAGAATAAATCACCTTCTATGAATACATATTTAGAGGCCTGTAGTTTCAAAGTTCTTTTCTGATTATCATTGAATCCCACTGGGCAATTTGTGTTTCTGAGGTAATGCATGATGTTTGTGTACCAGGGTGTATGCTCAATACTTGCAATTGCGTGTCCTTCTTCCACATTGCAAACTTGATTTGCCTCAATGTTTGTTTCTGCCATTAACTTGGCCAATCCTTGGCCTCTTATTAATTTAGTAATCTGTATTTCCATATCAAATTCCTGAATTTGGTTAATCCACTTGCACCTCTTCCCTGTTACTTTTGATTGTGCCAAAATGTCTTTTACTATTCCGTGAGGGACATAAGCAATCACTTTGGCTCCAACAAGATACGGTCTAAAGGCTTTGGTGGCCTTTCCAAGTGCAAAGGCTTGTTTTTCCATTATGTCATATTTCAACTCTGATCTCTGTAAATATTTACTAAAGAAAGACATAGGTTACTCATGACCATCATCATTTTTCTGTAAAATGACAGCTGCTATTGTATGCAAAGAGGCAAATGAAAATATTTGAAAAGGTTTTGTGAAATCAGGAGATTTGAGGATAGGGGCTTCCTTAATGGCTCTTTTAATGGATACAAAGGCTTCTAATGCTTTTGGGTTCCATTCAATTTTTTGTCCTTTATTTAGCATCTTAGATATGGGTTTGATAATTTCAGCAAAGTTGGACACAAACCTCCTAACAAAATTAATCTGTCCAAAGAATGATTGGATGGCTTTTACAGTTTTAGGGATAGGAACCTTATCTATAGCCTCAACTCTCTCAGGATCTATCCTAACTCCCTCTTTTGATACAATGTGTCCTAAGAGTTTTCCCTCTGTAACAACAAAATGACATTTCTTAGGGTTCAAACTAATGCCATATTCTAAAGCTTTAATGAATATTTTGTCAAGATGTTCTATATGATCTTCAACCTTTTTGAGTAAGCAGTAAGGTCATCTTGATACACCACCATTATAGCATTAATAAAATCTACAAATGTTAAGTCCATAGCTCTTTGGAAGGTCGCTCCTGCATTTGTGAGACCAAAAGGCATTCTCACATAGACATATGTTCCCCATGGGGTTGTAAAAGTTGTTTTGTACTGCTCAGATTCCTTGACCTTGACCTGATTATAACCCAAAAAACCATCCATCATCGACAACAACTCACACCCAGTCACTTTATGCAATATAGCTTCCATGTTGGGCAAAGGGTAGTTGTCCTTGAGGGATGCCATATTTAGATTTCTGAAATCCACGCACAGTCTTATATCTCCATTTTTCTTTCTAACAAGAACAAGGTTTGACACCCATGTTGAGTTCCTCACAGGTTTGATGATGCCTCCATCTCTAAGCTTGGTCAATTCTTCTTGAATTTTTTGTTCCAGAGTGGGGTTAATGATCCTTTGTTTTTGTCTAAATGGCTTTGCATCTAGTTTCAATGGAATTTCATGCTGAAATAAATCCTCCCTATATGCCTTGAGGTCCTCATAGGACCAATCGAACACATGTTTATATTTTCTTAACAATGAAATCAGCATTCTTCAGACAATAGGGCTTATCTTCTTCCCAATATATACCTTCCTTGGTGATAGTTCAGTCCCTAAGTTTTTTTCTTTAATATCTTCCCTTTTGACTGGTGTCTCTTTCATAATGGGTCAATCACTTCCATCATATACTCTTTCTAATGCCACTAACCCCCTGGTAAGTTTATTAGTCTTAAGTTGCAGGATTTTCTTTCTGAATACTGTCTGTTCTCTAGCTATCTCTTCCACAAAGGCGTTGAAATCAATTTCCTGAGCCTCATACTAGTCTATACAGTGAAAGAATTTCAATAGATCAGTGTCATCATTGAATACTTTCCAACTATACACATTGTTAGGTACAACAAGTCTTGCATCAAATTCAACTTGTGACACTCCTGCTAGCGTGATATCATCTTGTTTTAGTGCTACATCTGCCAAGAATTCTGCCATTATATTTTTTGATCTATCCACCCAATCAATGGAGAAAGCATCAAATAGTTCAATTGTATCCCATATTGCATTTTTGTACTGTTTCAGTCTTTTATTTTTTGCTACATATTTTGATCTGATCTGAGATACAACCAGCTCCAAGTCTCCAAAAACTATTAAGAGTTTGATCTTGTGTTTAACAACTAAATTCAATCCAGTCAACAAAGCTTCATATTCCACTACATTGTTTGTACATTTGAATGCTAACAAAATGAATATTTGAAATTTGAACTATCAAGAGATATAAAAACTATCCCAACTCCATTTCCCTCTTGGCTACAGGCTCAATCGAAGTACATTTTCCATATTCCTTTTTGATTTTCAAAAATGTTTTGATCAATTGGATCTTTTCTTACCAATTCAAGTTGAGATAGTTCCACTCTAAAACTCCCCAAATCATCATCACACAAATAGTTAAGTGGCTCTTGGGGAGCACATTCAACAATTTGGTTCATTCTAGGTTCTCTATATAATTTGACCTCTTCTCCATTCACTGGTATGGTAGCATATGATAATTCAAACTATACATTGCCCCCTACTATTGCAGTCTATTGTCTCGACAGAAGCATTCCAAACTGGGGAGGTGTGTCAATTACGGTTACGTCAATAGTGTAAGTAGCTTGTGGGTAAGTTGCTAATCTTACTTCCACATTATTAATTATTCCCACACCGGGATAGGCTTGCTATCCATGGCATAGCATTTACCTCCTTCCACATCTATCGACAGATCGAGTTGCTTCATCACCCCAACTGGCATGATATTCATGGAGGCACCTAAGTCTATCATACAATTTCTTACTATTTTGTCACTTATGAGTAAAGTGGTGAAGAACGGGTCAATTTGTGGTGTGTTCATTAGGCAGGCCTTTGGAATTTTTACCTCCTTCTTTTTATTATTCATTTCATAAACTTCTTTATTTTCAGGGTTCATGCTTTGATTCCCACTGGAAATTATTTGTATGGCACCTTCCCTATATTCCTTGATTTTCATCATTTCAATTAATGGGACAAACATCTTCAATTGAGATAAAGCTTGTATAAAATCAAAGGATGTACCTTCAATTTTGATTACCTTTTTAGGTTCAATGAATTCTCCTTTGTTCTCTTGTTTTTTCCCTTTGAATTTTTGATCTGGCTTTTGCTTCTCAATGGGAAATTTTTTACTTTCCTCTCTAGGAGATCCCTTTTGTTCTATTTTTTTTGGTTGTTAATCATCCATCCCTTTTGATGTCTCATCTAATTCTTTTTTATGTTTTATAAATATCCCTCTTGGGACACCCTCATCTCTAGTCACCGTTATGTTTCTCAAACGATATGTGTTTCTAGCTTCCTCCACTACTGCAATTGTCAATCTTTTAATCTCTTCTTCACTTGGTCTTCTTATATTGCATTTACTAGTTTGAATTGATGCAACAGGGAGATTTTTCTCATTATCACTTGCTTCATGATAAAAAAAAACATGCTTCTCTGCCATGTGAATATTGTATTTTTGGTGATCAACATTATACTCATATCCTTCCTCCTCTGAAGATGCATATTCTTGTTCCAAAGATTTAAGAGTGTGGGAAGTTAGGTAGACATTCTAGTCTTCACCACCATCATTTTCTAGTGTGTCTTCTTCCAGTATTGACTGAGCTATTACACAATGCTCTAGGGAATGTGGTGCATAACAAACTGAGCACCAGGGACTCTTATCCACCATATATGCCCCTTTCCTTTTTAATGGATCTGGTGTTTCTTTATTTCTTGGCCTATCATTTACTGGCTTCCCATCCTTCCAATTGGTATTATAAGGCATGTCATGCAGCCTTGGTCTTTCATTCCTATATGTGTTCTCTTGTCTTTTGGGGGGAGCATATTGGGGAACCCTAGGGTTTTCCCTTTTAGAAAACATCCCTGTAGCTTTCCTATTATTTTCAATAGTTAATGCAATCTTTTGGGCCTCAGCCAGATTCCTAGGACCTCTGTTTCTCAATGCATACCATGTCTTGGGATCAAAGGCTTTCAAATAGATACTCAATGCAGCAAGATCAGCCAACTTGGATCCCTGAGGTATTTTATTATGCAACTTGACAAACCTTTGGATAAAATCAAAGGCTGACTCATTTTGGTGTTTTTGGATAGTCACCAACTCATGCAAGGAAAAATTTGATGCACATTGATTCCCATGCTGCTGAAGAAACTGATCATGGAATACTTGAATGGAATAAATGGATGTTGTTGGTAGACTGTTAAACTAGTCCCTAGCATCCTCAATCAGTGACATCATAAATAGTCTCATATGTACATCCTCATACTGCATATCCAAGTCTTGAATGACCGCTTTAAAATTTCTCAGATGTTCCTCGGTTGTAACTGCATTACTTCCTGTGAACTTAGGGACTAGATTCCTCCAATTTTTGTCTAGAGGGTAAAGGTATTTCTGAAATCTAGCAAGATCAAATTGTCTAATCATGGTTGTGCATTGTGGGGGGGGATTTTGGAAATGCTGATGTTGGTAGAGTGGGTTATTATTTTCCATATATTATGGACCTTGTGGGGGTACATACTATTGATGAGGAGGTGGTTGAATGTTTCGGTGTTGTGGTGGAGCATTCGTGTTTCTATATTGATTTCTAGGCTGATTTTGGTGGGCTTGAGAGGAATTTGATGACTTCATATTGTTGTTTTTATGAGGGGGTGTATATTTGGGTGAATCAACCACTGATGTTTTGATTTGAGCTTTGTGTAATTTCATCTTTCTTAATTCTTCCATTGCTTGAAGTTGTTGCTCATATTCTACCCTCAATTTTTCTGCATGTTGCCTCATTTTCTCCCACTGTGTATCTTCTTCATTTTGTGTTATGAGTTCATGGTTTTCTTCAGATGCTACATCATATTCAGGTCCTTCCTCAAAAACTGTAGCTCTCTGATCACATTCAAATTCTCTCCTCTTCTCAGCTTCAAATTCAGCCATGGATTCTTTGTCTTTATTATGGCTCATTCAATGAAAAGGATTTCTCTTCTCTTCAGGAGTGTGAAGTTCTTTAGATAGGCTATTTTCACTTGTGAATGCCTCGTATCAGTTGTGTGTTTCCATTGGTGGTTTAGATATTATATTTTTATGGTTGGATCTAGGTCATTGAACACTTTCTTGCCTTGATCATTTTTATATGTTTGTTTACCTTTGTCATTAGGAGCATCTCCTTCCTTGCATGTTGTGGGAAACTGTGATGGTATGAACCCTAGGTTGATTCCTTGTTGACTTGTATCTTATTGTATCAGTCTCAATGTTTTTGTTCATTCAAATTCGCCACCCACTTTTTCTAAAAGTGAGAAAATATTTTGTGATTATTTTACCTAGCGGAATCGATTTTCAAATTTTAATTATGGTTTTCTTTTATTTGACTTTATATGGAAAGGTTTTCTACTACCAGACTTCTCTCTAGTTTTTCCCCAATAGAATCACCAATTTGTTGGGTCTCAAAAATGCTGGTTTGAACAAACCACGAAAGGTTGCCACACTCTCACTATGTTGATGGCCAACTAACAAGGCCAACCAATATGGTTGAAAATTATACTCTTAAGGCTCTACTAAACCTAGGTGGGTGCACCTATATGAATGACACAGATTTTGAATTATGTTTCCTACTTGACCTAACTATCCATAAATGGAAATTTGATAGTGGAAAGATATGATCCTAATTTGGTATAGCTTGTATATGTAATATCAAGGTATGAATTAATATGTTCCATTAAGAGATGTCAAATGAGCTAAATAAAACTAATGTAATGAAAATAAGGGAGACTAGTGCCTTATTGGCTAAAGCGGAGTCAAATGGAAACCTTTGATGAGTGGTTTCTATTTAGCAATTTCTCTAATAGTTTGGCATACAATTATGAGTTTATAACTGGTATAAACATGCAAGGATGTAATTGATAAACCCTACTTGAGGTAGAATATCAAATCTAATTATCTAATTCTTCTTAATGATCCAAATAACATTCCTAGATTACTGTAATTGATTGAAAGGAATTTAATTCTTCATTAAAGAATCCAATAAATCAAATCACACAGAAACAACAAATGTGCACTGATAAATTGAAAATATACTTGATACTTCAATTTAAACAATCAGGAAACATCAGATTGGAGACAATCAAATAATTGTAGGAAACCAACAAACAATTGATACCAGAATGAGGCCACTAAATCAACAGTCTTTCATTATCTCCTTCAAAATTCATACATGCGGCATAGTCTCCTTGAATATCATTCTTAAAATATAGTGCTTACAGTAGTCTATCTTATTCTAATTCTACCTGTATCTTCTATCCCAACAACGGATATTTATAATTTTAGTTTGCAAAAGGAAGTGCCTTTTTGAAAATTCTTAAGCATAAAATGTTAACAAGTTTATCATTAACTAATTTTTGTCAAGCCATAAATGAACTACAGACATGTGCTGTGTATAATCTTGTCTCTTATGTGTGTTTTCATCTCCTAACACATCATGGATCACGATCTCCATCATCATCATTGATTCCTTTTCCTCACATGCTTCATCAAATGTTATGTCCTTTGCAATGGTTTTCTTCAATATCTCTTGGAGTATCGATTTGCATTCGCCTTTCCATGTAGTTGCTTCTTTTAGTTTTCATTCATCATTGCATAACTTAGTCAATCTATCGTTATCAGCTTCAGTCAATCCCCGCACATCCCCTTGTAATTCCTCAAAGAAATCCCTATGCTTATCCATGATACGATTGGCATTTTCAATTCCTGTAGCATCAGGAGTACCCCTTTTCATCTCCTCAATTCTTTCTTGGATTCTATCATCCACTTTTCTATGTTATTTTGTAGCATCCACGTACTGTGAATTTTCCCCAAAGTTTATTTATCCAAGTGTTCAACACAACCTGCCTCTTTTTGATTATTGTAGTGAGTTTGTCCACTTTCCCTTGTGAGTATGCACTTGACCCCTCCCAATGGTCCCTATCATGTGAACTTTCAGTTTGGGTGAGCATCTTTGTTGGCCCTATTACAACACCTACCCAATCCTTTAAACATTCATTCTCTCTCAACATTCTCTCATTATTGGTTTTATACATTTCTCTTTCTTTGATCAATGCTTGGATCTAGGCCTTATTCAACTTTGCTATATTGATCCCAATTTTTGCAGTTGCAATAGGATCAGCCTCTCCAGCCTTCAGATTCATGATATGTCTGAATGCCTTCTCAGTATCAATGACAATTGAATTCTTGTGAGGGGGATACAAAGCCCAAATCATCAATGTTTCATCATCAGGGTTGTATCTTGATCCCGTATACACTTTTGTCAACTTATCTATGTTGAGTTTGTGGGTAGCTTTGTTGTCCTTTAGGAAGCTATCAAAACTAATGTAGAATTGAGATCCAAACCTAAGAAAATCATAACACCTGCCTTTTCTAACATCTCTCTTCCCTTTTCAGGGGTCATGTTTGTCATCTCCTTATCCACCTCATCCCTTAAGCTCTTTAACAATTGGTCCTCATTTCCTGGTGTGACGTCATTGTCAACCAGTCCTCTTATTTCTTTTCCTTTTTGTTTGTATAAAAAAAAATTAAACTCTGAGGTCTTCACAAATTCATCATCTTCTATAAAATACCTATAATCTTCATGTCTCGTATCCATGTCCATAGTTTCATCAACATTTTTTTCTCTTGCAGCATAGGCATTATCCTTAGTTCTTATTCTTGATACCTTCCCAGATGAGCCTTGTGGCCTACCAACTTCTGATATTCCTTTAATGGAGGATAACAACTCAACATCTATCAACTCCTGATCATGCTTCTCAATCACCATTTTTTCCTCATCTACCTTCAAGTTTCTGATTATGTCATCAGATTGATAGGGCACATGTTGGTACCCTCCAAAATTTATTCTTTTTTTGGCAGAATGGATATATCCCTCTGGATCAAAGTTCTTTCTTGATGGTGCTCTTCTCATGTTGTAATGCAATAACTTATCCAGAATCAGATTGTAGCCCTCCTTTTTCAACACAATAAAATCACCAAAACACAGTGTATTGGGCATAAAATCATGTTTCCCATATGAACTTAAGTTCATGACATTGGAGAAATCCATTTGCCTAACAATCTCTAAGTATGCAATTCTATCTGGGACTATTCTAGGAAAAATGAATGGTGTATCCTCAAAACCATAAACCCTAATCATAGTGGCATTTTCTAAGCAATACCAATCCCCCCAGTTGTGGTTGATTGGTCCATTATAATCCCTACGCCTAAGAAACATATTTACTTCTTCAGATAAGAAATAATCACAAGGATGATTAAAAAATCTATATAAAGGCTTCACAAAGAATTCTTCAAAATGCAAGAAATTGGAATTAGCAAACCTGCTTTCCCAAACAACAGTCCATAACTGAATAGGCAATGGCCTACCTTCCTTATTAGATTGTGAAATCCTTAGCTCCTGGGGCCACAATCCTAACTCTTGTCCAAAATATAGCACCAAGTGCATCAGCAGTGAATAATTCCTAAGGTGCAGGATAGAGGCACCATTCTTTATTGCTATCAACCCTGCATCCAGTTCCTTAAACACATGTGAAGCATAATCAAAAGATTTGGAATTATGATACTGAATATCCACAGCAATCACCATGGGCACAACTATCATATGCTCTGGGACTTCCATCCCCAATACCTGTCCCACTGAAAAATAATTGTACTTTAGGTAGGGTTTGAAGAGATCCACATGAAATGGTGGTCCCTCACTGTCTTCCATCGAAGTAGGTTTGCCATGACACCTAATTCTGTGCAGGGGTAATCTCCAGCCCTTATAAATGGTGTCCATTCTTCTGAATTCACTATCAAGATCCTCACTTATTATCTTCTCACTGCATATTCCTTCTAACCTGAAAACCTCAGCTATTGCATTCTCAGATATATGTATCAATAGATTCCCTGAAAAATCACATATAGCTTTATTCTTTGGGTTATAATGACCAGGCAGCAATTTTACCAGTTCGACATCAACAAAGACATTAGGGCACACCAGTTTTCCCAAATTGAGCCTCCACAGATTGCATATTGGTTCAAAGAGATTTCTCCTATGGTAATGAAAATTGAACAACTCGTACGCTCTAATTGGGGTCCAAACATTCCCTATGAATTTGCATTTGTCATCCAATTTGTCAATTTTTGCGTTGAGCTGCGTAGAATGCCTAGATTTAGGCCCTGAAACTGGTAACTAGTCTATGAGGTTTTGATTTAATTTCCTCTCAGTGCCCTCTGGTTGCAGTTTAGTTTTCTGCCTTTTTTCCTTTGATTGACTACCCTCCCCATGTTTTCTTCCTTTCATTTTCTCTGAACTAGTGCCTTCCATTTTCAAAATTCATGAATTTTGAGAGGATGAGGAACTTACTGTATTTTTCTTGTAAATCCAATTCAAACGAATGCCCTAATTGTTCTATTAGTTCCCCTACTCTCCTTCGCTGCCAATTCCATGAAACAATGATTTCAATTGAGCACACCCTAATATGCAAAATCTTTTATGCTTCGTGGTGCCATTAATGTGTTTACTGAGACATGAATGCTGCAAGTTTTTTGAAATTCTCATTGTCACATCAGGGATCATATCGAAAAGAAATTTCAAATCTCTGGTCGACCCACCTGTTCAACGTTCACCCATCTGCTAAGACGTCTTACAGTTTCCCTAACATCACAAGTCTCCTCGACAGTCTCTTCCTTTTTCCTTTTATATCGCCATGACCTTCACCGAAGAAAACTATCACCCAGACTTAACAAATCAGGCCAACGATTCTTCACCTCACTCTGAAAGCTCTTTGTCTCACCGATATGTTCACTTTATCAACTTAAGTCGCCAAGACCAGGTAATTGTTTTGCCGATAGAATAATACTCGTCGTGATGTCTCTTAGATCTCTCCGTTGAGACATGTTTTACCGATACACTTTTTCTTCGGTGAGACCATGCACATTGTCTTCTCAACAACCCCTATCTCTATATGCCTAGTTCTATCGGTGTGACTCGAGGGGTCGGTAAGACTCCCCAAACTCTCCCCGGCATCATTTGTTTTATCGAATGATTCCCCCCTTTGCTTTATCGGCAAGACCAGTAACGCCTTGGGCAGTGCTTTGAAATATAACTCTGATGACCATAGTCCCTCCGATAGACTTTATTTTATTCCAATCGGTAAAAGGTAACTTAGCTCGATATGACCTTACATCGTCATGTCTATACCTTTTGTCTTGTCGATAAGAAGTGTAAACCCGCATTCTCTTGGTGTACAATTTTTTCGATATGACACATCTAATGTCTTGTCGATATATTGATTAAATGTATATTATCATTGGTGAAACCTGCATCAACTTATGTCGATATTTTCAAATGTTAAAAATTCAAAACCAAATGGAATTTATGGGGCTATATGGCAAAATTTAATCTGAACTTTGGTAAAAAATTGCTATGTGAGGAATTTTATGCCTGTATTATGAACCTTTTTTTGTGGGGGAAACTAGTAAGCATGAAGGGTTAATGAGGCTATCAAAATTTCTCAATTCCAACACATATTTCATGAGTGTCTAGTATAATGTATCTTGCTAGTCTTGTGAAGCATGTTCATTTTGTGGCACGTTATCAAAGTTATCAGAGAGTATAAATTTTGGCATGGTTGGAATATGGGAGCTTGTAGACTTGACATGACTTTCCCATATGCCACCTTTTAATGATTACACACCTTGTAGACCTAGTGTGTTTTGCTCATCTTTTTCTTGGGGGTTCACCTAGTATATATTGAACTGCACTAGCCCTTGTGAGTGTATTTTTCATGGCCACTGATCATAACACAAATGTCTTGCCAGTAGATCCATGTGTTTCATAAGTGATTTTACATCCTTGTGAGTGTGTTAGATGGATGTGGAATAATACAACTTGTTAATACATCCCTTCTTGCATTAGCTTTAACATTGTATGTTTGTGTATCTTGTCTTGTTACTTCATATCAGACATATGTGTATGTCCCGTTGTGCCTATGTTGGTTGCCATGGGATATTAGATCTTGGGGACTTGCACAACCTAATTTATCTTTGACATCCTATCTCTTCAAAACTTGTGCACTTGGACCCCTCTTGACATATACTTTCCAACTTTAGTATGAATATGAGTGTAAGTTCATACTCTCACTAAAGTGGGAGCTAAATATAGTGTAGAAAATTGTCACCTTTACAATTTTCACACTATATTTGTACCCCCTTAATTATTTTGACTTAATTAAGCTTCTAATTAACCACATTATGTATTCAAAAACCTTATAATTCCTATTTTTCGAAAGGGTAACCTATACTAAACAATTTCCAACATTAATTAAAACACCTTGAAAATTGAGTGTCCTAGATTTGGGTCCTCGAACCCATTTTCCCAAGGGTGAATGTGTCCCCTTTAAGTGTCAGGACCCAACCTATAAATATAGTTATTTTATCAATTCAAATCTAACAAGCTAGAGGTGAAATTCATGAGAGAAAATAGTATTGTCAAGAGAATTGAAGAGTAGATCTATCAACCATCTACAACAAAAATCAAGATTAGATCATCATGTCAAAGTTCATGTGTGTTTTAGAGCTAACATTGTGATGTAGGTTTCAAGCATTCAAGTAAGTATTCAAGCATCAAAAAAAGCAATTAATCAAGCCAATTCATGCAAGATCCAAGCCTTAGAGTGATGTGTTTGACCTCAATCCTCTAAGGGTAGCCTTATGGGTTTGGTAAGTTGTAGCAAGCTTTGTTCATTCATCAATTCATTTCATTTATCATTATTTCAATATCAAGCTTTAATTACCAAACATGGGGTTTGACTAAGGCAAACCCCTATTCACCCAAAAAGAAACATTTTTTCTTCTTTCTTTGTATTTGCAGATTTGTAGGTAAAGAAGGACTGAAAATTGATCGAAATATATTATTTGCAAAGTTTCATTTGTTGTCAACATTATTGTCAAGACACAAAATCTCATATTCAGAAATTGTTTCCGTCAAGTTCCAACAGTGAAACCTAGAGCAAACAGAAGTCCAAATCTTGCACTAGAGGACCCTCGAACCTGAGGAAAACCCCTGTGAAAAGACCCATTCAGCCTTGGGTGAATGAGTCCTGCTATAGGTCCTAAAACCCACATTTTTGCGCAAGTACATACCACTCTGCACTTTCTAGATATGCTTGCAAACTGTCATTTCCTTTTCTATTATCATAATAGTATGTATTTAAAATGTTAGGTCATACAATTTAGTTATTTTATGAATTTTAATTCATCTCCCAATAGTGTTGATCATTCATTTTTTTCATAAGAAAACAACAGACCTTCCTAATAGGGTTGACTCACCTCAAGGTTGAAAGTCAATCCTATCCTTGGGAGATCTCTTTTTCTAATGAAATTTTAGAGAAAGGCACCTAGATCTTATCATTCTAAACATAAGGGACATAGGATCCCTTTTTCTTCATTTCATTATGTTTTGGGTTTATGAGGATTAGGTTATCTTTATATATTGATTTGTGTATATAATGGTGTATATTTGTACAAAAGTTGGAAACTAATTTTAGTATACTCTTGTACCAATATATTTTTTATTTGTGTTTTAATTTTATGAGGATTAGGTTATCTTTATATATTGATTAGTGTGTATAATTATGTACACAATTTGTAAACTAACGTTATTATATTCTCTTGTATCAATATCATTTTTATTTATTTATTTAGTCTATGAGTATTATGTTTCTTTACATATTGATTAGTGTATATAATGGTGTATTTTTGTACAAAAAATGACAACTGACTTTATTATAGTCTCTTGTATCAATGTCCTTTTTATGTATATTTTGGCTTTATGAGGTTTAGGTTATCTTTAAATAATAATTAGTTTATATAATGGTGTGTTTTGATATGAAAATTGAAAACTAATTTTATTACAATTTCTTCCCATCTTTGCACATCCCAAGAGTTTAAAATCACCTACTAAATCTACCATTTACCACCTTAGTTTATATTATTCCATGTGTGGATTTGAAACACAATAATTTAAATTTAAATTACTTAAATTGAGTGCACGCTTCCCTACCTTAGTAGCTATTATAAGCCAACTAAAGTACATGTTATTTTAAATTGTAAACCAAGGTGATGTGTTTTTAGAATAACCCTAATTCATTTTAATTGTGTTGGAATTATAGTCTATTGTACACATTTAGATTTTAATTAAAAACTAGATTAAAAACCATTACATCAATTTCCTATGAGCATATTACATGTTTTTCTAATTTTTTTATCTTAGTTCATTACAAGTGAATAAATCCATCTAGGGGATTGAGTAAGGAGAACATGTTATTACTTATAAAGTCCCTAGGTAGTGTTTGCAAACATAATTTTGTTAACACTTGAGTATAGTAAATCAAGGTAAACCCATTTTAGTCATTAGAATTCAATTAGTTAATTTTCACAGAAGGATTTAATGTTTTTCTATCAAATCACTCTTTTAAGTGCATTAAATTATACATGTACAAAATCTACTTTAGCACATGTGGAGATTAAATCCATAGATGCAAGCTTGAACCTATTGGTGTAACTTGTACACACACCCCATTTTGACTTATCAAAATAAATACCCCTTTATTTTGTTTTGTTTATTTGGTTGCTCCCTTGGTTTATTTTGATGTCCTAGTTTTAGCTTGGCCATTTCCTCGTGCTTTATTTTAAGTATTTTCTTCTTATCATACTTTCAAAATTTTCATCTAGGCATAAAAACAACAAAAATATTTGAAATAAGGGGTTTGGTATATCACCTTCATCAAAAATTTAAATTAGGCCATCCTAGCATGACTATAAAGTAAAATTTTAAATCTTGATACTTATTATAGGATATGACCATAGTCTTGTTGAGAACATGCCACGATATGAAAGAATGAAACAACCTTCCATAAATGAAAAAAATATGAGCACAATAGAATATCTATCAATATACAAATGATAGTATGTAAATTTAATGAGGAACCTTGCATATATAGGCAAGGATGAAGATGTGAGAAGGTATGCGTGAAACTCTAAATACTCCTCCAAAGATGCAACACTTGTGAGCTCACTTGAAAATTGTGTGAGAAAGTGGTAAGTATGCATGCAATAGGTGTCTCAAGTAATGAGGACACGTGTATCAATATTATGGAATGAGAAAATATCATAATAAACATAAGTAAACTTAATCTATGAGTGTGAATAGGTCAATCATAGAAAGGCGATATCATATATAGATGGATAAATAAATTATTTATAGTAAATGTAACTTAGGGAGTAATATATGAAATATTATGAGTCATGACTACTAGGCCTTGTTATCTACTCATGTATAAATTTATCATAAAGTGGAGTAAAGGAGAAAAACCCTATGGGATATAAAAACCCATCTCCAAAAGATAAATAATGGAAATGCAATAAATTTCTCATGTGATGAAGATAGAAGAAGGTATCATGATGACCTCCCAAGGACTACTTATATCATATAACTACAATAATTTTTTCCCCCATAGGAGAGAAGGATAGATACTATGGAGCCCCCCATAAGATCATAGAATCTGTAGTGTTGATAGATGCTCAAAACTAGATGTTGAAGATAATCCACAATCATTGAAAAACATTTATCCCCTTGGGAATAAAAAACACCACAGATGTGTTTAAAATGACTTCCCATTCCTACTAGGAATATGTGGGAAGTAATATCAATGTCTCTAAATTTCACACATGATCCAAAGAGTGAAATAATGCCAATGATGTCTTCAAATTATGCTCAAAGATGTTCAAGCCAATGCTAATGTGTGATGGATGTTGATAAGATGGATCATGTACCATATAAGATTCAAGAATAGGGACCATGAATGTATGGTGAAAACTAACTTGATGAGAATCTAGTACTACTACAGATGATGTTAGCATAGATGGTGATTAAGTTAGATAGATCAACTCATGAATATATACACAATATTCTATGATAGAAGCTAATGTAGGCAAGATAAGAGCAATATCCAAATATGGAAATCGTGATGTAAATTCATCAAAGCTAAAATCAAAGAGAAGACGAATGCCCTCAATAGTGTCATCCAAATCTATAAGGCAGGGTTCTATAAATAAAGATATGATGTCTGGTAGATATGCATCCCAATATGGTGGATTTGGAATAACATTAGCAATTTATTGATGCAAAAAATCATTGGAACTCATGAATGAGTCAACACTAAATTCATATGTACCAACAGGTGATATGGGAGATGAGATATCAATGCAAGCCATGTGACTACATTTTTTTTCCCCAAATGATGGTGCCTCTCAAGATGGCTTAGTGATATTGGATGGTATTTTTGAATGTGTTAGAATTATATGATCAAGTAAAGCAATTCCATGATCGAGAATAAGTTACTTAGATTTATCACTTTGACATTGAAGATAATATTTCTTGTATGCCTTTTCATTCCACAATATCCACACTTAATTTTATATTTATTAGGAGTATTAGGAAGAATACTCAAATGGAAGGGATTTAGTGTGAGAGACATGATCACATGAACCAACAAACTCAAAAGTAGAAACACGTAAATTTCCCCCTTGAATTAGAGAGGCCCCTCAAGAATGATTAGTGTTGATTGTAGCCCCCCAAAACAATGTCCAAGAAAATTACAAATTGTGTGAAGAATGGATGCCAAATCAACTATTTATAGTGCATGGTGATTTTTACAAATTTTAGAATAATAGAAAATCTAAATCTTAAAAATACAAGAAAATATGAATTCCTTGTGAAATTTTCATATGCGTAATTTTTTTTTTGATAAACGGGGTGAAAGCTATGCGATGTCAAAATCCGCTTACAATAATGACTTCAGAGGCCACAAATTCTAATAAACAACACCAAATATAAAGTGTCTTGACATAAAAATGATAATGATGGAACCAAATTCATGTCGACTATTCACACTTCAAATTTCAATTCCCCATTTGCAAGATATGCAAAAAGATAAAATCCTCCTTTTACAAGCTTTGATGAAGCTTCAAAACACTAACTTAAATGCGACTACTTAGTAATTGACCACTAGCAATTAAGATAGTGAAAATAATAAATTTTTATGAATTAATAATAACTATTATAGTTAACAAAAAATGATAACAATAATAATTTGTGTGGCAACAATTTTTCATGTTGAAGGGGCAAATATGTGGGAGGATATTAACCATGGTTTTGACTAGTTCAAAAGGGAGACCATTGCTGCCATGTGTGGAGGTGATCTACTTAGACTAAGTCAAAGGTGTGTTGAAATTTAGTCTCTATGCTGACATATTGGGCTAACTATATGAAGGCCACATGGGCCTATGGAGGATATGGTGCTTGCAACAACAACAACAAAATAATTATCAACAATCACTACAAGATTCAAGATGAAAAACTCTATGCGCTACCTCAAGATGAGAATGTGTTGGGAGTTTTGACTCAATAAATTCTAGATATGGTGTTTGTAATGGAGAGGCATTTGGATTGGAGGTGTTCTTCCAATAATATATTTGACTATCGCCCAAAGATCAAAACCGCTCCCAAATTAAAGGGGTTTTAACCTCTTTCTAATAGAAATCCCCATCATCTCACCTTCATGCCACAATTATTCAATGTTGGTGCTCATTCAAACTATAGTATAGGGGTTGTGTGGGTAAAGGTTACCTTCAAAATATCCTCACTAATTGATCAATGCAAACAATAATGTCACCTGAATCAAGTAACAATGTTATGCATTCTTGTGACTATTCAAGGCAAGTATGCCTACAATAATAATAGCCATAGAATCATGAACCTAATACCAAACCTATGTAAAGAGGCCAAAATTGACCACAAATTTGTTTGAAAATAGGCCAAAAATGGGAAAAAAACTATGCAAAAAAATAAATATCGACCCAAAATGGCTAGATTTGGCATAAGGGTAGATTGGCCCTCTACTAAATAAATCAGTTTTCACAATTTTTTGTACAATGGCCAAAAATTTGCAAAAAATGAAAATTACCAAATTTAATGAAACGAAGGGTATTTTTTGTGTAAAAAGGAATTTTTTCTATCTATGTCCTATTTACATGTTAATTCCACTTAGGTCCTAGCAGTGAATCTTTCTACATAGTGTTACTTTCCACTATATCTTATGTTATCTTTTAGAATTTAATGCTTGCATCCTAAGTCATTTAATATTTTTTGAAAGGCAAGGCATCATATGTAAATCATATATTCAATATGGAAATCTTGCATCCATAATCATAGCGTGATATTTATGTCATTTCTCTCTTGTAAAAGCCATTATTGTCTTGCAGATGATCATAGGGTGTTGAGGAGTTCACCATAAACTCCTACATGATATAGAGCTTTAGTGTTGCAAACTTCTTTCCATATCTAAGGAGCCAATATCGACTTAAATATTTTGTGAGGTGTGATTGGAGGTTTCAAGGACCTCACCGTTGAATCCAAGGTGTTAGAGAAAGTCATATTTTCCTTTTATTTCATCAAATTTCATTATATTTTGATTGATCTACAAGGGTTTGAAGGTGAAGGTTCATTTACATATCTAGCCAGGAGCCATCATTTCGAAGAATTTTGGGTGAAATATGACCCTTTTGTTGTGCTTAGAAAGCCCAAAAATTGTTATTTTCATATATAACACTTCATTTTTTGCGTCAAATTTTTTTTGGTAATTTTTTTCATTTTCAATTGACTATCTTAAATTTGATATCCAAATGACTGTCATCAAATACTATGCTAAATTTGATGATCAAATTATTGTCATAAGTATTGTCTTAAATTTGATAGTCAAATTACCATCATTGATGACTATGTAAAATTTCGCAACCAAATGACCATCAACAAGTTGCTCCAATTTTCCCCCCTCTTCATCTATAATTTGAAATTCGTAGTTCGGCTTCAAATGACCTGGTGCAGGAGCACCCCATAGTTCACTTTAGCAAAGTCGTCTACAAGGTCATGTTTGGCCAATTTGACTAGGACAAATTATCTTCTTAATCTTGTTCCTTCATGTTTGTGCCTTAGTGGCATTTTGTGATCATACTTTGAGTTGTTAAGGTCATGTTTACCATTGCATAGGTTTGAGGTGCTTAAGACCTTCTTAGACCTAATTAGTTGTCAGTTCCCTAAATTTTGAAATAAGGCTAAAGGAAGCTACAAGCAGCCAAGGAAGGGTTAAGGCCGAGCTTAAATAATTTTGTTACCCTATATAAGGGTGACCTCGGAATGGAATTGAGGTTGGGAGCTTTTACATTGATTTATGATTTTGAATTCAAAGTAAAAAAAAAATAATGGGTTCTTAATGTGAATTTCTGGTTTTGGTTCAAAATAGAGCTTTAATGGATTGTATCTAATTCTTTAGGTGGTGTAGGATGTAATGTGAGTGTTAACTAAGCATTGTTTGGTAGTAGTTTAGTCTCCTAGTTCGATTTCAAGTTCTGTTTGTAGGTAGTTATTTCTTTGCTTTTGCTGATCTGACAGTTAGTTTGTAGGAAATGGAGGTTTAGATCACATTCCCTCTATACATAACGTACGGCCTCTTGGGAATTGTGACTAGACTCCATGATTGTATATATGGTAGGTGTAGGAGTCTTTAACATTTCAGGAAACACCATGGAAGTCTTCTCCTAGGCAAGCCAGGGAGTGTCCGGCTAGGAAAGACAAGGAGTGCATGGCACTTGATTTGCAGGGGTGATCATTTCCTGTCAAGTCACGTGTGGAGAGGCTAGATAAATGCCTTGCAAAGGCATAGCATGAAGGAAGAAGATGCACTAGTCCATATGATGAAAGGAAATCTTGACAGTTTGTTGTAAAGTCAAGAAAAGGCTTCAAAAGACCAATTTTTTCCAAATTGGGAGTTGAGCCTGTGTACAGACAGTTGAGGGCTAAGGCCTCAAAAATATTGGAGTGGTGGTCAATAGAACTAGGAACCCCAAAAAAATATTGGGGGTTACTTGGAAGAATTTAGGGTAACACCCTGTTTCCTCAAAGAAGTAGGCCTAATTGGGGCTCCTAGGGCTAGTAGCTTTTTTAACCCTAAATGAGGGTTTGGTGGAAGCGATGGGTAAATGAATTAAGGTGGACCCTCAAGAACCATCATGAGATGGATTGAACCTAAGAGAAGCATATCCACACCCCTACAAAGTTGAGATCTAGTATTGGGAGTAGGTTAGCCTTTAGGGTGGATTAAGGGCTAAGGGAAGAATAGCAAGGAAAGCACGAAGGTTGACTTGGTTGGAAGAATATGTATTGGTAGTTGGGTTGGAAAGGAGAACCAAGGGAGCCTAGTCAAGAGTTAGGTCCTATAGGTTAAGGTGGTGAATTGAGACACCATAGGGGTCTTCCAAGTAAGACCTAGAGCAGGAATCATGGAGTGATTCCTCCAACCCTCCCTATCAGATTAGTATCAGAGCAAGTAAAATATTTGGGAAAGAATCTTATATGTCAGAACTTGAATCTAGTGGTTCCACAACAATGGTGACAAACATTGATTTGGCAAAGAAGGTTGAAGATCAGGAGGAAGACAATAGGAGATTGAGGGAAAGACTAGCTCAACTTGAGCAAGCATTGAGTAATGTGTAGACCAAGGCCGAAGAGGTCAGTGATAGATTGGAAGGCAGGGTACCAAAGAGTGAAGAGGTTGTAGAGGAAGACAAGACCCTTGAACCTGACTCTGTGTTGCAAGAAGAACCGTTCTTGAAGGCATTGAAAGCTTTGAGTGGGAAATAACTTGAAGGCATACCACTGTTTAGTGGAAAATTAGAAGCTGATCTAGTCATGGATTGGATAGAGGGCATGGAAAACCATTTTGAGTGTGATGGAGTCACTGAAGCACAGAAATTGAAGGTGGCCAAATCAAGATTGAGAGGATCTACCTTGACATGGTGGAAATTCATTCAGACAAAGAGGGAAAAGGAAGGCAAGAAGCCTATTTCAACTTGGAAGGGTATGGTTACAAAAGTGAGAGAAGAATACATGCCAGATGATTATGAGATTCAGTTGCATAAGAAGAGACAAAGCTTGAGGCAAAGAGACCAAGATGTGAACACCTACACAGAGGAGTTTCAAAAACTTTGTATGAGGTCTAATGTTTTAGAAGATGAAAGTCTCAAGGTGGCTAGGTATCTTAACAGCTTGAAGTGGAACATTCAAGAGGAGATGACTCTTTTAAGTCCCAAGACAGTACACCGATGCTACCAATTGGCCATTAAGATTGAGGAAGGAAGAAACAGAAAAAAAGACCAAGCTTCTAAGGGTAGAGGCAAAGGCAGAGATCAAAGAGGACATAGAGGTGGCTATCAAGGTAGAGGAAATGAACAAAGAAACCAAGGAGAATCCAAACTCATAGAACATGGAAGTGAAACACCTTCTAGAGGATGTTATGGAAGAGGTAGAGGACCTCAAGGAGGATCAAATAGAGGAAGAGGAGCAATTAGAAGCAACTCATACTTTTCTAGTATGAAATTTTATAATTATGGTCAAATAGGACATCCAGCTTATAAGTGCCCAGAGAAAGCATCTTCATCAAATGCAGAAAAGAGAGTGGCATATGCTCAAGAGGACACCATGAGTACCAAATCACCTGAAATTAATCACATTGAATCATAAATGGGGGAGAACCTGATGTTTAGAAGAGTTTTGATCAGACAACCGATCAAGGAAGATCCAAAGCAAAGGAGAGCCTTATTCAGGGTAAGGTGCAAAATCCTTGGAAAGGTGTGTAAGGTTATAGTGGACTCAGGGTCTACTGATAACATAATCTCAAAATAGGCAATAAGGATGTTGAATTTGGAGAAGGTACCCCACACTAACCCTTACAAAGTAACATGGTTGAACAAAGGGCAGAATGTTCATTTCAATGAGAAAACAACGGTGGAGTTCTCCATTGGAGGTTACAAAGATAAGTTGTTATGTGATGTGTTATCCATGGATGCATGCCATCTTCTATTGGGCAGACTATGGCAGTATGACAGAGGTGCCATCTATGATGGAAAGGAAAATACAATATCATTCAAGAAGGATGGAAAGACATTCAAATTGTAGTCATTGTTAGATGAGAAAGAAGGACAGTCAAAGACCCCTAGTGTCTTATTAAGCAATGGTAAAGAGTTCATTAACAACCTACATCAAAGAGGTGAAGGATATGTGGTTATGTTGCAACCCAAAGAAGAAGACAAGGCCAAGAAAATAGTCATACCGGAAGCAGTCCAGAAGTTGTTAGAATAGTTCAAGGACATAGTTAGTGATGGGACACCAGCAACCTTACCTCCAAAGAGATCCATTAGTCATTAGATTGACTTCATACTAGGAGCTTCATTGCCAAACAAAGCAGTTTACAAGCTTACACGGGATCAGAACCTAGAATTAGCTAGGCAAGTGCAGGAGTTGTTGGATCAAGGATTAATTAGGAAGAGCATCAGTCCATGTGCAGTACCAGTGGTCTTAGCAACCAAGAAAGGAGGCAAGTGGAGATTATGCACTGATTCTAGAGCTATAAATAGAATCACAATCATGTATAGGTTCCCTATTCCTAGGATTGAGGACTTGATGGATTGTGTTGGAGCTGCTCAATACTTCACCAAGTTGGATCTCAAGAGTGGGTATCATCAGATCAGAATCAAGGATGGAGATGAGTGGAAGACAACATTTAAGACATCTGATGGGTTGTATGAGTGGAGATTTATGCCATTTGGCCTCTCTAATGCCCCTAGCACATTCATGAGGCTCATGAATGAAGTGCTCAAATACTTTACAGGGATATTTGTGGTGGTATATCTTGATGATATACTCATCTCTAGCAAGACAGTAGAAGAAGATCTAAAGCATGTGGAGTTGGTTCTTAGAAGATTGCAAGAAGAGAAGTTAGCCATCAACCTAGAGAAATGTGAGTTCTTGAAATAGAAGCTTGTGTATTTGGTGTTTGTAGTGTCACAAGGATCATTGAAGATGGATCCAAGCAAGGTGGAAGCTATCCTAAATTGTCCTACACCAACCACAGGGATAGAGGTAAGAAGTTTTCATGGATTGGCTCAATTTTATAGGAAATTCATAAGGAAATTTAGTGGCATATGTGCACCAATCCTTGATACAATCAAAGGTGGCTTAAAGACTAAGTTCAAGTGGACTCAAGAAGCTGAGAAGGGTTTTGAGAAACTAAAACAAGAAGTGGAAACTCAACCTATTCTTTTATTACCTAGCTTTGATAAGTTGTTTATTGTGGAATGTGATGCCAGTGGAGTTGCAGTAGGAGGAGTGTTAAGTCAAGAAGGCAGGCCTATAGCTTTCTTTAGTGAAAAGCTCAATGAAGCTAAGAAGAAGTATTCTACCTATGACCTAGAACTTTATGCTTTAGTACAATCACTTAGGATTTGGAGGCATTATCTTCTACCTAAAGAGTTTGTAGTCTTTACTGGCAATTAGGCACTTAGCTATATCAACACTCAAGAGAAGTTGAGCAATAGACATTTGAAATGGATGGAATACATCCAAGCTTTCACTTTCACCATCAAGCACAAGAAGGGACGGTTGAACAAGGTAGCAGATGCACTAAGCAGGAGATTGTTGATAGTGCAAGAGATATAGCTAAAGAGCATTGGAATAGAGAGTTTCAAGGATCACTATGGGGAAGATGAAGACTTCTCAGAGGCCTACAAAGTATGTTCTGACTTTGAGAATCACTTTCATAGTCAATACTTAGAGTATACATTGCAAAGTGGATTTTTATTTCAGGGGAATCAGTTATGTGTTCCAAAAGGATCAATGAGAGAGAATCTCATCCAGGAGAAGCATAATGGTAGTCTTAGTGGATATTTTGGCATCAACAAGACAATGGAACTAGTGCAAAGGTTTTACTATTGGCCTAAGTTGTCAAGATATGTCAGGAGGTATGTGGAATAGTGTGTAGTGTGTATGAAAGCCAAAGGAGGAGCTAGTAATGCATGTTTATATCAACCCCTACCCATTCCTAACAGACGATGGGAGTGTGTTAGTATGGACTTTATGGTAGGACTCCCTAAGACTAAGACAGGGTTTGATAGTGTCTATGTGGTGGCATATAGATTCAGTAAAATGAGTCACTTTATCCCTTACAAAACCACCCATGATGCTAGCTATATTTCTCACCTTTTCTTCAAAGAAATTTAAAGGATCCATGGATTTCCATTGAGCATTGTCTCGGACAGGGATTTGAAGTTCATGAGTCATTTTTGGAAGACTCTATGGAGCATATTAGGTACCAACCTATCTTTTGGATCATCTTACCATCCTCAAACTGATGGATAGATAGAGGTGGTTAATAGAGTGTTAGGTAACCTTCTAAGATGCCTAACCAAGGAGTATGGATAGACATGGGATTTAGTCATCTCACAAGCAGAATATGCATACAATGACAGTGTGAATCGGACCACAGGGAAGAGTCCTTTTGAAACAGTGTATGGAATGCACCCAAGAGGTGTGTGTGAGCTCAGGGATCTAGGAGCTATGGATCATAGGATTGGACATATAGAGGAATTCTCTTAGACCATGAAGGAGATTCAGGAGCAGGTGAAGAAGACAATCATCGAGGCTACTCAAAAGTTTAAAGATAAGATGGATTTATCTAGAAAAGATCTACAATTTGTAGTAAGAGACTATGTCATGGTCCATCTCAACAAATCCAGATTGTAGAAGGGAACATCAACCAAGTTACAGATGAAGAGAGTGGGACCATGCAAGGTGTTAGCCAAATATGGAAAGAATGCATACAAGGTGGAGTTACCTGACGATTTAGGCATTTCACCAGTGTTCAATGTAGCTGATTTGATCAGGTTTAAGGGATCATTCATTGATGTGGATCAGACCAGTATGGAGGTCTTGAAGGATGTGAGTAACATAACCTTACCTCCTAGATCCAAGCTACAAGCAAAGAGGATCTTGGAGTCAAGGGTGCAGAAGTCTACCCAGCATAAGGAATACATGGAACACCTCATCAAATGGAAGGATAAACCTTAATCTAAGACTACATGGGTGGATGAAGCTCAGTTCAAGAAGCAGGGTATTGATGTATCACTGATCTCACCTCACTTTCCTTAAAGTCTGTGTAGAGGGGGAGAATGGTGCAGGAGCACCCCATAGTTCACTTTAGCAAAGTCGTCTACAAGGTCATGTTTGGCCAATTTGACTAGGACAAATTATCTTCTTAATCTTGTTCCTTCATGTTTGTGCCTTAGTGGCATTTTGTGATCATACTTTGAGTTGTTAAGGTCATGTTGACCATTGCATAGGTTTGAGGTGCTTAAGACCTTCTTAGACCTTCTTAGTTGTTAGTTCCCTAAATTTTGAAATAAGGCTAAAGGAAGCTACAAGCAGCCAAGGAAGGGTTAAGGCCGTGATTAACTACTTTTGTGACCCTATATAAGGGTGACCTCAGAATGGAATTGAGGTTGGGAGCTTTTACATTGATTTATGATTTTGAATTCAAAGTAAAAAAAAATAGTGGGTTCTTAATTTGAATTTCTAGTTTTGGTTCAAAATAGAGCTTTAATGGATTGAATTTGATTATGTAGGTGGTGTAGGATGTAATGTGAGTGTTAACTAAGTATTGTTTGGTAGTAGTTTAGTCTCCTAGTTTGATTTCAAGTTCTGTTTGTAGGTAGTTATTTATTTGCATTTGTTGATCTAACAGTTAGTTTGTAGGAAATGGAGGTTTAGATCACATTCCCTCTGTACATAACGTACGGCCTCTTGGTAATTGTGACTAGACTCCATGATTGTATATATGATAGGTGTAGGAGTCTTTAACAGTTTAGGAAACACCATGGAATTCTTCTCCTAGGCAATCCAGGGAGTGTCCAGCTAGGAAAGACAAGGAGTGCATGGCACTTGATTTGCAGGGGTCATCATTTCCTGCCAAGTCATGTGTGTAGAGGGAAGATAAATGCCTTGCAAAGGCATAGCATGAAGGAAGAAGCTAAACCAATCCAGCTGATGAAAGGAAAGCTTGACAATCTGCTGTAAGGTTAGGAAAAGGCTTCAAAAGACCAAATTTTGCCGAATCGAGAGTTGAGCCTGTGTACGGGCAGTTGAGGGCTAAGGCCTCAGAAATCTTGGAGTGGTGTTCAATAGAACCAGGAACCCCAAGAAAAGATTGGGGGTTACTTGGAAGAATTTAGGGTAACACCCTGTTTCCTCGGAGAAGTAGGCCTAATTGGGGCTCCTAGGGCTAGTAGCCTTTTTAACCCTAAATGAGGGTTTGGTGGAAGCGATGGGTAAATGAAGTAAGGCAGACCCTCAAGAACCATCATGAGATGGATTGAACCTAAGAGAAGCATCTCCACACCCCTGCAAAGCTAAGATCTAGTTTTGGGAGTAGGTTAGCCTTTAGGGTGGATTAAGGGCTAAGGGAAAAATAGCAAGGAAAGCACCAAGGTTGACTTGGTTGGAAGAATATGTATTGGTAGTTGGGTTGGCAAGGAGAACTAGGGGACCCTAGTCAAGAGGTAGGTCCTATAGGTTAAGGTGGTGAAGTGATACACCATAGGGGTCTTCCAAATAAGACCTAGAGCAAGAATCATGGAGTGATTCCTCCAACCCTCCCTATCACGACCATAACTCAGTCATCTAACCTCTTTTCAAGAATAATTTTTTATTTGGGCTATAATTCATGCTCTTTGTAGTAGTGTGGTTTTTATTTTATTGTTTGTTTTTTCAAGAAATTGCAAATTCTCACAGGTGTTGCTAAGCCATTCTCGTTCTAGGAACTTATGAAGCTTCGTTCTTTCTCCTACGATAACTTTTTTGGGTGAATTTATTTGAAAGTGCATAATTTTTTGTATACTTTGTAGTGGTATAGTCAGATTGATCCCATTTTACGTAAATTTTTAACTTTGAGCTTGTTGCCAAATTTGGAATCTGTAAGCACTAAGAGCAAGTCCACTTTGTTGTTTTTGGAAAGTGACACCTATAATTGCACTAAGTATAAATTTCCAACCTCATATATTGTTGGAATATTTCTTGATTGAGTAATTTGGGGGGTAATTTTTTTTTTTTTTTTTATGGTTGTAATCATGTCTTCTAATGCATGGAAAGTAAAACGTGATTATTATGGGAAGAAAAATCATACAATAGATGATTTTTTCTACAATAACTTGATATTTTTCTAAAATAACTTGATGATTTTAAAATTCTTTATGAACTTCATCAATTAAAATAGCTTTACATTGCCAATTTCATCAGTTTTCCTAATTTCTCTGAACCAACATCAACTGAATCATCCAGTGTTCTTACTTCATCATATGTTGAGGACACAATGGGGATGATAAGTGTAGTCAAATGGAATGCATTGATATATCATCTCTTTCATCTACTGTTGTATCTGAGGATGCTTGTGTTGCCACAATTTTGGTTCCTTGTGATTCAATGTAGGAAGACATTCATCATCTTCCAAATATGACTACTTGGGATGAGTGCTTGATAGAAATTGATGGTTTGTTTTATGAACCACATTTTAGATTTGGGAGACATTATTGATTTTATTCATATTCTCTTTGATGGATATGATCCTTTTCTAGTTGTTGTGAGGGAACACTCTAACCCTCTTGTTCATTCTCTACATGATCATTCCTCAGTACAATTTGACATGAGTTTGGATTCTTTTGGATAGCATTTGGAGGAGGCCTCTTTATCTTCTAGAGGTATCTTTATCCTTGGATTGTTTTCTACAATCGTTTCTAGGAGAATTTAGATTGTCATCTTTGGCAATGTGGCCTAGAACACTTATTTGGAGTGTGACACATTTTAACATCAATGTGGAGACACTTGAGAATTATTCAAAGACATCACTCATAATCCTTCTTCTCGCATCTTCCTTTCAGAATGGGAAGATATCATACCATCTTGGTCTTGTTTCTTTCCAAGGGGAGGAATGTTGTTTGAAAATCTTAGATCATCTTTGGCATTCAGTGTCAACCATCTACCATCATTGTTGAAGACTCTACATTGAGGGGGGATACATGGTTTCTCTTCTTCTCTCTTATGGGGGGTATTTTTCCTCATATGGGATTTTTTCCTTCTCATTCATCCATGAGAGAATTGTTTATCTCTCTTTTAGGGAGGATATTTTTCCCACTAGGTTTTATATTTTTCTCCATTTGTGAGCAATTTCATTTGCATTTGTACATGGGTACCAAACATGGCCTTGTATCTAAGATCCATCCTTGTATCTTTTTAGAATAATCTACTCCCTAAGTTTCACTTAACGAGTGTTGTTGGTGTAAATAGATGTTTTACTTATATAGGTCTAAAATGAACAAAAGTGGAGACTCTAGTATTTGACTCTAGATTTAGGCACCTTTCCTCATTTCATTTAGATATTTTTTGTGGTAGTGGAGGTTTGATGGATTTGGAAAAGATATAGGACTGACTTACAACCTAAAAGGTGAGTCAACCTACCCTTGACCAAACTCAGAATGGATTTTAGAATGAAATGTGATGATTTAATTATGCTAATGATGCAAATAACTAATTTGATGCAAAAACAACATATCCAAAAATTCACAAACAAATTTAGACTTCAGAAACAAACTGAACAGAGTATTGTGCACCTGTGATATTTGTTGCAAGGTGTGCGCCCTTGGTCTTCTTGTGTTGTGCAGTGCAATGCTCAAGTTTGTGACATGGCTTAACTACCTCCTATGGATCTTGTATAAACCTAGTGATTGTATTGGGCCTTAATATGTTGATATTTTGGTGTAACGACAACCACCGATGTAAAAATTGGTATCAGAGTCGAGGTCACAGGTTTGAACCCCTCGCTTGCACTGGGGGGATTGTTGCAAGGTGTGTGCATGTGGTCTCCTTGTGTTGTGCAATGAAATTCTTGGGTTCATTACATGGCTTAACCGCCTCTTATGGATCTTGTATAAATCTAGTGGTTGTATCAAGCATTAATAGGTCAATCTTTTAGTGCAATGAAAACCACCAATATAACAATATCAATTTGAAGCTGATTTTTGAGGATCAAGTCACCCTGGGTGATTATTTCCTAGTAGATGAATTTTGGATCCAATTTCATAGTCCTTTGATGTCTGATCTAAGCCTTCTTCTTCTAGGTGTTACACTATCGGATCTTCGTTGAGTGCAGAGATAACTGAGTTTTTGTAAATTTTCAAGGTGTAGAGTTTGAATGTAACAATGAATAATTGACCTTCAAAATTCTATTAATATTTTATATATCTAAAACTTTCACATTCAAAAAGAGAGAAAGGGTTGTTTCATATAGGGGATTGCCTCAGTCAAACCCCACGTTAGTGTTTCCACCTCCATAATGGAAATTTCAATGAAAGAGAGCTTATCCTTTTGAGGGATAAAAGCTAAATGAAAAATGAATGATGAATCAATGATGAACTATAACTCATCACCCAAAAATGGATTCCTTGAAGGATTGAAGTCATACAAATATCCTCAAGTCTTGATTTTTGTTGGATTGACTTCCTTGAATACCTAGAAGGGTTTTGATACAGGAGCATCCTTGGTTCTTTGCAATCTTGCATCAACCAAAAATATTTTTATTTAGTTTTGTTCTTGTTCAATTCTTGTTCTTGTTTGAGTTAGCAGATTTAGTAGTTCATCATATTTGCTCACCAGACCTTGTGGATCTATATTTTCATCATGGACATGTTCATTTTCCTTATTCCAATATTTTAGCACGATTGGATCTTTTCCCAGCAAGTTATCTCTTTCGGATTGAGTGATAGTTTCTAGAACAGAGCACCGAAACAGTTTCAAGCTTAACGACTAATTTGATCTCTTATGGATCTTTCTTGTAACTTGCGAATCCTTGTGAGGTGTTTCTAATTGTTATATGGAGTGTCCCTAACCTTAATTTTAGGTCCACACTTCATCATATGTACCTATTGATACAAAATTCGAATTTGAGGCTGACCTATTTCATGCACATGTTATGTTTCCTTCATGAGAGATTGTAATGATCTTTGGCTGATGCAAATGATTCTAGATCTGCGGATATGATATAAATCTTGTAATAGATCATTAGAATATTAGAGTTTATTAATGGAGATTTATCTATAATATTTTCACTCACATTAAGAAGAATATAGGAATATTTCATTTCAAGCATGTTGTATCAGGCCTGTGAGCCGAATCTGTAAGCCCGGATTTTGTCGGCCGATTGTAATAAAAATTTATGTTAATGGGAATGTTGGAATCTTCATTTTCCTCCATATTTTGTGTTGCTAATGTTGTCTGACTCTTGTTGCACAGTCCAGATTGTTCTCTTTGATGATCCTCCTACCGTGACTACGCCAGATTGGTATCAGAGTGAGATTTGTTCCCTAAGAGATCGTCAAAATTTTTGAAGTCATGTTGAAGATTTGTTTTGGGGTGGCAGACTGAGGATTCGACCTACAGTTGCAGAGGACTTGTGTAAAGATGGCATGAAGAATAAATGGTAGAGGAAATGGTGTGCGTGGAAATAAAAACCCAACTATAATGGAGATGTTGAGAGGAATTGTTGCTAGATTGGAAGTAGCTGAAACGGCCCAAAGGAGAGGTCAACCAGTTGATGATGTGAGTGATGAAGAGGTAGAAGAATAGGAAGAAATGGAAAGATAAGATCAACCTAGCCTTGATCAGGGAGAAGAGAGGTTCATAAGATCCCTAACCAAAGTAAATACTAGACCACATTTCAATCCACTAGATTATAGTGGCAAGTTGGATTCAGATGAATTGCTTGATTGGATAACAAAGATGGAAAAATACTTTTATTTTGAAGGTACCATTGAAGATAAGAAGGTGAAATTTTATTATACAAATTTTAAAGGACATGCATCCCTTTGGTGGGAACATTTGCAATCAGATAGGAAAAGAAGAGGAAAGGAGAAGATAAAATCATGGGATTGGATGGCCAATAAGTTAAAGACAAATTTTATGAATGCAGACTATCAGATTAGTTTGTTTCAAAAGTTGCATAATTTGAAGCAGAAGGAGTCAAGTGTGACAGAGTATACTGAGGAGTTCTACAAGTTGAATATCAGATCTAGACATTCAGAGGATGAGACCAAGAAAGTAGCTAGATATGTGAATGGTATGAGGTCATCTATACAAGGTGAGATTAGTTTGATCAAGTTTCTAAATGTGGAAGAAGCATATCAATGTGCCCCAAAATCATAAGAGAAGTTGAATAAAAGACATGAGCAGAGATAAAGAGGAAGATTTTTTACTATAAGGAGGAAGAGGACCTTTTGCAGATCAGAATAAAGATAAGGAAGTCAGTAAGAATGATAATTCATACCATAGAGATGATGGAAACTCTTACCGAAGAGGAGGATTTGGTGGTTACCAGAATGAGGGATATAGAAAAGGTGATAGAGGACAGGAGTAAAGAGTATTCAAGGGAACTTGTTATAAGTGTGGTGGAGAAGGGCATAGAGAATTTGAATGTTATCAGGGAGAAACAAATAGAAATAGAGAGAGCAATAGAAGAACAACCTTTGTTGAGGAGGATCATGTCAGATCATCTAATGGAACGAAAGAAGGAGAAGTTTTGGTGAACAAAATATTATTGTGTCAAAGTGAGATGGAGCAGGAACCGTTGTAGAGAAAGAATTTATTCTGAACCAGATGCAAGGTAGTTGATAAATTTTGCAAAGTGATTGTCGACAGTGGAAGCTCAGAGAACCCGGTTTCTAAAGAAATGGTAACCAAATTGAAGCTTGAAATATTGAAACACCTGAAGCCCTAACAGATAGCATGAATTCAAGATGAGCAGAAGATACTAGTAAGTGAACAATGTTTGGTGAATTGAAGAAAGGAAATTATCATGAATTTACTATAATGTACTTGATGGATTGCCACCTGTGAGGAGTATTAGTCATTGCATGTATCTGATTCTTGGAGCTAGTTTGTCTAATAAAGCAACACACTGGATGACACCAACAGAGAATGGGGAGTTGAATAGAAAAGTGTAAGAGTTGTTGAGGAAGGGTTTGATCAGAGAAAGCTTAAGTACTTGTGCAGTACTTGTTGTGTTCACAACGAAGAAGGATGGAGAATGGAGGATGTGCACAGAGTCTAGAGCCATAAATAAAATCACAGTGAAGTATAGATTTCCTTTGCCTCAGATGGATGACATTATGAATTTCTTGAGTGGAGCTAAATACTTTACAAAGATAGATATGAAGAGTGGATATCATCATATCAGAATCAGATAAGGGGATGAGTGGAAGACAACATTCAAGACAAATGAAGGATTGTATGAGTGGTTGGTAATTCCTTTTGGAATAATAAATGCATCGAGTACTTTCATGAGGTTGATGAATGATGTATTGAAAAAATTCTTGGGTAATTTTGTGATTGTCTATTTGGATGAGATCTTGATTTTCAGTAAGACTAGGGAATAACATTTTTTGCATATAAGACAAGTTTTGTAGAGGTTGTGAGATGAACAGTTGATGGTAAACATTAAGAATTTTAGTTTCATGAAGGAAGAATTGGTATATTTGGGATTTGTGATATCTATAGATGGATTGAAGATAGATCTTCAGAAGGTAAGAGAAATTGTTGAATGGCTTACACCAGAAAGCATTGGAGAGGTAAGATCATTTCATGGATTGGCTAGTTTCTACCAAAAGGTCATTAGGAATTTAAATTCTATTTGCAATCCTATGATAGAAATAATGAGAGGAGATAAGAAAGATTTTAGGTGGACATCTGGAGTAGATCAAAGTTTTGAGTTGTTGAAGAAGAAGGTGACTGAGAAACCTTTATTGGATTTACCAGATTTTAAAAATGTATTTCAAGTAGACTATGATGCAAGTGGAAAAGAAATTGGAGTAGTTTTAAGTCAAGAAGGAAGACTAGTAGCCTATTTCAGTGAGAAATTGAATGTTGCAAGGAAAAGGTATTTAATGTATGATCAAGAGTTTTATGCTATAGTTCAAGCCTTGAAGAAGTGGAGACATTACCTATTGGATAAGGAGTTTGTGTTGTATACAGATCAAGCATTGCAGTATTTGAATAGTCAAGGTAAGTTGAATCAAAGACACATGAGATGGGTGGAATTCTTGCAGAGTTACACTTTTTTTTTGAAACATAGGAGTGGAAAGTCAAATAGAGTCATTGATGCTTTGAGTAGGAGAAGGAATTTACTGGTAGGGACGAGAGTGGAGGTATTAGGTGTTGATTAATTGAAGAACTTGTATAAGGAAGAAAGGAATTTTGCAGAATCTTGGAGAGCTTGTAGAGAACCAGTCTTGGAGGATAGGAATCAGTGGTTGGATTATTTCATTTAGGAGTATATGTTGTTTAGAGGGAATCAATTGTGTATACCCCAAATTTCAATGAGAGATAACTTGGTGAAAGAAAAACATAGTGGAGGATTGGCATGACACTTTTGGATTGATAAGACAATAGCATTGGAAAGTGAGAATTACTTTTGGCCATAGATTTATAAGGATGTTAGGAAATTTGTGTAAAGTTGCAAAAGGGAGTAGTCAAAATTTTGGATTGTATAAACCTTTGACAGTTTCAGAGAGACCTTGGGAGGATATCAGCATGGATTTCAAACTTGGTTTGTTGAAGACACATAGAGGTAATGATTTTGTATTTATGGTGGTGGATAGATTTTCTAAGATGGAACATTTCATACCTTGTAAGAAGACAACATATGTAGTACATGTAGCATACTTGTTTTTCAAGGAAGTAGTCAGATTGCATGGATTACCTAGGAGTATTGTTTTAGACTAAGATACATAGTTTGTTGGTTACTTTTGGAGGGCACTTTTGAAGAAATTGAAGACAAATTGATATTTTAGTTATACTTTTCATCCACAAAATGATGGACAGATAGAGGTAGTAAACAAGAGTTTGGGGAATTTGCTCAGATGTTTGGTTGGAAAGAAGACTGGAAGTTGGGATTTAGTCCTTGCACAAGAAGAGTTTGCTTACAATAATTCAGTGAACGGGAGTACTAGAAAGACACCTTTTGAGATTGTTACTAGAGTTCATCCTAGAGGTATATCAGAGTTGTGAGACATCAGTATAGAAGATAAAAGGAGTGAAGAAGTAAAGGAGTTTGTAGAACATATGAAGAAAGTGAAAACTCAAGTAAAACAATAGCTGGAAGATATGAATCAAAAGTATAAGGAGCAAGCAAATGAAAAGAGGAGATATAAGAAGTTAAAAGTTGGAGATGAAGTGATGGTGTATTTGAGGAAGGAAATCTTTCTAGCTGGCACATACAGTAATCTCAAGATGAGGAAGTTTGGACCCTGTAAGATTTTGAAGAAATTTGATTCAGGAAATACATATGAGATAGACTTACTAGATGACATGGGTATATAACCTATATTCAACATTGCAAACCTACATCAGTACCATGAAGCAAAATTCAGTGAAGACAGTAAAGTAAAATTGAAAAATTAGTTTCCTAAACAACAATCAGATGAGATAGAAGAGATTTTGGATATCAAAGATGGGAGGAAGACTTGTGGATGGAAATACAAAGAATATCTTGTGAAGTGGGAAGGCAGACCAGTGGAGGATTCTGCTTGGATTTCTGAGGCTGAGGTAGACCGTATTGGTTTTGCTTCAGCCCCTAAAAAGTGAGGGACTCACTTTAAATTAACCCTGGATGTCTGATGTAGGAGCATCCTTGGTTCTTTGGAATCTTGCATCAACCAAAAATATTTTCATTTAGTTTTGTTCTTGTTCAGTTCTTGTTCTTGTTCAAGTTGGAAAATTCGGTAGTTCATCATGTTTTCTCACCAGACCCTATGGATCTCTATTTTCATCATGGACATGTTCATTTTCCTTATTCCAATATTTCAACGCAATTGGATATTTTTCTGACAAGTTATCGCTTTCGGATTGAGTGACAGTTTCTAGAACAAAGCACCGAAATAGTTTCAAGCTTAATGACTAATTTGATCTCTTGTGGATCTTTTTCATAACTTGTGGATACTTGTGAGGTGTTTCTAATTGTTCCGTAGAGTGTACCTGACCTTAAGTTTATGTCCACACTTCATCATATGCACCTGGCGATATGAAATTTAAATTTGAGGCCGATCTATTTCATGCACACGTTATGTTTCCTTCATCGGAGATTGTAATGATCTTTGGTTGACACAAATGATTCTAGATCTGTGGATATGATATAAAGCTTGTAATAGATCATTAGAATAGTAGATTTGATTAATTCAGATTGATCTATAATCTTTTCTCTTGCATTAAGGAGCATATAGGAATATTGCATTTTGAGTATGTTGTATCAGGCTTGTGAGCCGAATCTATAAGCCCAGATGTAGTCGACCAATTGTAATTGAAATTTTTGTCAATGATAATGTTTGAATCTGCATTTTCCTCCATATTTTTTGTTGCTTCTATTGTGTGACTCTTGATGCATGGTCTGGATTGTTCTTTTTGAGGACCTTCCTACTGTGACTACGCCAAGTTTAGATCTCACAAACAATATGATAACATAAAAATGAACAAACTCACATACACTTTGACATGATGCTTCGATATTGAATTACTTCAATGTAGTGTAGGAAAATGCATACCCTTTCATTTTCACACGTGTTTAGGGCTGCCTTGCTTTATTTATCTTTGTTTATGTCTTAATTGGTCATATTTTGCATCCACAAGCCTAATAAACTATATGTTTTTTCTGGAAAATCTTGACAAACATCAATGGATAAATGATAATTTAATGATTTTGGTTGAGTGTTCCTGATTTTTGGGTCAAGACTAAGACTAAGGCATCTTTTTCCCCCAAAGGTATTTGGACCCCCTTTTTAGTGGAACCTTAAATGGGCCCCTTTTTGGAGTCTATGCCCCAGGTTTGAGGACTTGGGACTAAGATGCCACCTAGGGCGTCTTAGTCCCCCTTAAGGTATTTTTGGGATTTAATTTCAAATTCTGGCAAGATTTGGCCTACTTTAATTAATGAATTCATATGTAGGCTTTTTGTGGTGTAATTTCACAATATTAAGCATAGATAAGTATAACTACAAGGTTCATTCATTCAAGTCAATCCAATTCTTTTGTGAAATCATTCATCCTAGCATAATTGAGTTCACAAGAGCATTCAAGAGCAATTCATCAAGCATTTGGGGCCATCATCAAGATTCAAGCATCATATCAAGGAGATTGTGGCATCATGTCTATTTTTGAGCTAACATTTGTGATGTAGGGTTTTGATTCAATCAAACCATTTAAATCAAGATCTATCAAGCATTCTTTGGATTTAAGATTTGCATTCAAGCTAGTCATTTCACACAAGTTTGCAAATTTCATAACAAGGGTTTGGTGAGTTGCAACATGGTACTTTGTTCATTCATCATTTCCCTCCATTATTTCATTTCATTTTAAGGTTTAATTACCAACAAGGGGTTTGACCAAGGAAAATCCCCATTTACTAACAATCAACAAGTTTTTCTTCTCTTGTGTGTTTGTGATTGTTGATTTAGGTTGAATAATTGAAGATCATTTGAAGTGAAAAGTAGCATCACAAATTTCTCATCTTCATAGAAACTCACCTATAGGCCAAATTCAGAAGATTCAAAATTTGAGATCTAAGAAGGACGTGCAGAAATTGAGCCTTAGGACCATATTCAGAGATTTCAAAGATTCACAATGAGACTAAGTTTCCACCTAGGGCATCTTAGTCCTCCCAAGGTTTTTTTTTAGAAATTATTTCAGATCTGGTTCCGACATACGAAGATTCTACATTTGCCCCAAAAAATAGCAGCAAGACTAAGTCAACAGTAAGGGTGTCTTAGTCCTCCATATAATTTTTTGACAGTATTTTTGCATTTCTAGAAAACTCATTACATTTCTAGAACTTCCAGGTACACATACCTGAACTTTTTGTTTCATAATTCATCATTTGCATCATTCATTTAGCTTGCATTACTAGGTTTTGTGAGTTGAATGCTTACTTTTCTTTTCCACGATTTTTCTTGGTGGTGAACCCCTTGAAGCCTAAATGAACCCCTCATATATCCTTCCCTATTGATAATTGACCCACACTTTGGGTTGATAGTCAATCCAATTTGGGATCCTATGAAATTCTTGAATGAACTAAGGATAATTGATGGGCACTCTCAACCCTCTTATTTTCTTTGGTCCATTCAATAAATATGCTCTTGACTTCTCTTAACTTGCTTGATAATTCTCTTGATCATAAATTGCTAGATATTGCCTATTGGTTATTTATACATAATTATTCTAATTTCTTGAAAGTTAAATCTTGGTAGCCGACATTGAACATTTAAAATTTAAATAATAAAATTCCAACTCTAACATATTCAATTTTGGAGGCAAAATAGGGGTGACTAAGTTTCCCTAGGTGACTTGGTCCCAACCCTATTTTGTGGTACTTAATGTGTCGAGGACAAAATATTAAATGAATGCTTTGGTTTTCTACATGAAATTTATTGTTAAATGTTAAAATGGGCCACATGATGTATTTTAGGAATTTAGGTGTACAATTAGGTCCATGCACTTAAGGGGGAGTAAAACATAGTGTGAAATTGTCATGGGTGACAATTTATGATGCTATATTTAGCCCCCACTTTAGTGAGAGTATGAACTTATGCTCAAACTCATATTAAAGTAGAAAATGTGTCAAGAGTGTTGTGATTATGGAGCCTTGCAAAATTATCATGAAGTATGGATGGTTTGTGTTGGTTGTCCCTATGTTGTCATTGATTTCAACATGGTGATAACTATATGGGAAGTCTACTTAGTTTATCGGAAGTTGTTCTTTGTTGGTAATCCTCTTTTGTGATGGATCAGTGTGTTGGAATTTGAGTCTAGAATTCACCACAAGATCTGATATGACTCTAGTCTCTTAATGATGTTATCATGACTATTTCAGACAGTTGTATCCTAGATCTTGAGATTTTTTTGGTTGTGAGCATAAATCTATCTTTGACAGAGTTCATCTCTATATTCTACTATTGTTTTGTCCTTGGCATACTGTGTGGGAGACTACATTTTATTAAGGTGAACATTATTATGTTGCAGTTTTGTTGTTAGTCTATATGTTGGTGGTATGATGGGAAAATAATGTGTTCTCATATCTAGAAGGTGTTTTCTTTGAGGTTTATTTGTTGGTTTGGAGAATTGTGTTCTAGTCTTGCCGACTTAGCATATGAAATGCATTATGGATACTACCTATGTTTTATGGATGTTAGCCGACTTGGTATAATGCACTATATGGATTAAATGTGTAAATTATACATGGTGCCGACAAAGAGAGTTTGTATTATTTTATTTATATCTAGTTAGGTCTACCTAATTGATGAATAAGATATACTTGTATATATATAAGATATTTTGAGGAATTAAAGGAGAGAGGAGTGATAAGTGGTGTGTGTGTGTGTCAAATTCTGAGCCTAAATGCTTTATCAATTATGGATCAATGCAGATTTGCTGAGCAATTTTTGCATGAGGCAACACTTCATATTCTGAGCTTCATTGAAACTATACCCTACACATTGAAGGTGTATTCCATCAGTTCAACCTTTTGGTAGTGATACATTATCTTTGTATCTTGGTGGTTAGCCATCTTTTTTACTTAGGTAGTGAGCCTTTCTAAGGATAGTGAGTCTTGGTAGTGAGCCCTGTAATATTTTATATCCGAATATAATATATTGTGATTTAACCCTCACTGTGGTTTATCCCTTTCTGGGTTTTCCACGTAAAAATCTAGGTGTTCATTTGTATGGCTGCATTTATTTATTTTTATGTTACTTCTTACTGATTCAATAAAATTTATGATAATGATAAGATGTATTTTATTATGGTTTTATGGAATATTGATTTACCCCCCCTCTCAACATTGTGTATGTTCAACAAAGAGGGGTCTAACTGTCCAAATATTGAAGAAATAGGATGGCAATGAATCTAGGGGGGATGTACAAGCCCCCAATATTTAAGATCCCATGGCAAGACAACATAAGCACAAATGAACACACATGTATGTAATGCAAGGAGATAACATACACAATCTAACCACAAAATTAAAAGGAAGGGTATGCATACCTATGAACTAGCAAGTTGTGTTATGCTAGGGTCCACACCAAAAGGCATTCATGACTCATGGGCTGGCCAATTCTGATATTTTGTAGGTAAATCATAAACCAAAGGCACCATGGGCTAGTGAAGTATGATATTCACTAGGTAGCCCCCCTAGACAAAGTAGAAAAATGAGAAACACACAAGGACTAGTGAGGACTAAATTTTATTAGGCGTGTACCCATGTCAACCATACCAAGAATTATACTCCCTTATAATTTTGATAAGGTGCTACACAAATGATTAAAATAGTATGTCAATGCATCAATAAGTTTAGTATGTGTGAACAAAGTAAAGTAAAAATTTCAATGTCAATGCATCACTAAGTCTAACATGTGTGAACAAAGTGAACCACATAATGGATTGTATGCCTCCACCATAAAGAAATTGCTAAACACCATGCTATGAGAAATTGCTTTAAGGTAGAAAACTGATAAATTCCATGTGATAAGGTCATGAGAGCTTATTTGGAAAGCCCTATGCCAATGATATGTTTCCAAATGAAGCTACCTCGTGATAAGGGGTTTCCCCTAATGTAATGCAACTATGGCATCATAAATTGTCACCCTTGATGATTTCACACTATGTTTTTCTCCCCTTTAAGTCATTAGACCTAATTAAGCTCCTCATTTCCTAAATTATGCATTATGTGGCCCAGTTTTAAATAGTTTCTGATAATTTAAAAATTAAAACAAATGCTCTCATTTAATACTTTGTATTTGACACTTAAAAATTTGCAAAATAGGGTTGGAACACTAACACCTAGGGTGCCTATGCCCCCTATTTTGGATCCAAATTCAAATATGTTGATGTAAGAATTTTATTATTTAAAATTCAAATATTTAAAGTTAGTTGTCGAGATTTAATTTTTGGAAAATTAGAATAATAACATATAAATACCTAGTTATTGCATCATTTGAGCATCAAGTGAAAAGAGGTAAACATCAAGAGTAAGTATTGTGATCAAGAGAATTATTCAACAATTCAATAGCAGTCATTAGAGGATTTATTACAGTAATTTAAGATCCAACAACATGCCAAAGTTTATGTGTTTTCATGTTCTAATTACTTTCTGAAAACTAACCCTTGTTGTAGGTCTCCAAAGCATTCAAGAATTCAAGCAAATCAAGCAAGCAAGATCCAAGACCCTTGAAGTGATGTGTATGACTTCAATCCTTCAAGCAAGCCATTGAAGGGTGGTGATTCACAACACTTTGTGATTCCATCATTCCTTCCTTTCATTTATCCATTTATCATTGACATTTCCATTGTGGAAGTGGAAACAATTACATGGGGTTTGACTGAGGTAAGCCCCTAAAATGGCCCAACATTTCCTCCCTTTGTGAATGTAAAGATCTCATGTTGAAGAAGATCAAAGGAAAATTGAAGACACTTTATTCATTATTGAATTTGAAACCCTAGGCCTTAACAACTTATGGAAATTAATTTAAAAAAACATCCAACAGTGATCCAACAAATTTGTAGATGGGAAACGAAAGTGCAGACCTGACATGGGGGGACTGTGAAAACAAACCTGAAAAATATTGATGCAGGAGCATCCAAGGTGTACATGCAATCATGTGTCACCAAAAATATTTTAATTTTTCTTTGTTTGATTTCAATAAGGGCTTAGGTGATAGAAAATAATATTTTCATGTGCAACATTGTAAATTCTCATTGAGTGAAAATATAATGTAAATTTTGGTGAGAAAATAACCCCAGTAACGAGGTAAATGTAACTTGTGAAAGAATATGCCCTTTGGGCATCCCACTTTTGGAGGATGTCAAAAAGATGTCTTTCATGCATGTACATGTGTCATGAAAAGTCTTAAATTGGGCTACAATGGAATCTTGCATGTTGCTTGCATGTCTTTGCATGTAAAATTGTTACTAACAACTATAAGGAATTTGTAAGAGGTGTAAGATGTCATAACCCACCAAATTTGATTGGTCAAGTGTCTACAAACTCAAGCGAGGTTCAGTATGCATTGGACAAAATTTCCTCATGGAATATTTTCAAACTTCCAAGGTTGGGCATACTTTCCTCAAGGTGGTTTCTAGTTGATGGTTTTGTCAACCAAGAGTTGTTTTCTCCTTCCACTTTCTCTATTAATTCATGCCTTCTCATTTGGAGAGTGGGGGCTTGGAGAAGTGAAGTTTACATACCCAGATGCTGCTGAAATTGTCCCAGATTGTTGAAGAATCATTTTTTGCAGGTGTTGCATGTAGGATTGAAGAGGAACCCATGAGCTTAATTTTGATGTAATCTTTTGCATGTATGAATAGAATATAAGTTGCAGATTTATCTTCCAAAGTTATGTTCTTGTTGTGTATTTTCAGCCTTCATTTGTTATTTTTTACAAAGTTTTGTAATCACTTTTAAAAGGAGAGTCTCCCTTTTCATCGGTGGTATTAGCGCAGGTCATCTTGAGCCTGTAAATAGAATGCCGAAGAGAGATAGTTTGTAGCAGGACCTATGATTTGTGGGTGAATATTAAAATGCCTCCAAGAGTTGCCAATGGTGGTAGAGGCAGAGGCAAAGGTGGTGGAGGAAGAGACCCTCCTAGAGATGACTTTAGAGCTCTTAGAAAACAAGATGAAGTTTTGTAGAAGGAGATTCACAGAAGAGATGTGCATAGAGAAAGAGATGATAGTGAAGATGAAGCTGAAGAGGAATATGAAGAAGAATAACAACAACAAATGGATCCTGAAGAATTTAGATTATTGAAAGCAATATCAAACATTGGAAAGAAACCAAAAATGGATGTTTCAACCTTTAATGGAAGTTTGAATCGTGAAGAGTTGATAGACTAGATTAATGACATGGATGAATTCTTCGAGTTTGAAGAGATTGAAGACCCTCACAAGGTGAGGTTTTCAAAAACTAGACTAAAAGGACATGCTAGCATTTGGTGGAAAGAAATCCAGCTTAAAAGAGGAAGACAAGGGAAAGACAAAATTTCCAAATGGGATAGAATAATGGCAAAAATGAAGAGACAATTCATTCTAGTAGATTATGATTTGGAGTTTCTTAAAAGGATGCAAAGTTTGATTCAAGGAACGAGAACTATGAAGGAGTACACAGAATAATTCCATAAGATTTTGATTAGAACAGGACACTCTGAAGCAAACAAGGATAAAGTAGCTCGTTACATTAATGGGTTAAAGCCATACATATAGGAAGAGTTGGAATTAGTAAGGATATACACCATTGAGGATGTATATCAATTTGCATTGAAAGTAGTAGAAATATTGAATAGGAAATTTGAGAATAAGAAGAAAGGGAAAAGTAAAGATTATGTGCAAAAAAAAGAGGATGAGAAACAGATTAGCGACATTAAAGATAACAAGGATGAAAGAGGAGAAAGCTCAAACAAGTTTTGTCAGTAGAATTTCAGAGGAAGAGGAAGATCGGGTAGAGGATTTGGAAGAGGATTTGGAAGAGGAGGATTCCAAGAAACATGTTACCAATGTGCAGAAGACGGAAATAGAGCATATGATTTCCCACACAATCAAGAAAATACCAATAGAAGATATGAAAACCAAGCTAGAGCAGTAAATGTGAATGAATAATATGCAATGTCAACACACTCTAAAGAAGATAAAAGAGGAGAAGCTTTGATGACTAGGCGAGCCTTGTTGAATGAAGACAATGAACTAATGCAAAGGAAGAGTTTGTTTAGAACAAGATGCAAATGTGAAGGTAAAGTATGTAATGTGATTATTGATGGTGGTAGAATTGAAAATCTTGTTTCTAAGGAAATGGTGAGAAAGTTACAACTAGAAAGGAGAAGGAACCCACACCTATACAAAATTGCTTGGTTGCAGGATGACTGTAAGATTTTGGTGAATGAACAATGCTTGGTAAGATACAATATTGGTGATTATCATGATGAAATTTTGTGTGATGTTATGTTTATGGGAATTTTCACTTGTTATTGGGAAGACCTTGGAAGTTTGATAGGAAAGCAGTGCATGATGGGTATGCCAATACCTACTCCTTGATGAAGGATGGAGTGAAGCACAAGTTGAAACCTTTGAATAAAGAAGAAGGAAAGTTATGTAAAGACACTAGACAATGCTTGGTTAATGGATTTATACAATTAGTTAAAGAGGGTGAGGATGAAGATCGTGATTTTTTAACGCAAGTTACAATAATGTTCATTGCATTTCAAAAGGGGTAGAGTGAAAGCTTTGACAGAGAAAGAAGAGGTAAAATATGATTTTAATGAAAATATTGTTGCTGGTTTATGTGAGAATGATGAGATTTGTGTAGAAGAAGATATTGCAGCAATCTGTACATTGGTTAATCAAGGCACTACAGGAAGAAGGTGAGAAGGTAAATGTTTATTTGTTTGGAGAGATACCCTTTGCACAAGTTGATGATTTATTATTTGATAAAGAGATTTGTATGGATGACAATTGATTGCAAGGTGGGGGAGAAGAATATTTTGATTGTATTATTGACATTGAAATGGATACAGAGGAGAGAGATGGAAAGGATGAGTATTTTTATTGTGTTACTAATATTGAATTTGTAGCTAAAATTCTATTTCCAAGAGGTATAGAAAAGGAGGAACACATGGAACAAATAGAAATTGAAAATGAAATTATTGTTGCAGCAATAATAGGGGAAGAGGTAATGCATGAGTTTCTCAATTTTATTGAAGATAAAATTGATTATTATGATTTTCCAGCATTTCATAGTCCAAATTGGTGGGAATTTAAATTATTGAAAAGAGGAAGGAAGAGAGGAAGAATGAAGGATGGAAGGAACATCAAATTGAAGAGACAAGTTTGGAAAGATGTTCAGAATGACAAGGTAAGTAGATGGATCCAAAATAAGCACATGATCTACAAATATTTGAGTTCAATTCATGAAACATTTTAAATTACCATGGGTGTCTGCTGTAGGAGAATCCAAGGTGTACGAGAAATCCTATCTCACCAAAAATATTTTAATTTTGCTTTGTTTGATTTCAATAAGGGCTTAGGTGATAGAAAATAATATTTTCATGTGCAAAATTGTAAATTCCCATTGAGTGAAAATTTAATGTAAATTTTGGTTGGAAAATAACCCCAATAACTAGGTAAATGTAACTTGTGAAATAATATGCCTTTTGGGCACCCCAATTTTGGAGGAGGTCAAAAGAGGTTTTGCATGCATGCACATGTGTCATGAAAATTCTAAAAGTGGTATGCAATGGAATATTTCATGTTGCTTGCATGTCTTTGCATGCAAAGTTGTTACTAACAGCTGTAAGGAATCTATAAGAGGTGTAAGATGTCATAACCCACCAAATTTGATTGGCTAATTGTCTAGGCACTCAAGAGAGGATTGGAATTCATTGAACAACATTTCCTTATGGCACATTTTCAAACTTCCAAGGTTGGCCATACTTTTCTCAAGGTGGTTTCCATTTGATGGTTTTGGCAACCAAGAGTTGTTTTCTCCTTCCAATTTCTCTATTAATTCATGCCTTCTTTTGGAGAGGGGGGCTTGGAGAAGTGAAGTTTACATACCCAGATGCTACCAAAATTCTCCCAGATTGTTGAAGACTCATTTGTTTCAGGTGTTGCATGTAGGATTTAAGAGGAGCCCATGAGATTCATTTTGATGTAATATTTTGCATGTTTGAATATAATATAAGTTGCAGATTTATCTTCCATTTTTTGTTCTTGTTATGTATTTACAGCCTTTATTTGTTATATTTTATGAGGTTTTGTAATAAATTTTAAAAGGGAGAGTCTCCCTTTTCATCAAATACCTAGAAAGATAGTGGCTCCCCCGACACCAATATCCTAACAAATAAGGATCATTTTTTTACCACAAGTGCACAGTGTTCTTTTCTTTCTATTTATAGTGTCTAATTTCCTTCATGACATCTCATATTTTCTATATTTGCATCAGAATAATAAATTACATTGTTAGCTTAATTAGATCATTGCATTTCATTATTAGATCATTTATAGGTTTGGTTAAGGGTTGGTTGACTCACCTATCAAGTTGTAGGTCAATCGCATACCTTGTCCAAATTCATCAAACCTCACTACCCTTTCAAATATCTAATAAATGAATGAAATAAATTTTTAAAAAATGCCTAAACCCTAGGGTCAAATCTTAGGGTTACCTTTTTCTATGTTTCAAAAACAAACAACACAAAATATGAACACATAAGGGATCCATGGATCTAGGTTCATTATACATATTTGCTATCATAATGTGCATGAGCTCAGAACTAACATCATACCCCAAATACTCATGGAACAATGAACATAATAGAAGAATTACACATATAAATAAAAACAATCTTTGGGTCAAAATGGAAGAGACCTATATGTCTCAACACCTTGCATCATCCACAAAAATAAAACACAAGACAAAATAAAAAGATAATGTTTATGACATAAATAAGAATGAAGATACAAATAATGTAATGACATATTCATTTGATTTGTATCCTTGCGCCAATGAAGCAACAAGGGTCCTCCAATGAAAACACACAAACACAAAGACACACCAAGCGGAACAACATGGGAGATCACATCATATGCAAGAAAACACAAATAACACATAAGGAAACACAAAGGAGTACCACACATGTGAGCCTATCTAAAGTAAATCATTTGCATCCTCGTCTTAATCATCATATATGGAATGCAAAAAACTATCCAAAGGGGCTACACCAATCAAAGCAATAAAAAACCACGATTCTAATCTAAAAATAAAAGAATAGTCATTGATGGGGTAACTAACTATAATAATGTCTAAAAAACTCAACCATAAGAAATTCCTAGATTATAAATTATCTAAAAATCCATAAAATTTCCCATTCCACAAGGATGACCAAAACCTCATACCAATATAAAACATAAATATACCTCAAGGTAACCCATGGAAGTGTAAATTGAAAAACTCATTCAAGTAAACATGGTTAAATTTCCAAACACTAAATCCTTTGATGAGAACTAATAAAAATTGCATGGTATAAAGATACTAAATATTATGGATATCATTGCATTAAGGGTTATGCCACTGCTAAGTGTATGAAGCTAAATAAAAATGTATGATCTCATTGGTTTAATTAAGATAAAATTATAAATAAATTCATCCTCTTCAACCAATGAGAAATTGAGCATGCATTAGAATCTCCTTCTCAAACATGATTAGAACTAGCCCTCAACATCCAACTAAAGCTTAATCCATAATAACCACACCCACAACATCAGCTTGAAGAAACATTCCACTTAATATGATCCATCATTAGCCATATTTAGAAGCTACCCCATGAGTTGCAACAATCAAAATCAAACTCTTAAATTATGTCATCACCACCAATTATGGTTGGGTTATTGTCTAAGAGGCCTCCTCATCCTCCCTAGAAGCCACCCAATATAATCTCCTAGAGAATATTTTGAAAAATCTAGCTTTGGAATCCATCTTGGAGCTTCTAAAAATGTTTATTCATATATAAATATTATAATACACCCTATAAGAGCCTGAAATGAAGGAAAATAGAGGTGTCCCTAGGGTTTCCCAAAATAGAAAAGTAGATCCATAAAGGGTAAATGGGTCCTATATTTCATCAATTCATTAGGAAATGAGATCCAAACAATGAAATGACTAACAACCAAAAGGCGAGTCAAGTCAAAGTGTGAATCTATAAATTTCCCTTTTTTGTAAGGGCGGGGGTCTAGGCCAAACAACACTTTGGGGAGAAAGATTAAAAATAGCAAATCAACTCCAAACTTACTTTTACAAAGTGGATATAGTAGATTTAGCATAAAAATGAATGAACCAACAGAGTTTCTGGAAATATTGAGAGTAATAAATGATGTGCACCTTTCAAAATTTGGTGCTTCTACAGGTTGAACAGGGACTCAGTCGCCCTAGGGCGAATGGGTCCTAAAAGAATTTTCTAAAAAACTCTGAATCTAAGAATGAAGCTTGTGACCTACAATTCCATCCTCTAACTTGATATTTCTTCTCCCGGATCTGGATTTGGGAAAATCTGCAAAACAATTTTTTTGTTTGTTGGTGGATAGGGGTTTTCCTCGGTCAAACCCCAAATTTGGTAATTAAACCTTGATGAAAATCATAGATTTGAAACATGAAATGTTTGTGAAATCCTAATCTTAAGTGTGTCTAAGATTAAGATTCATAATTCAAAGAAACCCTACTCAAGTGTATTAGAATAGGATCCTAAATGAACATGCACAATGATGAAAACCTATTTTAGGAGATCCCAAATCACCTTAATAAGTCATAAATATGATTATACCTTCCTTAAGTTGATAGTAGATAGAGAATAGAAGATGAAATCAATTATGGAACAATTCATTAGTCTTGGTTGAATGCCTTTTGCATCTAACAAATCTTAGAATCCCTTGTGATCCTCTATAGGAAAATATCATCAATCCTTTGGTAATGCTTGATCTTGATATCAAAAGGAGCTTGAAGACCTAAAAAAATAACTCAAATGTTGCTCCAAGACTTCACTCTTGAATGCTTCTCCTTGCTCTCAAATGCTTTATCTCATATGAACTTCTCTTCTTTGCTTCTGGTCTTGCCATTCTAGTGTAAAATGAATGTGAGACTTAGTTTTATAGGCTTCCTATCTAATTTTCCAATTATCAGATCCTGAAAGTTGACATGTGAAATTTGAATTTGAGAGATTGAAATTCTGCCAAAAACATATCAAAAGCTGAGTTTAGGATACTTAATGAGGACACATTCACCCATGGGCGAATGGGTCTTGACCTAAATCATCAGGACTCCTAAAATTTTGGTGCATTAATTTGATCCTTAGCATTTATTCAATGCAAGATGTGGTGTTGGGAATTAAATAAATTTAAGTTAAATAGGCCTTAGGATGCATGATAAAGGGGTATTAGGGGCATATTAATGGGATTTTAAAATGCTTTCATGAAAAGGTCACCAAAATAGGTCCAAATAAGTGTGAAATTATACTTTCTCCTAGAAAGGGGTACAATTTTCTACACAACAAAGTCATGAGTCCCCAACAATATCAATCTTGATCAATTCTAATACCTGGTGGGATAGTTATCCAAATCCTACTAACTCACATTTAGCTAACATAATATTCCACCCATCAAACCCTCTCATAATAGATCCCTCCATAGTGAAGTAATTTTTACTAGATACAAAGTTAAAAGATTCCTAATTGATAATGAATGTACAATGAGTCTTTATACCTTGAAGGTAGTAAAATATTTTAGATATTCTACAAATATATTGGAACCTCAAAAGATCATAATAAAAGCATATGATAATGAAAAATGAGAGTTATAAAGTATCATATGGATAAAATTTTAGGTTAGTCACATGCTACAACAAATAATGTATCATGTTATTGATTTTGAATTACCTTACAATGTCCTCCTTGATTATACTCATATCCACACATGTACATTGTTCCTTCCACTACTATCAATGCTTAAATTTCTCTTATCAAGGTGTATAAATCACTATTATCATTGATCATCATACATTTTAGTGCTTTAAAATATTGGATACCCCTTATCATAGATCCTATTATTGTCCTTTCACTAATATTACCACCCCCTCCTCATTTGTGGCATCCTCTTCACATTGATATTATCACTTTCGCCTCCTCGTCTTTCAATCGTAAATTATAAGTCAAGATAATACCAAATTTTTTGAGGAATACAAGCTTCATAATTCATTTCAAGTTGTAAATTTTCCTCAATTCCCATACTCTCATATAAAATATCATTCTTAGGCTAAGAAAATTACCAATATTTTATAATATGGTTCCATAAAAATTGTACAACATGGGTTCTTAGCGGATGAGAATGTCAAAAGTGATAATAGTTTTTATATTTATAAAGACAAAGAATATGAATCATGCTTTCTCCACAACACATATCTAATTTCACTCTAAATATGTAATAATATGGGCTATAGAAAATATTTGGACTACATGAGCAAGGTATCGTTGAGCCAATTATCATCAAAGTTAATCATAATACCCATGCACTCAAATACATGTCACTCAATGAGGAATACTAAAATACCGTTGGCCCTTGTGAGATTATAGAATCCTCGCTTTCTATTAAAAATATTGATATTTCCAACCATTTCCATGAAACATCAATTTTCACCATTAAATTACATATTTACCACACTAAACTCATCTCCAAGGAGAAAAAAACCTTATGTATTTTGACATATTTCAAAATGATGAAGTCATTGTTAAAATCATGGGATGCTAAAATATAATATCATTGGATGATCATAAGAAGGGTTTTGACATCAACCTATATGTAACAACATACTTTGGTGAACAAGATCTAGTTCTTTAATCCTAAAAAAATAAAACATTAAAGTCCCCTAGTGAAAACCTCGCTAAGGTGCTAATTAAAATAGGAAAAGAAAGAAAAAAATATGTGTGTTTCAATAAAAACATCTTTGAGGCATCAATATGAAAGGAACTCATTTTCTCTCCAACGTCATCATAGTAACAAGAAATATAATATATTTTGGTTGAGTATACATAGAAAATGAATCTATGTACAAACTCTAATCTAAATATTACCTACACTATAGCTCACTTGACATTATTAGAATAAGAAAATATCACTATGCTCCATTAAAGTACTACAAAAATATTTTTCTATTAATATTTAGACATTCCAAGCTTGGAATTCTCTCTTTTCATCCCCTATCTTATGGTGTTCTAGACATTGAAAATTGACCACTTTCATTTGGACAATTTACCCCTAATTCAACCAATTTCATATCCTCTATATTAATTAAATAATGCCTTATTATTTACTTAGTATTCATTATCCCCTATCCCTTCATCTTAATTTATTTATTCTATTATCTTTAATTCCTAGCCTAAATTAAATAATTACCTTTAATTATTTACCCACATCCCTTATCCCTTTTCCTCTAAATAATTAAATAAATAATATGTTTATTTAATTCCCCTCATGTCACATCCTCCATAACATTTTTCTAATCTTGATTAATTTGAATAATCATAGATTAAGGATGTGCACACTCCTAATCCTTGATTAGGGAGGTGTCACATCCTCCATAATATGCAAGTGGATCACTAATCCTCATTACCCACCTAATCATTTGCCTAGTCCCTCACTTACACAACCTAATCATTGATTAGATATCTTAACCTACCCCTTTGGTCAACTCTCCCCATCCCCCAAGGAATTTTTAAATTCCTTTTTGTCTTACTAAGGTCCTTTTGAGGAATTTTTAATTCCTCTCCCATCTCCCAAGGAATATTAAATTCATTTTCTCTTTCCCAAGGAATATTAAATTCCTTTTATCCTTTCCATGCACATTAAAAAAGAAATTTTAATTCCTTTGGTCAACTCTTGATCTCAACCATTGATCCTCTCCCAAGAATCAATCTTGAGCATTCATTCATCTCCTCTCTTTCTAATAACTGAAAGACTTAGTAATTTTTCATTCTCATACATTCTAACCACAATCTATCACATCCATCCCAATCTTTCAATATCCATAGCCAAATACTTGCAACCATAGCCATCTTGCATCCATTTTGTGACCAAATCAAGCTACAATAAGCTGTTATGCTGCCGAAATCATCCTAAGGCGCACATATCAAGCCATCAACAAGGGCAAACAACTCCATCAAGCTCAAAAATGGTAAAATTGATTTTATTTTCATTTTTTAGTTTGAGTTCCATCTTTAGCCCAATCTTGAGTGTTGTGTTTGGTTTTTTATCTCTTGCTTGATTTTATTTCTTGCATTCTAGATGGGGTAAAAAAACTACACACATTTCTGGCATGCTCAGTGGGACCCACATCACGAGTCTGCACTTTTACATTTTTTGTTGTTTGAATTTCGCAGGTTCAAAATTTACATGCAAAGGCGAAACCACCCTCATAGGAAAATTTTCTTGTTCTAGAGGCGAATTTGCCTACTCTAAATAGGTGAACATGCAACCAGGGGGCGAACTTGCTCATTACAAGAGTGAATTCGTAAAAGCTTCCCGACTGACACATGAATATGAGATCAATAGAGGCGAGAACAAATTTACCCATCCTTCTAGATAGGTGAATGTGATTGGTGAAAAAGGTGAATTTTCCAGGATAGGCGAATTTGACAGACAAAAAAAGCAAATTTTCTAGACATAGGGGCAAATTTGAGGTGAACCCGAAACTGAGTTTTTCAATGTGCAACTTTAAATTGGCTTCATTTTTGGGTATTGATCCGCTAACTCGTCTCTCTGTGAGTGTGTTCTTTCACTAAAAACTTGTGCATCTTGTTCTCATTTTTCCAAGACTGGTGGTGTGAGATCACAAACGAATTTTCTGCAGAACAATCGATCAAAGACCCCTTTAGTTAGTTTTTCTATTGATTTATATACTAGCTAGGCACATGTATAACTAATTAAAGGGTAAATTTACATTTTTTGTTGTGCTTGGGAGTAATTTTTTGATGTATGCACTCCCCTTTTTCCTTTAGGCGATCCTGGGTGACAAGAAATTGTAGCTTGCCTCTAGTCCAGTCCAGTCTACCTAGGAGGTGCTAGTGTGTCTAAGCTCTCCCCTTACGCTATGTGTGAGCCTAGGGACCAACCAGAGCATCTAGTATCTTCTTCCTTTAATGAGACCTACTTGGGATTTCATCACTTGGGAGACGATTCCAACCATGTGTTACCAGAGGGGTATATAAAGGGGGGAGAATGAAATTTGTACACCAATCCAGTCATGTCGTGTCTAGCAAAGCGTCAAAGCTAGGGTGATACCTAGATAAGACTTGCAGAGTTGGTCTAAGTTTCCAGTACATCATTGGGGCTCCTGACTCATGCTTGTGATGGGCTAGTGTTTGCGGTTGTGCCTCACGCACCCTCCTGGTTTTTAGAGGATGCATGATATTTCCTTGTATAGCCTAGATAGAGACACGTGTTTTAGCCACAACTTGGTGTAATGCAGGGGATGTGCATTTTACCCTGAAGTTAATCACCATGTAATCCCTTGGGTTGAGAGAGGAATCCTCATGGTGGACTACGATAGTCCTTGAGTGAGAGTGTGAAGGTGAGCTTGCGGCATCTGTTGATGACCCTGTGCCATTGGAATGCTAGCTATCCACCTTCGCGAGAAAGGGTGATCCAGAGAACCACCCTAGTATCAAGGAGTATTAACCTTGGGTTGTCCACTCAAGGTGGTGGGCCTACATCAAGTTTGTAAATCCATACCACTAATTTTAGGATTTTGTTGCCTATCATGTCCTCATTGTGCAATACCACTACTTTTATTTTTAGTTGAGGCAGTTCAGCCTTTCTACATGTTGTTTGCCGTGTCTTCTATCCTTTGCCACAGTCATCCCCTACCTTCAGAATTTTCCCCTTGCAGAGGCGAATTTGCACTATAAACAGACAATTTTGTCCATCCATTAGACAAGTCTATCCCTGATATTCAAATTTTCCTATTCTCCCAGGATAGGTGAATTTTCTCCCTTGTTTAGGTGAATTGGCTCCCTACAGGGGTGATCCCAATTTCCATCTGAATCCCCATTCGTCCAAGTCCAAGTTTAGGCAAATCCGTTTGTCCATTAGGCGATCTCATTTTCAAGCGAGTTTGTTCTCATCCTTACCATTCAAGAAATAGGTAAAATTGTCATCCTGTTAGGCAATCTTGAAAGTCAAATCTTCCTATTCCCTAGTGATTCCTAAGGTTTTAGGTGAACTTGTTAGAAAATAGGAAAATTTGTGAGTGTTTAGGTGATTCTGCTAGCTGTTTGGGTCAACTTTCTCAGCAAATTCACCTATTTCTTGTACCAGTCCAGACTTGGGTGAATTTGCTTCCTCAGATAGGAGAATCTGCTTGACAAATTTTCCTATTTCTCATGTCACCTCAGATTTGGGCGAATTTTCTCTCCCTAAATAGGCAAGTTTGCTAAATGCAGAGGCAAATTTTCTCAGCTTAGAGAGGCATAGTTGTGGTCTAAAAAGGTGAATTTGTTACACACATAGACGAATCCGCTTCCCATGCAAATTCTATAACATGAATCCTTTGGCCACTAAAAGCCTATTATTTTCCAATTCCTTTACCACGATCGAATTTATTTTATTACCATTTGTCTTCCTATAATCATCATTTTTGTTCATTTGCATTTTCTAAAGATCATTGTTTCATTGATCATATCATCTAGGAGTATCTTAGATCATCCTTAGATCGTATATCCATCATCGGTTCATCAATCCCAATCCCCTAGACTTTGTTTTAGAAGTTTTTATCCAAGTTGGCTTAGGTGTTTGATCTCGATCATCACCATTCGTACTTGCTTAGGATTGTCATCCATGTTGAGTCAATAAATCATCTTCGGCCCAATCAATCTACTTCCATTTGGAGGTAGATTCGGTGCCATAATCACCCCTTTTGTAGTTCAATACGATCAAACAACACCTTGCGTCATCTAGTAACACCTTTGAAATCAGTTTAGAATAGACTTAATCATCCCAATCCAATCGATCATCCCATCATATTAATAATCTCATCCCGTTAATCAATCTAATTGGATCCAATCACATCATCTATCCAATCATTCAAATCATCCAATCAGTTCATCATCCTATCCATTCAATCCCTTAATCCTCACTTAGGTCATCCTTTCACTACATCTTCATGCATAGCATCATCTCATTCATTTGGTAGTTTTGAATTTTCATGCCCCTTACTCGATCACAAGCAAATAAGCTTGTGGAATATCAACAAGCTCAAGGTACCCAACCTAACTTCCCTCGGGATCCTAATATGGTGGCTCATCATAGTCCAAACTACATCACCTCTTGTTGATGAGAGCATGGTCAATCAACCTAAAATCATAGCCGAGGAGTATCGCAATAATCCCATCAATCTCCAAATGATAGATCGTCTCCTTAATGAGTGTGGGGATAAAATCCTCACCACATTTATCATGAAGGGAATCAAACCACTCTCATGATTTGAGTTATCCAAATATGTCAATAAGCCACCTCCCACACCTCCTGTGTCTCAAGATCCCTATAAATCACATAACCCTTCAGGAAATGCTTACATCCCCGAGGGTCCCCCTATGGATAATTGGTATCAACCTGGGTTTTGTAATGTCGTGATGTACCAAGTCACACACCATCCCCAGATTCTGATAATAGTAGTGAGCGCACCAATTGATCCTCACGATCGCTTGCTTATGGTATGCCACATAATCTAACTTTGTCGGCACCTTCAAACATCCCGCAAGATCTAACCCCCGTACCATCTGCACCACCTCTTCCACCTAATCAACCTGGTCAACCACCAGTCAATATTGGGGGAAATCCTTTTGCTATGTTACCACCACCTCTGGGATCAATACCTTCTTCTAATTTACCACCACCTTTTTTTATCCCTCAGCAACCACCTCAGACTAACATTCCACCTTCTTAGTCGCCACAAGGTAACCCGCAACAAACCCCTCAACACATTCTAATTCAGTCTCAACCAATCTAGCAACAACCTCCGCAGCAGAATATCCCTATTCCTTCGCAACAATAACAACCACCCCCACATCAACAACAAGGTAATCCATCACGACCCCCTCATTAACCTCAAGGTCCTTTGCATCAATATATATCACAACAAAACCCACCTTTCCAACAATCGTAGATCACTCAACGGCCTCAAATCCAAACTCATCCTCTTTACCATCAACCCCTTCAGCAACCGCAAATCCTAACATAACCTCAACAATCCCACCATTAAATTCCTAAAAACATGGCTCAGTACCTATACCATCCACAAAGCATGTTCTATGTGCAACCTATTGCATCCAATCCGAACCATAAATATGCCTATCACAATCCACCAAAATCTCAACAAAAACCATCTTATGCTACCCCTTCACAACCATAGAAAAGAACTTCCTATCATCAGCCTAATCCACAACAGCCTTTGTATGTGTCCCAACAATATACTGCCTATAATTATCAGTCCAATCCATATTGTGCCTCGCAACAACAACCACCTCATCAACAACCACCATATCAGCAAGGTGCTTCCACCTCATATTATCAAGCACCTCCGCCATATCAACAAGGGGATTCATCATCTTATTACCAAAATCTTCCATCCTATCATCAATCCTATACCAATTTTCCATCCCAATCCACCTACACCAATCTACATCAACCGACTCCTTCATATATGCCTCCACCAGCCTACAATCAAACCATGTCTGCCCCATCTTGATCTTATTAAAAATATGCCCCTAATACTCAATCCAACCCATAAAATCCACCCTCATTGACACCTATTAATAAGGATTTGGAAGAAGTAAAAGCCACATTGGAAGACTTACAAATAGGGACCTCTAAAAAGTCTTTCAAATTTGAAGAGATTTGTCCTTACCTATTTGATCCCTCAATCTCACTTGTTCCTTTTCCCAAGCATTTTGAACTGCCAAATTTTGACAAGTATAAAGGAACTAAAGACCTAAAGAACCATCTCTAGGAATTTTATTCACATTGTTAGGAGGTCCTCCATAATGACAATTATCTTCTATGGTTATTCCCTAGGAGTCTAACGGGGGTGGCTCTTGATTGGTTTATGGGTCATCAAAAGGGATCGATCTCTTCTTTTGTGGATCTTTCATAAAAATTTGTGTCACACTTCTCCTTCAATTTGGAGAAGGATAATGATACCTTAGTGTGTATGTTAGAATGTGCAAATCAAAATGAATCTAAACTAATACACCAATGAAACATTAGATTAAAGAAACTAAATTAAAGAAAGCAAAATGCAAACTCTAAACACAAGCAGCTCCTTCAAATTCGTCCCATTGTCCTCTATCTCCAAGGATTCGTTTCAAGATGCTTTCTCTTAATTGTTTTAAACAGCAGCTTGTAGAATGGCAGCTTGAGAGAATGAGATTAATGAAAATGCATGTGCATTGCTACTATGCTTTAAGCTATGAAATTGAAATGCTATGATGCTAGAATGTAACTATAGTAACTACGTATGAAAATCTAGGATTCGAGGTCCTTTTCAACTCATAAGAGGGCTGTATTTATAGATTTTTGAAGGCAAGAATTCAATTGGCCAAGATCGATGGTTGAGTTCAAACCTGTTAAAATGAGCGGTGAGAGATCGAGAATTCGAAAAGAAGATGGAATTTTAAGAGACAGATGGAAAATGAAGAGACAAATGAAAGGTGTCCCCATAATTTAAATAAATAAATATTTAATTATGTGTGAGAAATGAAAAGCCTTTAATTAAATACTGAAAATATTTAATTATGTGAGAAGAGAAAAAGCTTTTTAATTAAATATTGAAAATATTTAATTATTGAGAAGAGTGAAGAATTTAGAAAGTGTTTTAATTAAATATTGAAAATATTTAATTAAATGTGAAATGAAGAACATCATTCAAATTTAGAATTTAAATTTGTGATAATTAATATAAATAAATTGTGAAATCTATTTAATTAATTAAGAGGAAGGTAGCATTAATTAAATCAACTTATTTATTTAATTAAACTAGAAGAATTGGAAAAATGAACAATATAAATAAATAATTAAATTTATTTATATGTAGATGACTTAAGAACGTTAATTAAATAATTCATATTTAATTAATTAATAGGTTTGGTTAACCGTAACCATTTTTAGATGTGTACATTTTGCCCCTCTTTGAAGTGATGTGCTTTACGCATTGCTTCAAAAAAATTGCCCCTAATTTTGAAAAATTTACTAATGATGTTATATGCCCCCTTGGGTGATGAATCAGATAAAGATGATTTTTGGAAATTTTTACTAATTCTGTATCTGATTCATTGACCGATAAAGATGATTTGATAAAAACCCCTATTGAAAGATCGATATGAAGATGAAGAACTTTGATTTTGCCTCGATTGATGATGCTTTTTGATTGATAAATTTGCTTCCATGCGATATGAAAAAAAAATAGTAGATTTGATTGATAAATTTGCTTCCATGCGATATGAAAAATAAATAGTAGATTTGATTGATAAATTTGCTTCCATGCGATATGAAAAACAAATAGTAGATGAAATTGATTGATAAATTTGCTTCCATGCAATATGAAACACAAATATTATTTTTTATTGATAAATTTGCTTCCATGTGATATGAAAAACAAATAGTAGATTTGATTGATAAATTTGCTTCCATGCGATATGAAAAACAAATAGTAGATTTGATTGATAAATTTGCTTCCATGCGATATGAAAAACAAATAGTATATTTGATTGATAAATTTGCTTCCATGCAATATGAAAAACAAATAGTAGATTTGATTGATAAATTTGCTTCCATGTGATATGAAAAACAATAGTAGATTTGATTGATAAATTTGTTTCCATGCAATATGAAAAACAAATAGTAGATTTGATTTGATTGAAGAGGATTGATACAAGAATTTGATGAAGATGATTGATTGGTTGAATGAGTTTGATTAGAAGAAGTGATGTGATTGATTAGAAGAAATTGAAATAAATGATTGGATGCATTGATGCAAAATGATGAACAAGAGAGGATGATAAGTGATAGATATTGGTAAGAGAAAATGAGAAGAAAGAAACACAAATAGATTCAAAAAATGAGTATGATGTTGCCCCAGTCAAACTACAAGCCGAGATGGATTGATGATGATGATGATAGTGTTGTTGATTAGGGAAGGATACATCCTAGAACAACACAAGGATAGGGAAGGATACATCCCGATGATGATGATGATGATTGAGGCTTGCAATAAGGCTAGGAACAAGACCAAAGGTATGATTAAATGATTTGTGCTAGATTGAATTGATTGATAAGATGAGATTGGAAGAAATGATTGGATGAATTGATTGAGATGATGCAGATGAGATGTGATGGATACGATAATGAAATGAAATGATGATGTAAGTATGCAAGTGTAATGATAATGGAAAATGATGTGAAATGAATGTGAATGATAATGAAAATGAGATGTAACAAATGTCCAGTCATACTCAACCGTTGTCTGAAAAAGATACTCAAGAATGTGGTCAACCCTCAAAAATCTATTTAAAAAGCCCTCAAAATGCAAATGAATTATGCAGGCCTAATAATGAATTATGCAATCCTAAATGAAATAATGAACCATTCTCCTTGTTGTCATTTCCTACTATGTTTAGTTGTCATCATTGAGCCTTTTGATATGTTGGAAGTTACTACAAGCATCAAAGTGTATGTTAGCACCAATGATGACCTGAGTACTGCTTTCATGATGTTTGATATAGCAAGTTAATACAAGCATCGAGGTATAATTGAACCAAGATGAATTGAGTATTGCTTGCATAAATAGACAAAATTTAACCATTTTCCTACGCAAATTCTGAAATTTCATCAATGATAAATTGTAGAGCATGTCCCATGACCAATTTGCACCATACTAAGGATTAACATATAGACAACAAGCAAAGAAAAATCATACTTCTTCCTTGTGATTCTAGTTCAGTACATCATTGAACCACTCCAAAGATATGATGTCATCAAATATCAAAACAACAATTGCAACTTATGCTTTTAAGTTTGTCATTCGAGCGGGTGCATGGAAATGGGTAGCAATTCCGTGGATAAAAAAAAAAAGTTGAAAAGCATAACACGAGCGCGTTATAACGCACTCATGTTATGTCTTTCAATAAAACCTAGGAAATTTCCCTTTGGCCACAAATACAAAGAGATAACGCGAGCGCGTTATAATGCGCTCGCATTATCTTCTGTTAAAAGCAAAAAAAAAATACAAATCTCTCATTTGCATTTTGATTGGTTTTTTTGCTCCACCCGCGACCAAAAAACCCAAATATCACGCTCCCATTCTAGGAGAAGAATTTCTTCACCAAAAAACCAAATTTCTTAACAACGATGGCACCACGACGATGAGGAGCTGTAAGAGGTAAGGATTCTATGCTTTTTGTTTTCAATTTGTTAGTTTTAGGTTGAATTTTATATCTATTTGTTTGATTTTTTAGGAGATGCAAATCAACCTGCAAAACCCTCAAAATCCTCAACAGGAGGACCAACCAAATCCTCAAGATCAAAATCAACCACCACATCAACCTCCTCCACCAATCACTCTGCTGGAACTTCAAAAATAAAAGCTGGGGTTAGAGGGTTTCTAAGTTACTCATGGTAACCTTCACTATGGATCGATCGAAACCCTCTTGTTATGTTTTAGCGATGACCTGCTACCATGGTGGACCGGTCACTTAAGTGAGGTTTCATCCCTCTTAGGTCATGTTTTACCGGCCCTATTTCGCCTGATTCGTCGGTCTTTTCTGGCGTAATGGCCTATGTTCTACACTGTCGGGAATTTCAATGCGGACCCCACTTGAATGTTCTATCTGAGGGCTGATGAATCGTCCAATTGTAGGATTGGATCTTGACTGCATCTCACAGACCTCACAAGTTTATCTGTTGGTGTCATCAAAGTGGTGCGAGGTTGGCGAGATGTCACCACATGGCGTGAATGGATGAGTGGGTTTTTTTCCCAAGGTATTGGACATGACATGGGGCAGTCTTCTCACTAGTAATGGCCATTAATAACGGAGTAATTATGGTTTCTCGCACACCTCGCACAAGCAGAGTAAATATCTGAGGGGTGTTGTGAGGTCTGCGAGGGAGTGGCACGTGGATTTTCTTTTCTTGCTAGAGGGATTATATGGGTCCCACTGTGTGGTTCGGGTCTATTTTTCTGCAGGTTTTGGTTGGATATGTTTTCTGAAGGCATCGACGTGGATCGTCAACATCCATTGACTTGATCTCAACCCTCCATTTGTTAAAGTGTCTTATGAATCGATGGTTCATTTATAAGGAAGGGGTGTGTGAGTTATCTACATGGCATGTATTGCTTGGCTCTTACTCGTGTCATTAATGATACTGGTTTTTTCTTCTCCTGAGGATCTTTACCTGATTTCCTCCTGCGTGCGAATAGTGCCATCCTACTAAGGAAATTCATGGTTATTTGGATTATTAACTGTGCGAGTGTTTGAGTTGCCTTCAAGTAATTGTACCCTGCATACTGGCTTATTCTATAAATGTTGACTAAATGGTATGCGATCAGCATTGCATTCTCTTGTGTCTATGTGCAGTAAGGTTCTTCTTCTGTTTGTGGCTACGCTCTGTTTCTATCATGAATAAATCAGTTAAGTGAAGGAGTGTGAGGCTAGCTTCACCAGTCATGAAGAAGTATGATTCTCCCATGTCTCGCAAGGCTATTATTGGGAACACTAGGAAGAGGCCAGTACATTGTTCGTCCCTGATAATCATCTCAGCTTCTGATTATCGGTACTACTTGGCTTCCCTGGCCGATCTTATGGGAGTGGATGAGGAGGTTCTGGAAATTGGGCCAGTATCTACATTAGCACCAGGTCCAGTTGTTCAGGGATGTGCTCGCAAGGTTGGTAAAGAGGAGGTGGTGCCATCGCTGTCGAAGGCTCAAACTCGAAGTGGTTGCTTGTACCGTGGCTGTGTTGCTTCTTGATCATTACTGGTGGTGGATCCATTGGACGTGTCTTCTTTTGTTATTTTACCATGTGGATGTGGATGTGCGCGTGCTTTGCATGAAATTTTGTTTCTCGACTGGTTATTTCATAACCGCTTTTGATTCCTTTGTTCATGCACGGTATCATTATGACAAGGAATGTAAATTTGAATTTCATTTTTGGTGTTGAAATTCAATTTTGTGTCACAAGGTAGCCTAATTCTTGTTGCTCTCCTATTCTATAGCTTGGAAGTTTTACAGTCCTTTTTATAGTTAAAGTGTTATGAACATTTTCTTTAGGAAATTATCCCGGGTTGGGTTTACATATAGATTAGTGTGATATGCTTTTAAATTACTGATATCGAAAGAAATCTATAAATTTAAGATGGTTTACTCTCCTGTGTGTGTGCCATGGATTATGAATAGCTTTATCAAAGGTTTATCTGTTCAGTTTCAATAGTTAATTGAAACTGTAATTAGTTTTCTTGCTTTAACTCAAAGATTTAATCAAATGCTTGAAGAATCAATTACATGTTCATGGTTTTATATGCCTAGGATGCTTGAAGAAGTACTATCTTAATGGGATAAGATATCTCATGATAGTAATGCTATATGAGATAAGTTCATCATATCAGGAATTTGTTTTGTATGACCCTGTTGCCTAATGGATGAAGCACTGGATAATGTTTGTGTCATTTTATTAGTTCAAGACTGTAAGTTCTAAGCAGGGATATCCAAATACTGAACATAAAACACTTGAATACAACCTTGTCCTCCTCTGGGAGGTATCATAACAAATAAGTGGGTCAATTTCGTTGCTCTTTGGCACTAGCAGTCATTCTCTGGTCTGCCAAAACCATAAAATGATCACTATCCCTTTGAATGTGTAGGAATTGTAATTTGTACATAGGAAGTGTTCTTACCAATCATGAGACATTCATGTGAACACATTTAGGTTTACCCACCTTGGCCCTGCAGAGCCAAAAGTGCAGGAGAAGTCAGTCCTTTACTGACTCTCGTTAGTTGGCCATTAGTGGTTGTAGTTGTCCTTAATAGGGGTTGGCTACCTCTTAGATACCTGCAACCTCTACATGGATTGTATTTTAAATACCAACAGAATGGCGACTCTAGTGGGGAATCGAACTCGGTAAGTTTCAATTGCGGACCGGTGCTGATATAGAGTCATATTAAATGATGTGTTGTTCTGAATTTACATAGTGAATGTTAGCAAAGTGAGCAAGAAGGAGTAGTTCAACCTAATCCTGCAAATGTTATGGTCGATGGTGTCCTATAAGCAACAGATTCAGGAGTTCTAGAGTTATTTATTGAAGGATGGCTTCATTTGGGGAGAACTTCTGAGAAATTTTAAAAAAAAAGGGGAGAAAGAAGAAAAAGGAACTATAGGGAATGGGTTATGACTGTGAGAGGTGCTACTGGTGATGTGGTGTGACTCTATAATGAGTAATGAAACCCATAATTTGACAGAATCTAGAAACCAAGCTCTCAAAGTTCCTTAAAGTATTGTCCTCTGAAAGGAGGTGGCGACTCCGACTGAAGAACCAATGAATACATGAAGGAATACTTCCAGATTGGTTCTATTTATAGTCTGGAAAAGAGGTTGATACATGTTGCTAACAACTACCAGGTATTTTACCAAATCCAAAACCGTTCACTACTTTTAAAAAATAATGGGTGTTTTGATTAAGAATAAAAATGGTTCCAAATCTATATGTTAAACATATACAAGGGAACAAGGATTTGTTTTACCATACCTCTAGTAATGCAATATGTAAAAGGATTTATGAAACACATTTGTATTGCATTAGATCTTGGAAAATACTGAATACTTTTGTCAGTCATTAACAAATACCTGATTGAGCTGACAAGTGATGTGCCTGATAGTTATATGCTATTGAACAAGTCTACCGTGTGTAAGATCAAACATAAATATGCCAGAGGAGCAAGTCATGTTAAGTCCTTTGAGGAGTTTTTTAACACAAAGGTATATGCCTTTTATGTTTAATGCTATCATCAATCACCCTAATTCAATTCCTAAGAAAATTAAGAAAAATTTACCTCAATATACAGGGCATGTAACAGAATCGGCTTCCAAGCATTTGCAACATTTTGTTGATGTAATGGGTGATTATCAAATTGATCATGAGGATGTTTTCATGAAATTATTTGTGCAATCCTTAAAAGGTGATGCTAGAGATTGGTTTTCTTATTTACCTGCCTTTTCTGTTGACTCATGGAATCAGTTGGTGATTGTTTTTATGGAACAATTCGGTGAAAGAGTCAATCCCAACACATTGAGAAAAGGGTTTATGGGAATTCACATACAAGAGGAGGAATTAGTCCTGCATTTTAATCTCAGGTTTTCAAGAGCATTAAAGGGGATCCCCAAAGACATAAGACCAAATGAGGCTAAAAGCTTGATTGTGTATCTAGGTGCCTTCAACAAGAGGATGAGCTTTTTATTAAGGGATAAAGAACCTACTACTCTGCCTCAAGCATACCATCTAGCCATGGAAATTGAAAATAACATGAAATATTCAATGATGAAGAGATATCCGACTGTAGGTATTGATTACCCTTGCCTAACCAATGCTAGTATAATATCTGAGCCGGCTATCCAAAAAAATTATGATAAAATTCTTGCTAAGGGTGTTGTAAGCCCATAAATACAGTTTGATGATAATGAGATCTAAGTTAAAACCCAGTCTAATATGAATGAAGATGATCAGGGTTTTTGTGTATCGAAACTATATGATATGAGAAGGAAAGAGAAGGAATCATCATATGAGTTTTTTTTTAGATTTTTGGAAATCTTAATACAAATTCCCATAGAGAAAAGACCTAATGATTATGAATGCATTGATTTGTTCTGTGAACTATATGAATTAGGAGTGAGCTCCTTACCAGAGGAATTGAAACCTGCTAATTTGGCTCAGATAATTCAATGGATAGAGATTGAAGAGTCTGTCAGGAATGCATCTACACAAAATAAAGGTAGTGCTCATTCATTACAAGATATTTGCATAAGTAATGACAACATTGAAAGACAAGATGATGAAGGATTGTATGAAATAACTCTTGTGTTTCTTAATCCTAATTATGATTCTGGTGTTATTGAGATTTTGTTGCAAGTTAATGATTGTGATTTTGGGGGTAATCATGGCAGTACTGAGAATGCGGCTGAAATGTTATTTTTACCAGAATTATGTGGGGATGAAGAGCCCCATGTTTGTTCACAAGAAAAGAAAGGGTTGCCAAATGGTGTATGCCTAGAGTATAGCTCTAGTATCTTAGCACTGGAACAGGGGAGTTATATAAATGTTGAACAACCTCGGGATGTTAATACCTCTAATCAGGAGGATACATTCGGAAGCAACCAGTATTGTGGTCCTTACACTAGCCCTGTGGTTTTCCCTGGGTATCTATATAACATGGAGATGGAGATGTTACTTCCCCCTAGTATTGATGTAGTCAATAAGGGGTATTCTGATTGTGCAGAATTATTCACTTCTGGATCAACATATTTAACAGATAGTCTTGAGTATACTAGAACCAGTGTGTATTGCCATATCTTTTCTGATCAAAGTGAAGTTGATGTTTTTAAACCTATCTCAGAAGGTTTTTATATAGAGATGAATGAAGAGGTACAAGAAAGGATGTGTCAGGAGAAAACTTTCTTGACCTATGTATCGTCTTGGATAGCTAATGGAAGTAAGGATATTTTGCATACTGCTCTGTATGATAACTTTCAATTCAATATGCAAACCAAGGTTTACATAATGGATGATGTTGTAAACCAAGTAATTTATGAGACTTTCCATTTTGTGGAACAGGTGAGCCATCACCCTATAAAGTATGATCAAGAGCAGGATAAGGTAAAATATAATCATGGTCGTATATTGCTTTTAAACTAGAGGGGCAAAGCATTAATTAAATTGGAACAGGGGCAGAGTGGGGAAAGCTTCCATTATAGTCACAAAGGTACTGGTTATCCCATGTGCTTCACAACATCAAATGGGAAACGTTACAAGCTTTTGTTCTATTAGGAAATAGAAAATTTTGTTTTTGATAGAGGTAAGCCTTGATTTTCCTTGTTTGGTAGCCTGGGGTTACCATGATTGTATACACAAGTCCAGTTGACAGAGCAAGGCAATATATCTATTGAAAGTCTTGTGTAGTTCAGTAATCTAGTATGTGAAACTAGAGATTCTGGATTCTTGCTATGCCCACAGGGGGCATACATCCCCAGTCAAAGCCACTGATGGAACTTCAAAAATTAAAGCTGGGGTTAGAGGGTTTCTAAGTTACTCATGGTAACCTTCACTATGGATAGGTCAAAACCCTCTTGTTATGTTTTAGCAGTGACCTGCTGCCATGGTGGACTGGTCACTTAAGTGAGGTCTCATCCCTCTTAGGTCATGTTTTATCGGCCCTATTTCACCTGATTCGCCGGTCTTTTTTGGTGTATTGGCCTATGTTCTACACCACCGGGAATTTCAATGCGGACCCCACTTGAATGTTCTATCTGAGGGCTAATGAACTGTCTGATCGCAGGATTGGATCTTGACCGCTTCTCATAGACCTCACAGGTTTGTCTATTGGCGTCATCAAAGTGGTGCGAGGTTCGCAAGATGTCGCCACATGGCATGAATGGATGAGTGGGTTTTCTTCCCAAGGTATTGGACATGACATGGGGCAATCTTTTCACTAGTAATGGCCATTAATAACAGAGTAATTATGGTTTCTTGCACACCTCACACGAGCAGAGTAAATATCCAGGGGGGTGTTGCGAGGTCTGCGAGGGAGTGGCACGTGGCTTTTCTTTTCTTGCCAGAGGGATTATATGGGTCCCATTGTGCGGTTCGGGTCTATTTTTCTGCAGGTTTTGATTGGATATGTTTTTTGAAGGCATCAACGTGGATCGTCAACATCCATTGACTTGATCTCAACCCTCCATTTGTTAAAGTGTCTTCTGAATCGACGGCTCATTTATAAGGAAGGGGTGTGTGAGTTATCCGCGTGGCATGTATTGCTTGGCTCTTACTCGTGTCATTAATGATATAGGTTTTTTCTTCTCCTGAGGATCTTTACCTGATTTCCTCCTATGTGAAAATAGTTCCATCCTACTGAGGGAATTCATGGTTATCTGGATTATTAACTATGCGAGTGTTTGAGTTTCCTTCAATTAATTGTACCCTGCATACTAGCTTATTCTATAAATGTTGACTGAATGGTATGCGATCAGCATTGCATTCTCTTATGTCTATGTGCAGTAAGGTTCTTCTTCTGTTTGTGGTTGTGCTTTGTTTCTATCATGAATAAATTAGTTAAGCGAAAGAGTGCAAGGCTGGCTTCACCAGTCATGAAGAAGTCTGATTCTCCCATGTCTCGCAAGGCTATTATTGGGAACACTGGGAAGAGGCCAGTACATTGTTCATCCCCGATAATCATCTCAGATTCTAATGAATCTGAGACTGATTCTGATTATCGGTACTACTTGGCTTCCCTAGCCGATCTTATGGGAGTGGATGAGGAGGTTCTGGCAATTGAGCCAGCATCTACATTAGCACCGGGTCCAGTTGTTCAGGGATGTGCTCGCAAGGTTGGTAAAGAGGAGGTGGTGCCATCCCTGTCGCAAGCTCGAACTCGGAGTGGTTGCTTGTACCATGGCCGTGTTGCTTCTTGATCATTACTGGCAGTGGATCCATTGGACGTGTCTTCTTTTATTTTTTTACCATGTGGATGTGGACGTGCACGTGCTTTGGACGAAATTTTGTTTCTCAACTGGTTATTTCATAACCACTTTTGATTCCATTGTTCATGCACGGTATCATTATGATAAGGAATGAAAATTTGAATTTCATTTTTGGTGTTGAAATTCAATTTTGTGTCACAAGGTAGGCTAATGCTTGTTGCTCTCCTATTCTATAAAGGAGATTTCACGGCTCATTGTGAGGGGTCAGAAAAAAATTTGGAGTCCAAAGCCTGGAAGTTATACAGTCCTTTTTATAGTTAAAGTGTTATGAACATTTTCTTTAGGAAATTATCTTGGGTTGGGTTTACATACAGATTAGTGTGATATGATTTTAAATTATTGATATCGAAAGAAATCTATAAATTTAAGATGGTTTACTCTCCTGTGTGTGTGCCATGGATTATGAATAGCTTTATCAAAGGTTTATCTGTTCAGTTTCAATAGTTAATTGAAACTGTAATTAGTTTTCTTGCTTTAACACAAAGAGTTAATCAAATGCTTGAAGAATCAATTACATGTTCATGGTTTTATATGCCCAAGATGCTTGAAGAAGTACTATCTTAATGGGCTAAGATATCTCATGATAGTAATGCTATATGAGATAAGTTCATCGTATCAGGAATTTCTTTTGTATGACCCTGTTGCCTAATGGATGAAGCACTGGATAATGTTTGTGTCATTTTATTAGATCAAGACTGTAAGTTCTAAGCAGGGATATCCAAATACTAAACATAAAACACTTGAATACAACCTTGTCCTCCTCTTGGAGGTATTGTAACAAATAAGTGGGTCAATTTTGTTGCTCTTTGGCACTGGTAGTCATTCTCTGGACTGCCAAAACCATGAAATGATCACTATCCCTTTGAATGTGTAGGAATTGTAATCTATACACATGAAGTGTTCTTACCAATCATGAGACATTCATGTGAACACGTTTAGGTTTACCCACCTTGGCCCTACAGAGCAAAAAGTGCAGGAGAAGTCAGTCCTTTACTGACTCTCGTTAGTTGGCCATTAGTGGTTGTAGTTGTCCTTAATAGGGGTTGGCTACCTCTTAGATACCTGCAACCTCTACATGGCTTTTATTTTAAACACCAACACACTCAACCCCCTCCTGGCACTCAACAAAATTTAATGAGTGAAATTGAGAACAACAAAAAACAAATTGAGGATTTGATCAATAGGTTGAGTGATCCAAATGGGTCAACCACAGAAAGAATGACCCTAGCAAATTCATTAAAAGGTATGTTAACAAACGTAGATTCAATTAGCAAACAAATAACTGGATGGGAAGATAGGAGGCAGGCAGCTAGGGAGTATTATGCAAACAAACTATCATACAAGGATGTGAAAGATTTAAAAATAACAAAAGGTGATTTGTGTTCATTATTCACCGACCCACGCACAAATCAAAATCTTACCCTCAATGCAAAGAGGTTTCCTATCCATTGGTACCACCACCAACAAATGAAGGAGCGGTTTTATGATAGGTGGTACATGGTCTTCGATTACCCACCGTGCAACAATTACAAGGTCCTGCAATATTTCCTTAGGAAACTATACAGTGAGTTCATATTGAACAAAATCCCAAATTATTTTGATATCAGGGATTTCCAAGGGAGAGGTGGGCAGTCAGCTCAGGATAGACCTGGTGCACAGCTGGTTCCTACGCGGTAAGGTAGACGACCTCTCACTAGGCCACCTAATGAGCACATTGTTATGCCTTCCATCATGAAGGAAAGTGCTGACGTAGAGACATTGCAGGCAATTAGCACTTTGACCCAGAGTGTCATCCATCATACTAGCCCTATTCTACAGTGCCATCCAAGGGAGTCTTCTAGTGGTGGTATTCGAACACATGTGTGTCAATCTTGTGGGGCTACTTGTTCACATGACCCCACCGAACCTCAAGAGATTGGTACGCAGGATCCGTCTGCAGCTATGGAGATGGAGAGGGCAGCTGACATTTTGCATGAGGCATATGGCATTGATAGTCAGGTAAAAGTTAGTGCGTGTGTTCATTGAATTTAATTTATTAAATTTTGATTTTGAAATGCAAGATTAACTAAAAATGTTTTATGATTTTAATAAAATTGCAGGGTCACAGTGTTGAGACTAGATACACCGCCCCCCCACCAACCTATTTTTTCAGTACACCTACCGCTAGGGTATGTAACTAGTAAACAATTATAAGTTTGTTGCATATTAATGGAATTGTTTTACAAATAGTAATTTAATATGCAATTTTGGATGTTCAACAGACTAATATTGGAGGTTTTGATGGAACACTTCCCAGTGGCGGTGGATTTACTCAAACCTTCACGCAGGTAATAGAATAAAGAGTTTAACTAATGAATCAAGTACTTAATAGATTTTTGTAGTTTATGCATGCACATCGTTGATTACGTTGAATAATTTTTTGTTTTATTTTTAGTTGTTGCAAGACGATACACCTCCGAATGTGACGAGGACAATGGATATTGGTGTGACATCTGCTATACAATCCTCGATGGATCTGATAGAAGAGATATGAGGCAAATTAGTAAATTTTAATTTACATTTGTTGTTATAGATGTTAGTTAGTGAGAAATCAAACCATTATTGATTCACATAGTTTTTGTCTATTTGCATGGTTTATACAGGGCTTGAGCATGCCTGAGCATGGGCATGAGGATATTTCCCTCGTGGACAGAGATCGTGAGATGGCTGTAAGTGATTATTTTGTCAAATATATCATTTTTTATAATGTAATTTCTATATATTCATGTCTTTACTTCTTATTGTAACAGTTAAAACTTCACCATGAACTAAACCCTAGGAGGAGTAGCACGAGCACTCCACGAGCACAGCAAAAATGAGTGATAGACCTATCGCCATCTGAGTGAAAAGGAAAGGGAAAGATTTTATATCCTAGGCATGGAGAGCAATGACTTTTGATTCCAGAGTCCTTTATTGTATGCCTGCATGGCAGTTTTGTACATATTTTTTATTGGACATATTTGACATTGTATGCCTAGATGGCATTCTTGTAAGCCTACATGGCTATTTTGTACATATATTTCATACTTATATCGACATATATTTATGTATGCCTACATGGCTATTTGGTTAATACAAATATCTTTTTTCGATGCCTGTCCATATTTGCATTCTAAATTGATGGTTCAATAGATATGAGTTACGTATATTCAAGTGTATACTTTACAACTTACGTGTATACTTTGTGACTTATGTGCATTCGAGTGTACACTTTGTGCCTTACATTTTTTTATGCATATACCTTGTATTCATGCATATACTTTGTTTTAATTTGTGTATACTATGTATTCATGTGTATACTTTTTGAGGCTTATGTGTTTATGAGTACTTGTAGTTCCCTTATTGACATGTACATGTTTGACTTATTCACGTGTATAATTATTAATTGGTTAGCCCTAGCATTGATCTATGTCATCCTCAATGCATGATCCTTGAGATGGACTAAGTACACCCTCAAGGTCAAAATGAGTTTCACATGCATTCTTCGTAGGCTCATTTTGGTAGTGAAACCAAAAACCTCTTGCATCATTGAAATGAAAAAAATTCCTTTATAGCAGGTCTAAAGCCATTATCATTCTCCATAAATTGTTCATGTATCCACTCCCCATTAATGGTTGTCTCATGACCTTCATGAAACCAAGCACTTATCTCATTTGTGATAGAAGAAATGTATGAAGATTTATCTTCCTCCTTATGAACCATTCATTATCATGAGAGATGGCTTCTTGTGAACCACTACTGATGAATCATGGGTCAATGAGTTTGACTTGTAAAACTACACGATTGAATCCTGATAGCAATATCACAATATTTATATATCTAAATGTGTTATTTCCTTTAGCTGAAATTTGTGCCTATACTTATGTGATTGATGTATGTTTGTGTATGGGATCATAGTAATTTCTATTTGATGATGCTATTGTGTCTTTAAGGTTTATTTATTAAAGGGTGCATGAAACAAGTTTTAAATCCTTACAAATCTTTGGAATTTCTTTGGTTTTTCTATTTGTCAAGTCTAGGCTCCGAGCCCGAGTCCAAGTCAAAATATGGCTTGTCAAGTCCGAGGTGAGTCCTAGTCTTGTAACACTAGTGTGAACACATCAAGGAATAATGTATATGCCGATGAAGAGAGAACACATCCTTGTTTCCAAACAAACCATTTATCCCTCAAGAGCACTCTTGCTCTTCCCAAGACCTATTATTTGGTCTTCCTAGGGTATTCCTCTCTATCCTACTAAGGGATCACTCCTAAACCCCTCTCACCATGTAAGACTCTCCACCAATTTCAAATTCTTCTCCATCACTCCCAATCCACCACTAAGCTTCCTTGGGCTCCACACTAACCCAAAGTGTCCTAACCACTCCAAGGCTAGGGAAGGGTATCCTAGTTTTCCCTTTGTTGATTTCTCTCCTCATTGATCCATCTTATTGGATTCTTTCACTTTTTACCCATCGTTTTCTTGAAAAACTCAATTTTAGGCCTTGTAGCCTTTTGCCCCAATTTGGCCTCCTAGAACCCGTTTTCTTGACTTTTCTCACAAACAGTCTTAAAAACCCCCAAATTTTTTTGTAGATTCTTTCTTTTGACCATCAAGGCTCCAAGATTTACCAGGCCTTAGGTCCTACAAGTGTCCGTACATATGATTGTCCTCAAACCCCCTATTTTCAAGGGTTCCTAGGGTTTTTGGCTCTTTTTCCTTCTTTGATGGCTTCAACAACCTCATCAACCCTCCTCCTGGCACACACATGACTAAGATACATGTTCCTACACTCCCATACTCTTGATTGGCACAAACCAATCCATTTAGCAACTCTCCTTGCTGTTGTCCTCTCCAAGCTACTAGCCAGAATGCACTTGCACTCGCCTATTGCTTGATGATTTCATCACCTTCCATGCAAAAGAAGACCCCAAAACCTATATGTACAATATTTACACAGACCCCAATTTTATTCCAAGTGGCCATGAGAGGAAAGCCACGGGAAGTCAAGTGGGACTCATTATTCAAAAAATTGGCTTGAACCGGCAATGAGACCAAGAACACCAAAAACTTGCAAAAAGATAACCAGTCAATCTAGATGAATAATCTAATGCTACAAAAGGTAAGTAAGTGACACAAATGGAAGACTCAAAGCATCATATAAGTCCTTTCAATCCATTCTTGACTGGATGAAGGCTCAAACACATAAATGCAAAGAAAACTTGCACTCTTCCAATCACAAAAATGTACTCTCCAAGTCTCAATTCATGAAAAAAATCCTCCAACCCAAGTATTAGGGTTTTTTATGACCTTATATACCTTTCTCCCATGTGCTAGGACCCTTAGGTTGGGCTTAGAGCATCATTAATACCATTTTCCAACTTTTAGGACAAATAGCCAAGGCAACATTGCTCAAAATGCTCACAATGTCCAAGACTTACCCAAACCACAAGCCCCTAACAAACCTATTTCCAATTCACTCATCAAAAACACTCTTTGGACTTTACATCATAGTCCTTATTCCCTTGGTGATTGGTTGAAACCACCTACAAGCCAAAATTGCAAAGATCTCTCCAAAAGACCTTAAGGTGCTGCTGCACCATTCTCCCCCCTGCAAGAAAGAAGTTAAGAAACTTGTGGTGTCAAGAGCTCCTCACTAATTCCATGCTTCTTAAAGTCACTTTCTACTATCAAAGTAGCCTCTGACTCTGGTTGATGTCTCCACTTCACTAGGTGCTCCATGTATGTCTTGTGCCTAGTCTTCTTCTTCACCCTTGAGTCTATAATCTTTTCCACTTGTGGTCTGATCTGATCAGGTACCTTGAGTTCATCCACATCCTTACTCACCTTAGCACTATACTGTTCCTCATCCATTTTTGTTCCTTTATACTTCACCAAGTCCTTCACATTGAAGATAGGCAAAATGGACATCTGCTTGGGTAACTCCACCTTGTATGCATTAGATCCATACTTAGCCAACACTTTGCATGGCCCTATCCTTTTCATCTACAGCATTACTAACCACTCATATAACCTCTCTGTGGTTTTAGAAGCTCACTTCCATTCATCTCCCTCTTTCATCCTAATCTGATAGTAGCCACTTTTCAAATCAATCTTGGAGTAGTACTTAGCACACCCTAAATAGTCCATTAAGTCTTCTATCCTAGGAATAGGAAACCTATATCTAATGGTTATCCTAATTATGGCCCTAGAATCAGTACACATTCTCCACTTATCTCCCTTCTTAGGTGCCAACACCACTGGAACAGCACATGGCCTTATGGTTTTCTTGATCAACCCTTGGTCCAAAAGTTCTTAAACTTGCCTTGCTATCTCCTTGATCTGCTCTGGTGTTATTTTGTATGCAGCCTTGTTAGGTAATGTTGCTCCTAGTACAAAGTCAATTTGATGACTAATTTCCCTCTTACGTGGTAGTTTAGTTGGTGTGCCTTCACAAATGATATCCCTAAACTGATCCAATAGTTGCTTCACCTCTGCTATCATAGGTAGCCGGCTAGGTGACTCTCCTCCTTTGACTTCAACATGATTGCATAGACAACTCCTTCTTCCTCCTTCATGTCTCTTAGGAAATCCTTTCCACTCATCAAAAGTACAATGGATTCTGCCTTTTCCACTGTGCCTTCTTGGGGAAAAAACTTCGTGGTTAAGCACTTGAGCTAGAGTATACAAGAATGGGTGACCTCCCAGGAAGGCCTAGTGCCTCACCTCTGTGAGCATCACTTAGATACAATGAGTGCTAAGTGGGCCATTCAATATCATTTCAAATTTGTTGCTTTAAGCAACTTATAAATTTGCAACTTAAGACTCCTCCAACCTAAGGGATCTATCCGATGGAACATAGCTCAGAGCGATTCCACGAGTTTCGATGAAAAAGATGATTATTCCTAGCATAAACATACCTATTTGGATGTGTTGGAATAGTTTTCTTGGTCACACAAGTTGCAGAATGAAAGTTGCACCACTCTGCAACTTTTCACTGCTTGCATTTGATGCTTTTTCCATCAAGTGAAAATCCGCCACCATTAAAAAACCACTCCGAGATAGTCAAAACCGAGAGAGGTTTTTGTAGACAGGCTCAATGCAATCCTATAGGATTAGATGAGAAGTTTCTAAGCATCACGACATCTAAGTAATAGCATGTTGAAGTTTGCAGCCATTTTGCACTTTGGACCCTTGAGGGATCGATCTGGTGGAACATAGCTCGGAGTGATTCCACGTGTTTCGGTGTGAAAGAGGACTGTGCCTAGTGTAAAAATACCTATTCGAATGTGTTGGAATAGTCCGCTTGGTCACACGAGTTGCAGAGCAAAAGTTGCACCACTTTGCAACTTTGCACTCCTTGAATTTGACACCTTTTCCATCAAGTGAAAATCTGCCGCCATGAGAAAACCACTCCAAGATAGCCAAAACCGAGAGAGGTTTTTCTAGAGGGGACTAATGCCTTTTTGTAAGATCAGACGATAAGTTTCTAATTGTCACAGTATCTGAGTACTAGCATGCTAAATTTTGCAGTCATTTTGCACTTTGGACCCTTAAGGGATCGATCCGGTGGAACATAGCTCAGAGCGATTCCACGTGTTTCAGTGTGAAAGAGGACCGTGGCTAGTGTAAAAATACCTATTCAGATGTGTTGATAGTCTGCTTGATCACACAAGTTGCAGAGCGAAAGTTGCACCACTTTGCAACTTTGCACTGCTTGAATTTGAAACCTTTTCCATCAAGTGAAAATTCAACGCCATCAGAGAACCACTCCAAGATAGCCAAAACTGAGAGAGGTTTTTCTAGAGATGCCCAACACGTTTCTATAGGATTAGATGAGAAGTTTCTAAGTGTCATGGTATCCGAGTACTAGCATGTTGAAGTTTGCATCCATTTTGCACTTTGGACCCTTAAGGGATCGATCTGGTGGAACATAGCTCGGAGTGATTCCACGTGTTTCAGTGTGAAAGAGGACCATGCCTAGTGTAAAAATACCTATTCGAATGTATTGGAATAGTCCGCTTGGTCACACGAGTTGCAGAGAAAAAGTTGCACCACTTTGCAACTTTGCACTCCTTGAATTTGACACCTTTTCCATCAAGTGAAAATCTGCCGCTATGAGAAAACCACTCCAAGATAGCCAAAACCGAGAGAGGTTTTCTTAGAGGGCCCCAACGCCTTTCTTTAGGATTAGACAAGAATTTTCTAAGTGTCACGGTATCCGAGTACTAGCATGCTGAAGTTTGCAACCATTTTGCACTTTGGACCCTTAAGGGATCGATTCGATGGAACATAGCTCGGAGCGATTCCACGTGTTTCAGTGCAAAAGAGGACCGTTCCTAGCATAAAAATACCTATTTGGATGTGTTAGAACAGTCCGCTTGGTCACACGAGTTGCAGAGAAAAAGTTGCACCACTTTGCAACTTTGCACTGCTTGAATTTGAAACCTTTTCCATCAAGTGAAAATTCACCGCCATCAGAGAACCACTACAAGATAGCCAAAACTGAGAGAGGTTTTTCTAGAGGTGCCCAACACGTTTCTATAGGATTAGATGAGAAGTTTCTAAGTGTCATGGTATCTGAGTACTAGCATGTTGAAGTTTGCATCCATTTTGCACTTTGGACCCTTAAGGGATCGATCCGGTGGAACATAGCTCGGAGCGATTCCACGTGTTTCGGTGTGAAAGAGGACCATGCCTAGCGTAAAAATACCTATTTGGATGTGTTGGAATAGTCTGCTTGGTCACATGAGTTGCAGAGTGAAAGTTGCACCACTTTGCAAATTTGCACTACTTGAATTTGACACCTTTTCCATCAAGTGAAAATCTGCCGCCATGAGAAAACCACTCCAAGATAGCCAAAACTGAGAGAGTTTTTTCTAGAGGGCCCCAATGCCTTTCTATAGGATTAGATGAGAAGTTTCTAAGTGTCACGGTATCCGAGTACTAGCATGCTGAAGTTTGCAGCCATTTTGCACTTTGGACCCTTAAGGGATCGATCCGGTGGAACAAAGCTCAGAGCGATTCCACGTGTTTCGATGTGAAAGAGGACCGTGCCTAGCATAAAAATACCTATTCGAACGTGTTGGAACAATCACTTGGTCACACGAGTTGCACCACTTTGCAACTTTGCACTGCTTGAATTTGACACCTTTTCCATCAAGTGAAAATCCGCCACCATGAGAAAACCACTCCAAGATAGCCAAAACTGAGAGAGTTTTTTCTAGAGGGCCCCAACACCTTTCTGTAGGATCAAACGAGAAGTTTCTAAGTTTCACGGTATCTGAGTACTAGCATGCTGAAGTTTGCAGCCATTTTGCACTTTGGACCCTTAAGGGATCGATCCGGTGGAACATAGCTAGGAGCGATTCCACATGTTTCAGTGTGAAAGAGGACCATGCCTAGCGTAAAAATACCTATTCGGACATGTTGGAATAGTCCGCTTGGTCACACGAGTTGCAGAGCAAAATTTGCACCACTTTGCAACTTTGCATTGCTTGAATTTGACACCTTTTCCATCAAGTGAAAATCCGCCACCATGAGAAAACCACTCCAAGATAGCCAAAACCGAGAGAGGTTTTTCTAGAGGGCCCCAACGCCTTTTTGTAAGATTAGATGAGAAGTTTCTAAGTGTCACGGTATCCGAGTACTAGCATGTTGAAGTTTGCAGCTATTTTGCACTTTGGACCCTTAAGGGATCGATCTGATGGAACATAGCTCAGAGTGATTCCACGTGTTTCGGTGTAAAAGAGGACCGTTCCTAGCGTAAAAATACCTATTTGGACATGTTGGAATAGTCCGCTTGGTCACACGAGTTGCAGAGCGAAAGTTGCACTACTTTGCAACTTTGCACTGCTTGAATTTGACACCTTTTCCATCAAGTGAAAAATACGCCGCCATGAGAAAACCACTCCAAGATAGCCAAAACCAAGAGAGGTTTTTCTATGGGGCCCCAATTCCTTTCTATAGGATTAGACGAGAAGTTTCTAAGTGTCATGATATCCGAGTACTAGCATTTTGAAGTTTGCAGCCATTTTGCACTTTGGAGCCTTAAGGGATCGATCCGGTGGAACATAGCTCGGAGTGATTCCACGTGTTTCAATGTGAAAGAGGACCATGCCTAGCATAAAAATACCTATTTGAATATGTTGGAACAGTCTACTTGGTCACACGAGTTGCAAAGCGAAAGTTGCACCACTTTGCAACTTTGCACTGCTTGAATTTGACACCTTTTCCATCAAGTGAAAATCTGCCGCTATGAGAAAACCACTCCAAGATAGCCAAAACCGAGAGAGGTTTTCTTAGAGGGCTCCAACGCCTTTCTTTAGGATTAGACAAGAATTTTCTAAGTGTCACGGTATCCGAGTACTAGCATGCTGAAGTTTGCAACCATTTTGCACTTTGGACCCTTAAGGGATCGATTCGATGGAACATAGCTCGGAGCGATTCCACGTGTTTCAGTGCAAAAGAGGACCGTTCCTAGCATAAAAATACCTATTTGGATGTGTTAGAACAGTCCGCTTGGTCACACGAGTTGCAGAGAAAAAGTTGCACCACTTTGCAACTTTGCACTGCTTGAATTTGACACCTTTTCCATCAACTGAAAATCCGCCACCATGAGAAAACCACTCCAAGATAGCCAAAACCAAGAGAGGTTTTTCTAGAGGGGCCTAAAGAGACCATGTCTAGCATAAAAAAACCTATTCGGACATGTTGGAACAATCCGCTTCGTCACATGAGTTGCAGAAAAATGTGTACAGATTGTTTACATGACCTTTATATGACCTTTTTCACATTGTTTACATTTCAAATTTCAAAGTTTGCAAATTTTCCTACTCAAGGTATTTACAGAACAAGGTGCTACTACACCAAACATGAGCATCAACCTTACAATATTTGAGTATATCTCATTATGTAATTAAATCTTATTACAATGCCTCTGGCACTCCGTTCTCTCAGATCTTATACAATGTCACTCATACATTCAAGATTCTCTTTAAATGTCTACATCATAGGTGCTCATCATGAGGTTAGTTTCAAATGAGTAACTTGAGATTCCCTCGCTAAGCTTCAGATGCTCTCTTACAATGGCTTGAAATCAAAATTGAGATTTGTCAAAATCATCAAAATAAGTATGTTGCATTGCTTTTTTGGTTGAGATTTTCTTTGATGGCTCTTAAATCAGCATTTTCTGCAATGAAAGATCAATCAACCCTTAGTAGTTTACTTACAAATACGCAAAGTAAAAGAGAAAAATAAGGAGCATCCAAAATGGAAATGAAATAAAAATAGATGGAAGGCACTTACAGATGTTGCATTGCTTTTCTGGTTGACATTCTCTTGGATGGCTCATATATTTGCATTTTTTGCAAGGGGACACCAATCACTGTAAAAGAAGATGATAGCATTGGCATCAAACAAATTAATGTGCATACAAGTATAAATTAATAAGAACCAATGTGCATATACTTACAAATTAATCCAACGAACCATCCGGGTTTGCTCTACTCTTTATTGTGTCAAGTATTGCCTCATGGTTAGACTCACGGACCTTCCATAACGTCTTGTTCAAAGGTCTACCCCCATATTTGGTGAAATGAACATTGGATTCCATGACAAGGTTCGAGTAATGAAGAATCTTACGATGCATGTCAAAGTCCTGAAATATCCAATGTTTAACACTTGAATGTGGGTACCTTCTAATCCATGTTCCAGTAACCACAACTGACCCTGTAGGGTATTCGATGTTTTCTCCATCTATAACTGGGGTATCCGGTATTCGATGTTTTCTCCATCTATAACTTGAATTCCGTGGAAAGGCTACCATGGCCACCTGGAATCATGTAGGGGAATATTTTTACAGTGTACATATGGTGTGTGGTGTCTTGGTTTGCAGGGGAGATGGTGAATTCATCAAGAACTAGGCAAGTGCGAGTGCATTCTGGCTAGTGGCTTGGAGAGGACAGCAGTAAAGAAATTTTCTAAATGGACTAGTTTGTGCCAATCAAGAGCAAGAGAGTGTGGGAACATGTATTCCAAACATGTGTGTGCAAGGAGGAGAGTTGAGGAGGTCATTGAAGCCCTCAAAGTTGGAAAAAGGAGCAAGAACCCTAGAAACCCTTGAAAATAGGGGGTATGAGGATAGTCTTATGTACAGATGCCAAAGGAACTAAAAACCTAGTAAATCTTGAAGCCTAGGGAACCAATAGAAAGAATCTATAAAAATATTTGGGGATTGTTAAGACTGTTTTTTAGAAAAGCCAAGAAAACGGGTTCTAGGAGGCTTAATTGGGCAAAAGGCTACAAGGCCTAAAATTGGGTTTTTCAAGAAAGTGATCGGTACAAGGTGAAATAATCATATGAGATGGATCAGTGAGGAGTCAAATCAACAAGGGGATAGTGATAATACCCTTTCCTAGCCCCTAGAGTGGTTAGGACACTTTGGGTCAGTGTGGAGCCCACAAAAGCTTAGTGGTGAATTGAGAGCAATGGTGAAGAATTTGAAATTGGTGGAGAGTCTTATGAGGTGAGAGGGGTTTATGAGGGATCCTTGAGTAGGGTAGAGAGGAATACCCTAGCAAGACTAGATAATAGGTCTTGGGAAGAGCAAGATTGCTCTTGAAAGATAAGACTCCCCATCAATTGTTGAAGGAGTGGTCTATGTAATGAACTTTTGACCTTGTGCAGGGTATTTTGAAGATGTTTGATGTTTTGGAATGGTCTGGGAAGGCTCGGGTATAGGAGTTTCTATAAACCCTCCCTCTTTACTTTGAAAAATGGGGGTTTTTGTATTGGAAGCCTAGTTGAGCGAGTAAGGTCCTAAGACCTAGAAATTATCTTGTTTTGAGACCTAGAACTAAACAACTTGTGAATGACATAATCATTGGTTGATGTTTTGAGGAACCTAGTTGATTGTAATAAGTTATTTTCAAGATTTTTTAAGGTGTTTTGAAGGTCCTTAAGTAATTTGGAATTCTTAGTGCTAATTTGAGTATATGAATCAAATGTTTTGTGAAGGGAAATATAGTTGAATAAGTGTGTCGAGAAAGGTGTTGATTTCTTCCTTTGTATTGCATCAATTTGTGCAAAGGTATTGGAATGTGTTTGGACCCTTCAGATGAATGGGAGAGGCTTGGAGTTGTCTTAAAGGATGAGAGAGTGGAATTGTTCTGAATTTCTATAATTGACAAGTGTAAGATGGTAATTGGCAAGTGTAAATAATTGTGTATATAATTTGGTAATTTAAAATGTGCATTGACAACCTAAGGTTATAATGACAAACAAAAAATGAAGGCAATCCATAATAGAATGAAAGAAAATTTGTAAAGACTTCACATACCTTAAAAACCAGACTTTCAAATGGAGGAGTTCAACCCAATTATGTAAACTTAGCTTCTTCTTTCTTCAAACTCCACAACAATTTGACTTGTTCAAAAGCTTGTTCCTTTCCACACTTCAATTGTATATTAGTTTTCAATGGAATTCAAACTTCAATTGATATTATATGTCTTTCAACATGGAAACTCTGCTATTTCATGTAAAGGTGGTAAAAAGATCATGGAAAAGGTGATGGAATGTGAAAAAGATGCTCGCACAATTCACAACATCATCAAAAAGATATTTTTCATCGGAGCACGTGCAGAACCAGGGGAATATGCAAACTGTGGGCCTTCAAATCACGGATATATAGATTTTTTTACCATTTTAGTGGACTAGAAAACGCGCTCACGTTATAACGCGAGCACGTTATGTGAAATTTTGTTTTCTTAGTGTATTGTTTAGAGTATAGGAGTTTTTGAGAGAGTGGGAGTGAGACAAGGGGAGAGTGGAAGATAGAAAGGGAGGGAGAAGGAGAGAGTGGAAGAAAGAGAGAGGGAGAGAGTGGGAGATAGAGTGGGAGGGAGAGAGGGGAGACTGGTAGAGTGGAAGATACCCTCTTAATCCCTTAACCCTTAAACCCTAATCCCTTAACCCTTAAACCCTAATCCCTCAACCCCTATACCCTCTTAATCCCTCAACCCTTAAACCCTAATCCCTCAACCCCTATACCCTCTTAATCCCTCAACCCTCAATCTTGAACCCTTAAACCCTAATCCCTCAATCCCTCAAACCCTAATCCCTCAACCCTTAAACCCTAATCCCTCAACCCCTATACCCTCTTAATACCTCAACCCTCAACCCTTAAACCCTAATACCTCAACCCCTATACCCCCTTAACCCTAAAACCCTAATCCCTCAACCCTTAACCCCTATACCCTCTTAATCCCTTAACCCTTACACCCAAGTCCCTTAACCCTTAAACCCTAATCCCTCAACCCTTATACCCTCTTAATCCCACAACGTTTAAACCCTAATCCTTGAACCCTTAACCCCTATACCCTCTTAATCCATTAACCCTTAAACCCTAATCCCTTGACCCTTAAACCCTAATCCCTCAACCCCTATACCCTCTTAATCCCTCAACCCTTAAACCCTAATCCCTCAATCCCTATACCCTCTTAATCTCTCAACCCTCAACCCTCAACCCTTAAACCCTAATCCCTCAACCCCTATACCCTCTTAATCCCTCAACCCTAAACCCTGAACCCTTAAACCCTAATCCCTCAACCCCTATACCCTCTTAGTCC
>CM021100.1:108014322-108030420 GCA_007115665.2 Sequoiadendron giganteum | reverse complement strand
CTCTACCCTTTACCCTATACATTAAACACTCAACCCTCAATTCTCAACCCTCAACCCTTCATCACTCAACCCTCAATCCTTAAACCCTAAACCCTCTACCCCTTACATTGGACCCTGAACCTAATCCTTCAACCATATACCCTCAAAACTATACCCTAAACCCTTAACCCCAAACCCTTCAACTCTAAATGCTTAAACCTTAAACCTTCTACCCTATACCATCAACCAAATACCCTCTACCATCAAACCTATTCCATCAACCCTCAAACCTTAAACCCTAATACCCTAGAAACCATCAACCCTATAGGTCCTCCATCCTAATCCCTCAACCCTATACCCTCAACCCCTATCGCTTTCTCTCTATCTATACATCTCACCTCTCCCTCCTTCCCTCCCTCCCACCCTCTCTAATTGTCTCAATGTACCATCTCCCTCTTTCTGCCCACCTCTTGTTCAATCAATCCCTACCACCCTCTCTCACTCCCTCTCTCTCACACCTCGTCTCACTACCTATCTCTCAAGTCTCTCCCTCTCACCCCCTCACACTCTCAAGTCTCTCCCTCTCACACTCTCAAGTCTCTCCCTTTCCACCCTACCTACATAACCTCTCTCTTTCTCTTTGTCTCTCTCTCTCTCTCTCCCTCTCCCTCAATTCTCTCTCTCCCACCCCCCCTCTCTCTCTCCCTCCCTCTATCCCTCCCACCCTACCTAGCTAAGTCCCCCTCAATCCAACCCCTTCTCTCCCACTCCCTCTCTCTTAAACTCTCACTTCGACCCCCTCTCCATCTCTCTAGACTCTCTCTAAATTCTCCCTTCATCTAAAGACATACATAAATGCATACATACAAGCATAATACATTTGCACATATAATCTTACATCCATACAAGCATACATACATACATGTACATAAAAATATATCAGCATACATTAATATATTAGCATTTAACATAAATTAAGACATAACGCGAGTGCGTTATAACACGCTCACATTATGTGCTAGTAGACATGTTCCCTGCAGAAGCAAAAACCATGTCAAAAGTGAGATATAACGCAAGCGCGTTATAATGCGCTCGTGTTATAGCATGCTCACGTTATAGCATGCTCGCGTTATATCTTGCTTTGAGAATTACCGAACTTTAAGCTTGGTATTGCCTTGGAATTCCAACCCAAAGGTTTGAAGGGCATTCCCAACGACTAGAGACGTGTTTTTAAAAAATCCACCATATTTCTCATAATCAAGTTTGTGCTCACCGTCAAGATTGCACGTGGTTCAATATCCAATAAATTGAGCACATGGGTAATGTTGGGTTATCTCTTAGCTATCCAACGATGTAATTTTTTTCACTTTCTGAAAATGTTAAGTCTTTCATCCATAATTTATTTTATCAATATATCTTTTTTTTGCCAAAAAGCAGCGTTTGGTATTTTTTTCGTTATAAATTAACCGTTCATCAATTTTTCAAATAAATTACATTTTTAGAAACTAGACTCCATTCTACAAATTTAAAAAATTAAAAGAAAAACAAATCAATTAGTTTCCAAAATTTGTAGGGGTAGCACGGCCAAAATTCTATTTTCAAGATATGTCCACTTCGCAAATTAGTAAAAAATAAAATATTCATTAAAAAATTATCAGAACAATTGTGCATCAACTACATACTATTAGCTAACTTCTGACCATTGTGATTTTAAAAATACTAAAAAAAAGTTGATCGTACGAGGGTCGTACAAGAGTTGCTATGCTATGTTTTTCTGACAAAAACAACACCAATTTGTGTACATCCCTTGTTTGAACCCCTTAATCTCAATCATTTTCAAAATAAATTAGTAGTATAGAAAGTAGACTCGGAGCACTTGAATCCTTCTTTTCATTCCATCTCAAAATTTTGAGTCTAAGTATCCTCAATTTCACATCCAAGGTCAGTATTTCCTGATTTCATAAAAAAGTTGTCCACTTAAGTCCCCTTTTTGGGAACCATCTTGGTGCACTTACCCATTCATTGAATTCAGATTAAGATCATCTAGTTTGTTTTAGTTTCAATGTATGACATGTCTCAAAGTTGTTTTCACCAAGCTTGATTGGATATTCGATTGTTGATCTGATACTTGATAATTGACACATGTTGCTTGTTTGCTCAAAAAAAAGTTGATTTCCCCCAACGAGTTCAGGATTTTGCCCCTAATCTAGGGTGAGACACGATCATTTTATTGATGAAAGCATATGATTTATTGATTTTTCTTTGGATTTCAGGAATATTTTGATTTTTTTGAATTTTGATGTTTTTGGATTTTTTTGGATTTTGATGATTTGGATATGGACATGCATGACGATATCAATGCTTTGTTTTGAGATTTTGTTGAAAACCAAGCTAAGGTTGATTTATCAGATTCATGGATTGATATTTTGACTAAGTGTGTTAAGTCAAATGAGGTGATAATAGATTTGTTAATTTGGCTAAGTGTGTTAAGCCAAACAAAGATGATAACGAATTTGTAAACCCAAGGAAGTTGTGTTATCCTAGAGTAAACTTGTTCACAAGATGATAGTTTGACTAAGTGTGTTATGTAAAACAAGGTGATAATTGATTGGATTCAATTGATCAAGATTGATGAAGCTTGATTTGGAACAAAATTATTTTGATGATTTGATGTGACACTAACACGCAAGTTAGATGTGACTGATATGAATTGTTCAGATTGATGTTTGATGAAAGATAAAGCCTGATAAGGAGCATCTTCCTGTCAAATTATGCCATGGGTTAGTGATTTGGATCTTTTGGCTCGCAAATGCTTGGCCAATTTGATTTTAAGTCTTCCAATGTTCAGATCACCACATAAGTTGGAGGATATTATCAAGATTCATTCCTAAAGCAAGATGTAAACATTTGCCCCCAATGTCTAGCAATGTATGGAATGGCCATGGGTGGATTCTTGAATAGGTGGATGGATAGATACTATAAGTATGCAAAGGATTCCAAGGATTATCCTGTGACAAGATAAGATGTTCGACCAGAGGAATGCTCATTCAGATAATTCTTCAAGGCTCAGATAATGTTTGGATTGGATAGGATCAATGAAAATGACCCATGTCAAGATGTTTACCATAAACAAGTGTAAAGTGTTTACCAAACTTTGTCAAGATCTAGATAATGTAAATAGATGGTAATAGGCTAGATAAACGGTTCATGGATGAACGAATGATATGGCCTTAATGTTGGCTTTATTATGGATGTGATAATATGCTTTCTCCTGAATTGGCGCACGTAGATGCTCGATTCTACACATGACGTCTATTTCCCAGGTTTTCATCATGGTACCTATCCAAAGCGCCATCGAAATGGTTTTCGCTAGAGCACGATTTTTCTCTTTACTGTTTCCAATCCTTTTTTTTTTTTTGTTACCAAGACGCTTGTTTGCCAGGTTTTCATCAAGGCAATGATTTTTCTCTTATTTTGATTTTTTTGTATTTTTTGAGAGATTTTAAGTTGGTGCTGATGTTGATGATTATGTCATAATGTGCCATTGATATCCTGCTTGAAGAAGCTGCTTTGCCAAGATACGTGCACTTGAATGCAACTTTTGAGATCCCTGATCTGCTTTGTTGATACTGGAGTTAACTTCATCTTTGTGCGCATATCATGATAAAGTGCCTTCTAAATCCTTATGATGAACGGTTGTTGCCAACACATGGTCAATGAAAGAATTGGATATCATGCGTGGAGGCATGGATGGAGTGCATTTAGGAATAAAAGTTGGATTAGTTGAAAGTTTGGAAACTTTGACTCTCCAAACTTGGGAGGATGGGCAATGATGAGTGGATATGGAAATGTTCATGGAATTAGGACCAATTGCTTGATACACTTTGTATGTTGCTTGAGAAGATTTATTTTGCCTTTGTGGACATCTTTGATGGATACATGCCCCTTTTTTATTTTTCCCCATAGTTTCTTTGACTGATGGAGTTTGATAGGGATAATCTTTCTTTGTATTTTTTGGTATCCAAGTGTATTTGATTTGCCTGATATGCTTCTTAGCTTCTTTTTCTTTGATAACATTCTTCATGTTTTGATTCAAGTCTTTCTTTTAACGTTGGTCCCAATTTGTGGATGGGGTGATGGGTGGATGAAGATTCATGACGTGGCTAGTTGTAGTATTGGCATTGGTTTCATCATAAAGATTCTTTGTGCCCTCTATGTTGACATTTGTTTGAGATGAAGTTGCCCCCAATTTTATGAAAGTATTATTGATATGTTGAGATCCCTTGATTGCCGAATAACCAAGGCCTTGATTCTTAGGATTTCCAATAATCTGCACTAGTTCTAGGATGCCTTGTTCATGTAGGCCTAATCCTCTGCCTTGATAATTCATCTGTTGAAAAATCCTATTTGCAATAGGATATGATTTACCTTGGAAACAAGGTGCTAATCCTTCTCTACTCTGTAGTGGATCTTCAAAAGTGACAACTTCCTTATTGATAAGATAATTTTCCCTTACAAAGGTGAGTGATCCAAGTTTATAAGTGATAGGATCTTCCATAAGTGGGATGAATGCTTGATTGGTATGTTTATCTTGATCTTGTGAGATATCGGATTGTAATGCTCCTTCAAGAGGTGTTGATGCTTCACTCTCCTTGTAAAAGTGTTCCTCATGATTCATTCTTGATATGCTTTCACATGATGTTTTTGATTCACAACTTTTGTAGAAGCCTTCTTCATGACCTATTTCTAACATGTCTTTGGATTTCTCTATATTTTGACCATGTGTATAAATGTTAAGAGTAAGAGACTCTTGTTCCTTGGTAAGAGTATGGGAATCTTGTTTTGAATGACAATCATCTATGTGTCCATCCAAAGAAAGCATATTAAGGGTAGATGGAGGAGTATGTACTATATGGATATGATCATCATTTGTAATATCTTGTATAGATAGGAGAGTGCCCATTAGATCATTGTAGTATCTCGAAGATACGAATCCTTGATCTTGACTAATTCTGGAATTACTTTCGACATTGATGCAGAGCAAGAGGATTCATGACTCAAAATTCCATTCACTTGAAAAATTCCATAAAATTATTTATCTCAAATAGTGATTAAGTGCATCCTATATCACATTGTAATCATTCTCATGAGAACCCACAATTCAATGCAACAAACAGTCATTAATAACTTCCACAAAACAGATAATGAAGCCAATCCCTTCGGTGAAATTTCAAATAACATAATTATAGACCTCCCTTCCAATTTTTATGAAGATACAATGGTTGAAAATAAAGTTATTTTATTTTTCCCAAAACTGCAAACCCTAGGCAGTGTTCAAACCTGCCCTCACCAAAATAATCATATCTTCCACAAAACTCAATAAAATTCAATGAGACAAAAAGAATTGGAAACTAGAAATAGATACCTTTCCATCAATATATTATAATCCATTATTTGAATCCATACCATTCCGTACAAATCACAACTTCAACCTGAAAACAATGTAGAAATCATAAAATGCACACCAAACTTGAGCTTGCCATTCATCAAACTTCACAAATAATGTCTCCAACCTCTCCAACCTCTCCAATTCAAGTTTTGGAGGGTGTACTTATACATTTACAACCAAAACCAACTATTTTCAACCACCTTTTAGTTATTTTGTTGACAAAACACTTTAATGACACTTTTGACAAGTTGCTTGACAACTTTCTTGAGCAACTTTTACAATTTTTACAATATATAACAACTTTAAACATTATTTGACAAATGACTGCAAATATTACTTCCTAAGACTCAAACACCTATAAAATGGCTTGATAAACCTTATTATAAGACCCAATACATAAAATAGACCAACTATTTACAAATGGCCTCATGGAGGCTTGAAAGCAACTTGGTGCTCCTGCACCATACACCCCTTGAAGAAAAAACTCAAGTCCCCTGAGTTAGCATAAAATAAAGCACCTGCAAAAATAAATGCATCTTCACTATTACCTGCAATCACAAACACTTGTATCTTCATCTTAACCCATGGTTTTGTCTTCCTCTTCTTCTTCTTATGCCTTCTTAGACTATCAATCATCTTTTCAACATCTAGGCTCCAAAACTCCATTTCTTGTGTATAAACCTCAATAGCATCATCTATATCTTCATTATTATCATTAGAGTACCATATATAATCTGCATCATACTCTTGAAAACCTTCATATACCTCATTGTCAAATAGATCTGCAACATCTTTATTAACAACCTTATTACCAACAACAACTTGATCATGAATATCAACATCAATGTTATCAACAAATTTATCATCATCAACTTGAGTATCAATACCAAGGAAATCAATAACATCGACAACCTTCTCAAATTTTTCATCAACAAAAATTTCATCAAATACTTGAGTACCAAAACTAACCACATCATTAATCTCAACATCAACATGTTCATTAACCAACAAAGAAGTTTGTTCATCTTCAAACACAATCGAAATATCATGCATCTCAACTTGTAACTTATCTTGCTCAACTTGAACAATAGATTCAAACTTTACCTCTGTCTCATTTTTTGGCTTCTTTTGTTTTCTTTGCTTCTTCATAATCTTATTTAGAGACCATCTTAACCTCTTTGACATTGGTATATTCCAACTCCTTTGTGCTTCCTTAAGAAGTTGGTGTTCTTTTTCTAATCTTTCCAACCTTTGGCTTATCTTTTCTATTGCTTCCTCAAACTCTATTTGTCTTGCCTTTTGTCTTTCCTTCTTTCTCATTTCCTTTTACTCTCTTTCCTTCTTCCTTCGTGAATCTTCAGTCTGCCAACATCTCTTTAAAAATTCCATCTTCACAAGCAAGTCTCTCCTTGCTTCCACTTCACCTTGCCTCACCTAGGCAATTAGGTTCCTTCCTCAACCTGCAAACAACCACACATAAACCACAAACAACCTTCCTAGAGCATCTTCAGCCTCTGATACCACTATGATATAGAGCAAGAGGATTCACAACTCAAAATTCCATTCACTTGACAAATTCCATAAAATTATTTATCTCAAATAGTGATTAAGTGCATCCTATATCACATTGTAATCATTCTCATGACAACCGACAATTCAATGCAACAAACAGTCATTAATAACTTCCACAAACCAAATAATGAAGCCAATCCCTTTGGTGAAATGTCAAATCACATAATTATAGACCTCCCTTCCAATTTTTATGAAGATCCAATGGTTGAAAATAAATTTATTGTATTTTTCCCAAAACTGCAAACCCTAGGCAGTGTTCAAACCTACCCTCACCAAAATAATCATATCTTCCACAAAACTCAATAAAATTCAATGAGACAAAAATAATTGGAAACTAGAAATAGAGACCTTTCCATCCATATATGATAATACATTATTTGAATCCATACCAGTCCATACAAATCATAACTTCAACCTGAAAATAATGTAGAAATCATAAAATGCACACCAAACTTGAAGTTACCATTCATCAAACTTCACAAATAATGTCTCCAACCTCTCCAACCTCTCCAATTCGAGTTTTGGAGGGTGTAATTATACATTTACAACCAAAACCAACTATTTTCAACCACCTTTTAGTTAGTTTGTTGACAAAACACTTTAATGACACTTTTGACAAGTTGCTTGACAACTTTCTTGAGCAACTTTTACAATTTTTACAATAGATAACAACTTTAAACATTATTTGACAAATGAATTCACATATAACTTCCTAAGATTCAAACACCTAAAAAAGGCTTGATAAACCTTATTATAAGACCCAATACATAAAATAGGCCAACTATTTACAAATGGCCTCATGGAGGCTTGAAAGCAACTTGGTGCTCTTGCACCAGACATGTTTTGGATCAAGTTCTTGACATGGGTCGATTTCAAAGGATGGATTTCTTTCAAAGGGTTTTTCAACATCATCATAAGGCATGGGAAGTGGCTCAATATCCTCTTGATCTTTTATTGGACTTGGATCAAATGGTGAGTTGGGGATTCTTTCACTGTTCACAACCATGAGATCGAAGGATGTCAATATGCCTTGGGAGGGACCATTGCTAGACCTTGGTGATAGCTATTGATCATGCTTTGAAATATGTTCTTGAGATATGTCCTCTAACTCATTAGGAATTGTAGAGACATTTTCAATATGATCATTGGTTAATGGATCATGGATTATGTCAATAGGATCAAATCTCATCAACACTCCTTGAAATAGATCTTTGTAGGAGGGGTCTTGATCATAACTAAAAAATGGCTCTTGATGAATGTGGATTTGATCACTAGATGGGGTAGAGATATCTTCACAGTGCTCATTGATGGATTGATTTTGATAATTGTCTTCAATAGTTATGGTGGAGAAATTTTCAATGTTTTCAACCATATGATCAAATGATGTTGGCATTTCTTGAAGAGCTGTGATGAGCCCTTGACATGAGGATGATGGGATACTTTGATCTTGACTTGGAAAAGAATCATTAGATGAAGGATATGGATTAGCTTGACCATTAAATGGAAGGGAAGCTTTGGATAGGATGGAAGAATTTTCATGCTCTTGGGATGTGATTGAGTCATGAGAGGGTATGGATTCATAAGATGGGGTGAAGGGAGGACTTGGAAGAATATTTTGTTTTTGAGATGGAAGAAGATTATCATGGGTGAATGATGAAAGGAGGGGATCATCATATGATTATTGAGATATAGGATCTTGATCAAAGATTGGAAGGGTCTATAGAGTTTTGGTATCATGGGATGGAGTGGAGAGAATTTTTTGATCGAGATGTGTAGATTGAAATGAATCATTGGATGTAGAGAATATGATAGAAGAAGGAAATTGAATGGGATCATTCAATTGGGTGGAAGAACCATGAGGTTCATTTTGAATTATGGGGGATGAAGATAAATGCATGGAATGATAGGATTGTTCAATGTTATTTGATGGCTTAGATTTCGGCTTCCCCTTTAACCTTTGCAAAAATTCAGAAACATTGAATTTGGTTGATGTTGTTTTTGGAGGAGAAAAGGTCACATTCATATTTCTGTCAAAGGACTTTTTAGTTGTGCCCCCTTTTATTTCCTTGATTTGCCTTTGGAGTGCTCTTACTTGTTGGGTAAGAGTACTAAGATCGTTTAAGGGAGTTTCATTCTTTTTAGGATTCTCTTTAATTTTCTCCATATTGTAGTCAGAGGGCAATTTGGCACCTTGGTTTGCCAATAAAAGAAAGTATCCTTCTTTATTTTTCTCTAAGATATTTTCCATAGTTAAGAGAAAATGTGGATCTTGTTCAGCTTCTTGAAGCATTTCTTCTATTATCTCTTGATTTGAACTATTTCCATAAAGCCTATGAACAAGATTTTCTTCCCTATCACCCATGTTTTAAATTTTTTGGATGATCTCAATCTGATTTAAATGTGAAAAACACAACATAGAGAAGTAGATAGTTGTTTTGTTAATCCTAGAATCTAAAAAAAGAGTGTATGTTCTTTGAGATTTCCGTAGGTTTTGAACAAGATAAGCATATCAATCAGAATCACTCTTAATTTGTCAAATAGGTCATCATAGTAATCACAGCCCACAGCTTAAAATCCCGTCGACTCACACAGCCATGTCACCCCCTAGAGGGCGCCCGTGTTTTTGTCTTTTCCAGGTGTGTACTCAAGGTGATGGAAGTGGATACCAAATCCCCTGAGCAAACAATTTGTGGTGATTATATGGTGAGTGTCTTGGGGGAAAATTCTTCCCTCCCCTTGCACCGTGATTAAGATGATGTTTGGATACTGACTCGGTTGGCTTTCTGCACTATGGTTTGTAGTCAAGGTTTCCCTTTGGCGCGGCAATAGATAAACTCCCTTAGGAGACCTCCCAATCTTCAGAACAAAGATTTTGTGGATGGTTATCTTTGCACACTACCATTGAATTGCAGACTTTCCTCGAATTCACTTTTGATTATAGTGGGTTGGAAAACCTAGGTTTGGTTGTTCCCACTTAGGTTGTTCTCGTAGGGTGAGTACTTTTTCCCACTACGACATACTTTCTAAAGGTTGTAAGAAATTGAAAACATTGCATGAAAATGAAAAGGCAGTCTGGTATTTTGGTCACCCAGTTAAGGGGAGAGTATAGAACTATTGCCACAAACAAAGCAAACAAATGTTTTTTTTATAGCACCAAAAGACAATGATTTAAACTAAGTGAAGATGTTGCTTCACAATAGGCATGGAGTTCATTTTAATTACAAAACAAATAACATGTGGTGACTATCCTAGGATTCGTAAATTCCAAATTTTAAATTTCTATCCTAGGGTTGCTTCATTTTATTCCCCATACATCAATAAAACCTTTGGCCGCGGTCGCGTTGGATCCAGACAACAATTTAAGAATGAGATTATAATTGCTCCCAAAGTGTTTAAAAACACTTGTTACAATCATGTGATAATGTTTTTTCTTTAATTTTCATGCTCCATCGTCCTTTAAAATCTACAATACAAGCTCTAAATGCTAGATGGAATCAAGAAACAAGATGATATGAGGGTTAGATAAATGATTAAGCATAACAACCCTAAAATTTAGACCAAGTTTCATTGTGGTTTGACATTAAGTGAGAATTTGAAAATTTAAAACTCTATCAAAGCTGATAAATACCTACACCGTTAGATAGCTTATGAAATTCTACCCCATTTCAAAAAAAAAAGCTTCGAAAAAAACCAAAATATGACCAAGATATGGCCATTTTAAGATTGACTAAAAAAAATAAAAATCAGAAACCGTATGCGCTAAAATAGTCCATGGATGCGCCAAAAGATGCCATGTATGCACTAAAACAGAGCCTGGATGCGCCAAAAGATGCCATGGATGCGCTAAAACAAAGCTTGGATGCACTAAAACAGAGCCTGGATGCACCGAAACAGTCTCTAGATGCGCCGAAACAGTCTCTGGATGCACGAAAACAGTCCCTGGATGCACTGAAACAGTCTGTGGATGCGTCGAAAGAAATATCATATGTGTCGAAGCGCAACTCCAGTCCGTCACCTATCAAAAAAATCTGCAAATAAAAGATTAAAACGGGGGGATGCCCCACGGTGGGCGCCAGAAATGTGTATGTTAGAATGTGCAAATCAAAATGAATCTAAACTAATACACCAATGAAACATTAGATTAAAGAAACTAAATTAAAGAAAGCAAAATGCAAACTCTAAACACAAGCAACTCCTTCAAATTCGTCCCATTGTCCTCTATCTCCAAGGATTCGTTTCAAGATGCTTGCTCTCAATTGTTTTAAACAACAGCTTGTAGAATGGCAGCTTGAGAGAATGAGATTAATGAAACTGCATGTGTATTGCTACTATGCTTTAAGCTATGAAATTGAAATGCTATGATGCTAGAATGTAACTTTAGTAACTACGTATGAAAATCTAGGATTCAAGGTCCTTTTCAACTCATAAGAGGGTTGTATTTATAGATTTTTGAAGGCAAGAATTCAATTGGCCAAGATTGACGGTTGAGTTCAAACCAGTTAAAATGAACGGTGAGAGATCAAGAATTTGAAAAGAAGATGGAAGTTTAAGAGACAAATGAAAGGTGTCCCGATAATTTAAATAAATAAATATTTAATTATGTGTGAGAAATGAAAAGCCTTTAATTAAATATTGAAAATATTTAATTAAATGTGAAATGAAGAATATCATTTAAATTTAGAATTTAAAATTGTGATAATTAATATAAATAAATTGTGAAATCTATTTAATTAATTAAAAGGAAGGTAGCATTAATTAAATAAACTTATTTGTTTAATTAAACTAGAAGAATTATAAAAATGAACAATATAAATAAATAACTAAATTTATTTATATGTAGATGACTTAAGAACATTAATTAAATAATTCATATTTAATTAATTAACAGGTTTCGTTAACCGTGACTATTTTTAGATGTGTACACTTAGATCTTCTGAAAGAAGCATAATATGGGAGTGAAACCTTTGCAAGCTACCTGCAAAGGTGGCATGCTTTGGCTAGTCAAATGAAGTCTCCACTCAGTGAGAAAGATCTAGTGATTCTTTTTGTGATGAACGCTCATCCATACATTAGACATAATCTCAATCTTCATTGTGTCTCAACCTTTGTAGAATTCATAGAAAAGGGTCCTATGATTGAAAGAGCACTCATCGTTAAGGGTCATGTCAAAATTTATAATCCAAATAAGGATAAGTCATCTAGAGATAAGTCCCACTACTAGAACAAAAACAATAATGCATTCAATGATGGTGTCACTAATACCAAACATGTTCAAGTAGAAAATACTTCACAAAGGCCTCAGTATGCCCCTCCACAACAATCAATCCCACATGCCATATCTGTGCCACAAGCTACACCTCATCCTCCTCAATAGTCCAATAAGAATAGTCAAGGAACCAATAAACACTCTTTGATTGCTTTGGGAGAGCCCTTAAGTGTCGTGTTCAATAAGATTTTGCAAGTGAGTTACCCGATCATGTATCATATGACTAAGCCTTTTGACAAGTCTAAGTCAAAGCTAGTCTCATACAGGGAGAATGAGTATTGTGATTTCCATAAGATCAAAGGTCATTCTACAAACAAGTGTCAAGGACTTAAAACATATGTCCAAGGTCTCATAGATCATAGAGATATACAGGTGGATGCCAACCAAGAAACCTCATCTAATGCTCAGCTACAGATATACCAAAACTCCTTCCCGAACCACAACCAGGGTGCCAGTACGTCCAATGCTAATCTCGGGTCAAGTAACAACATTCAAAAAAACAACACTAATAACATCAACTATAAAAATGTGCCTTATAACTATGATGGTGTAATTATTTGCATTAGCCAAGCCAAGCCTCACATATCCATGATTCATTTTAAAGGAAAATATCCACAGTGTGTTGTTACAACCTGTCATACCCAGATCTCCACCACTGGTCCTTCCACATTATCCCAGCCAACTCCTGTAATTTCTCAATATAATATTCTCGACCACCTAGGAAAGACACCCGCTCAAATATCCATCTTGGATTTTCTCAAGTCTTCACATGTCCATCAAGAAATCCTAACTAAAGCCTTACTAGATACTCATGTACCTGTAGACACATAAAAATGACTAAGACCTGCAAGCACTATTTTACCACCTTTCATCCTAACATAATTATGACATTTTAATTATGTTTCTAACCCACCTTCAACTATTAATTAAATAATTCATAATTATTTAATTAATTCATGATCTTTCATTCTTCATGATTATTAAATAAATAAATCTTATGTTTCACTAATTATCAAAGTCTTCTCATAATTAAATAAAGTCCTCAATTTATTTAATTAATCTTTATCATTAATGTCCCCCTGATTATTAAATAAGCATATGTTAATATATTGATTTAATATGTCACTAATTCCTAAATCCTATCTTAATTAAATAGATTCATTAATTTATTTAATTAATTAACTACCTCTTCTAAATTAAATATTTTTTTTAAATAATTTAATTGGTTTATGTGACACTTCCATCTTTTTAAATAAAAACAATTTATTTAAAAATGTCACATAGTTAACTGATTCTTCTTTTAGTAATTAATTTCAAAAATCAATTACTCATTATCTCACAAATCCATATTTTCAATTAATTTAATTCAAAATGGAAATATTCTTCTACAAATCAAGTAATTTCTAAAATTACTGATTTTCTAAGACTCGTCTCTTTATCTTCTGATTTTTACTAATTTAATCTCAATGTCACATTTTTAGACACCAACTATTCCTTGCCCAAACCATCTCATAATGATGCCCTTCATATTGAGGTTTTTGTCCACAAAAATAAGGTTAGATGAGTCTTAGTAGATGGCGGAGCATGATTGAACATCTACTCTTTAAAATTGGTCAAGGCTCTTGGATTCTCTGATGCATGTGTAGATTCTACCAAGAGCATTGTCATCAAGGCATACAATGATGAAGAACGTGCTTCTAAAGGCATCATTACAATTCCACTCTAGGTGGGACCAGTTATCATAGATACAACATGCCAAGTCCTGGATCGTGACATACATTATAATATCTTACTTGGTCGCCCCTGGATTCATACTCCAAAGGCCATTCCATCCACATACCACCAATGCCTGAAATTTCCTTTTGATGGTACTGAAATCACTATCCCAGGGGATCCTGATCCATTTCAATACTATACCAATATGTGAGCTGCTGTTGAGCACTAGGTACCCATCAATTGGGAAGCCTCAGCTTCCACTTCGTCTAAATATATTGACCCATCTGCACTCACCAAATCATCCATCCCATCACCTTCTGCCACACCATCTTCCTCGGTCTCCATACCAAGTAAAGACTTTCAGATGTAGGACCTTGGCTGTGGAGAATTCAAATTAAATACAGCTTATTGTATCACCATAATACCTAAGCCGCCTAAAGTCTATGGTAGACCATGTTTTGCAGTCGAGCCCAAAACAAATTTCATGGTTCCACCAAAAAGTGTATTCACACTATGGGGCGATATGGGTAATGAATTCATTATCGACATAGATAGTTGAATCTACAAAGACCCAGAAGAGTTACCTCCACTACTAGTGCATCTCTATGGAAAAGGCTATGATATATGCAAAGCCCTAGGTTTTGATGGCACAAGCAGTCTTGGAAAGGACAACAATGGAAGGAGGGTACCTATTATCATATCGGTAAGACCAAGGTACATAGGGCTAGGGTTTGACCAACTCAGAACTGATGATCGATGTAGCTATGAACTTTCAAGTGAGGGTGTAATAGCTACAGAAAATGTCGAGACATGCGAAGAATCCCTTACCAAAACTAACTCAAATGAATGGGAATGGGGATTTAAGAAAAACCCTAAGTGACTATGATATCGACGAACTATTCCTGGATCCTGGTCAACTCCCCTTTGAAGAACGGTTCTGACAAGAATATAGCATTGACCCTATTGACTGACATTCCAAAAATAAGGAATGGGTAAGCATTCCTTGGAATCCAGAAGAACATAAAGTGTCGTCAGCAACACCCGAATTATCCCACCCCATTCTTGAGCCCACCCATGAGCCTAACTTATCTAAGCCCACTATCCATACTTCTGAAATGCCAACCACTAGTCATGATGGTGATAATTTTATCCCATATTATGACTTTGAATTTGACTCATCTGACTCGGAGTACAGTCCATCCATTGCATCTGACACGGAAGTTGAAATTGACAAATTTTCCTTTACACTTGAGGCATCAATTTGCACACTTTCTGCATCTTCCCCATCTTTTACCAACATTGACGATGGGATACCCCTTGTTTATAGACAACTGATTGATTGGGACCAACAAGATCCACCAATAATGGACATCTTTTAGAATGATGAGGCAATTGCAAAACTCATGGGGCTCCGCAAAGGTATTCCATGGGGTGATCACAAAATAGGGTTTTCCATTGATCTAGATTGTGCAGCTTATTTCAGGGAGACTATGCAATCCTCCAGTCGTAAAAATACAAATAATAAAACAAAAAAAGAAGATATTTCTTTAAGTGAAAACCGTAGGGCACCTTCTGATAGAAAAATAGTAAAAACAAAGGACGTATCCAAAGGTGAAAACCTCTCTAAGGCGCCTAAGGATGGAAGATTGGACTTTCTTCCTGTGACACAAGAAAAATCAGCAATGCTCATTGAAGACACCATCAAAAGTAAACATAGCCACACCAGAGAATCCCAAAATGATTCTCTTAGCCGCATCATTGTCAGAGGAAGAAAAACCCTAATTTCAACAATTCTTCACAGACAGAAAAGTTAACTTCACATGGTCATATGCTTACATGACAGGCCTTGATCCAAAATTTGTTTTACTTCATCTTCCTCTAATCCCAGGAATCAAGCCAGTCAAACAAAAGTTGTGCAAAATGCATCCATAGATTGCACTACTTATAAAATTTGAACTAACAAAGTTATTGGATGTTGGGTTCATAAGTTCAATAGATTATGCTGATTGGATATCCAACATTGTCCCTGTCACAAAGCCAAATGAAAAAATTCGCATCTACACAAATTTCAGAGATTTGAATAAGGCTTGCCCAAAGGATGATTTCCCCTTACCAA